>CM046333.1:35658468-36141018 GCA_025403435.1 Artocarpus heterophyllus | reverse complement strand
TTAAATTATTTAAAATTCAGAAATTAAGTTTTACATCTTTGGTAATATATACAATGTTGTATATTTTTAAATATTTTGCTATAAAAAAATATTTTAAAATTTTTTTAAAAATCAATATTTATTACAAATGTCAAAGTGGAAATAATTATGTGGAAAGTGAATCATACATTTGACATCACATTTGAATACAAACACATAATAAAATAACATATTAATATGTCATTTTAAGATTGTATTATATCAAATGGAACGTTGATTAACAGTATACTTGCATTGAATGGTCTTGCAAGACCCTTCAAAAAAGAAGAGAGAGAGAGAGAGAGAGAGAGATTAGAATGGTCTTACAAGATAGTATTTTTGTGACGCATTTTTTAAAGACATTGGGATGGTGATCTAAGATTCTCAATCCTCTAGACGTCACATGGTGTTCATAAAGAACTTCATAGGCCAAAGAAACTACAGAAGTAATTTGATTCTCAACACCATCTCGAAGAGGGTCGATTCTTGCTCTTAAACCGTTGACTTTTTATGATTTAAGCAAAAGTCATAGACCAAATATTTCTTGTCCACAATATAGGGTTTTACCGTCACCTTGAGTCTGGTCATGCTCATTATTACAGACAAACACTTTGTTAAACAAATGAGAAATAGAGAAGAGCATTTTATTCCCTGCTTAAAATACTTGGGACAATGTTAGCAGCGAAGTCCAACTGGGCCAGTGGCACCCGCCTCCGTGATTTTGCTTGCAAAAATCCTAGACTATCTGCCTCTCTTTTAAGTCTTAAATGTTACTCCTTAAATTTTTTAATTTTAATAAAATGATTTTAAAATAAAATAAGTCTATTTGTGAACATGATTAGAAATAAATATTAAAACCTAAAATACTATAATAATTTAAATTTTATAAAATAAAATACTATAATAAAATTGTTTGAATGAAATTTATTTGTTCGAACTATGTTTCTAAACATATTGGAAATATTGTATAGCATCTCTAAATTATTTACAGATGTTAAACTTTAAATCGACATTTGTACACGTTATGAGAATTTGTTTGAAGCAAATTTAAATTTTAGCTGAAGATCATAACAAGTTATATTATGTGTATAAAAGCTTTTTTTAAGTTCAATTTTAAGATCATTTATCCATTGGAACACTCAGCATGATCATAAATTCTTGGAGTCCCCTTAAAAAAAAATTCATGGAATACTTGCTTATCATTATAAAAAATTCAGGAACAATTTAGGTAATAAAAAGAAAAAGGATTTTTACGATGAAAACCTTTGCCAGTAATACATGATTTGAAACTGTTATACCTAATCAAAATGACATTTTTTTTTTTAAATCTAAAAACTGAAAGATACACACCAATTGGTGGGGCTTTTATTCACCGCAGATATTGCTCAAAAATAAAACCCTCTATGACAAACAAAAACTAGAACCTCGGATTGATTGTCCTCGGAATTAGAGATGATTGATAATAACCAAATCAATCTGTACTGTTCAGCTAAGCCAATTATTACGCAATTTACACAGACCATTGACGTGAGGTTGGTTAAAGCTCAAACGGCAACAATGGCAACAACCAAAAATGGTTCCCCGGTAAGCCAAGATGTAACGCCTGATATTTAGAGCGTGTTTAAGAGAGCAGTTTAAATTATAATTTTTAGTTCATAAATTATAATACATAAGAGTTTTATAATATAACATTTTATTGTAACATATAAAATTTTTGTATTGTTTATAGTTTAACTATTGGTTTAAACTATCATTGCAAAAACCCCTGTTAGCCGCTAAAACTACTGCTGTACTGCTCTACTCTTTTCAGTCCTCATTCCCTCAGCTCATAAGAGTGTAAACACATTTCTTATGGCAGTTAAAGACCTTTCTTCGACATCTGAAACTTAACCACCAGAATTTTTCTTTTTCATGTTTTCCCCACATTATTATTGCTATTACTTGCAAAGCCAACAAAAATAATAATGTCTTCGCCGGAAAATCTCTCTCCCGCAATTGCCCCGGCGAAGTGGTGGTGAAACAATTGAGGATGGGAAGCCGGCAGCGCTATAGAGAATTTCAGGCAGAGGTTGACATAATCAGCAGGATTCATCATAAGCATTTGGTCTCCTTGGTTGGCTACTGCATTCCTGGGGCTGAGAGACTCCTTGTTTATGAGTTTGTTCCCAACAACACGTAGGAATTCCACTAACATGGTAAGCTATAGAACCTATAGATATGATCATATTGCCAATCATAAGTCTTCTAAATAATTGACACAAAATTGCTCTTAGGGAAACAATGCTATGGAGTGGGCAACCAGACTGAAAATTGCTATAGGGTCTGCCAAAGGATTAGCATATCTTCATGAAGATTGTAACTTCCTCTGTCTCTCTAATCCAAAAACTTCAGTTAAATGTGAATTTCCTCTTGGCACTACAACTGCGTCCTATATATTGCCTGCTAAAATTCAAAACTACAGGATGTACCATTTTAATTATTACAGTTTGATTCCTGCTTTACAGGCAATCCGAAGATCATTCACCCCGATATCAAGGCTTCTAACATTCTTCTTGATTTTAGGTTCGAAGCTGAGGTAAATTCTCCCATGCCTTGGTATTAAAATCACTTTTCAAATTTGCTCATGATATATGCACAACATGTTGTTACAGTAGAGATCTTCAATTTCTTTCATGTATAGTCAACTAATATCCTCTACTTTTGCCATTCACTCCATACATTATTTCATCAAATTTTGCTTGTGTCAAATAGGTTTCTGATTTTGGACTGGCAAAATCTTTTTCTGACACCAATACTCACAGTTCTCACATTTCCACTCATGTAGTAGGTACCTTTGGGTAAGACTTTGTTTTTCTTTTCTTTTCTTTTCTTTTTTCAACTCAGTATTTTAAACATATATTATAGGCCATCAATTAAAGCCCATATACAAAATCGTCAATGAGTACAGGTACTTAGCTCCAGAAAATGCATCGAGTAGTAAGGTAACAGAGAAATCAGATGTATATTCTTATGGGGTCATGCTTTTGGAGCTCATAACCGGACGCCCACCCATCAGACCCCACAAGAAACCAGGGCCTTGTTGAGTGGGTCAGTCAAATACCAAATGCTTCTTTGCTTTTTCTTCTTTTCAAGATCCAGAGTCAAATTGTGTAGTGTCAAAATTTGGACAATAAAACTGTTGTTCAATTTATACTCTCTTGCTGCAGGCTCGGCCTTTGCTTGCGCAGGCTCTGGAAGATGGATATTTCAACACACTTGTTGATCCGCAGCTGCAGAGAAACTACGATGCCATTGAGATGTCCAGAATGGTTGCTTGTGCCGCTGCTTGTGTGCGCCATTCAGCGTGGCTTAGACCGAGAATCATTCAGGTAAATTTCTTCACAACAAATTGAAAACAACATAGTACCTCAAGTGTTACTTCACATACCTAGAAACATTTTACATGCACATCATCATTTGTGAACTTAATAAAAACAAAAGAAAAAGAAAAATGTACATGCATTTGGGTTGCAAAAGTCTGCATTCACGTAGGTCAAAATCATAAGAATTTTTTGCAAATCGAGCAGATAGTCCATGCCTTAGAAGGGCACGCTTCTCTGACGGATCTTTGCAAAGGAATTGTGCCTGGAACCAACACATTGTACGGTTCCCCAAGTTCTAGTTACAACGCCCACCAATACAAGAACGACTTGAACAAATTCCATATCACAATTGCAGATCAAGAAAGTGGCAATTTTATGTACAGTGGAAGTACCAGTGAGTTCGGTCTTAACCCTTCTGTCTCTGGTTGTGAGGCCCAACAAACACTCCGGAAAATATAAGCCAACAAATGGAGCAGCAAAGTTCTAATTATCTGTTTCAGTTTTGTGCCTGATGCTCTCTTTTTTTATCATCATATTATTGCTATTTTTTTTAATTTTATCTTCTTGGGGAGATCTGATCTCTATGGCTTATTCTTTGTTCAAAGAGTATGGGTGGATTTTTATTTATTTATTTATACCTAACTGAATTAGATTTTCCCTTTGTTTGACAAAATTAATTTCAACTAAAACTTTTAGTTGCTACAGTATAAAGCTCTCACATGCTACAATGTTGTAAAACCAACTTGATTTTTATTTGTTGAATGCACAAATACTTCGAATTTCAAGTGGTTGTAAGAATTGTGAGAAATTTGCAGAATGCTGTAAACATGTATTGAAGCTCAGAAAAAGTGCCTTTTTCCTTCTATCTCTGTCTGTAACAGTTTTGCCTGTTCTGACAACCTCTAAATGCCATTTAAGCACCTTCAAAAAAAAATAAAAACAAAAATAAAACACTTTTTGAGCACTTTCATTCGTTATGAAGGGTTTTTGACCAAGGCCGAAGGTCAAAACTTTATGAGCTACAGCAGAAATTTTATTTCTTTCTTCTTTTTTTTTTTTTTTTTTTTGAAATCCTGCGCTCGCAAACACAAGTTAAGAAGAGAGTGGGGGTTTAACATAGCATTTTCCATGCTATGCACTGGGGGAAAAGAAACAGCCATTTGAACAAAAATGAGCTGTTTTTTCGTCTGGCCATCTTCAATCAACGGAAAACAGGATTACCTCAATGTAATTATAAACCTCCTCTCAAAGTGTGCTATCAAGTATGAGTATCTACAAGGAAGTAAAAGGTAAAAAGGAAAAAGGAAAATTAAACAAGAAAAAAAAAAAGATTTTGCTTGATCCCTTCCAAAACCAATCACTAAAGCCAAAATCAACATCTTACGAAAAATTGTAATGAGAAAGAAAACTGAAATCAACTTCTCGTTCCCAAAGTAAAAATTGGATAGAGAGAAGCAATTTCATCGCTTCCAAATCTCACCTTCAAAAATCTAAGTTGGTAAACTTACGAGTTGACTGAACTTTTTCGTTTTGTTTCTCTTTCCATTTAATCTTTTGTCTTTCCACTATAACCAGCCGGCAAGAGTGAGAAGGCAACAACAGTTAAAGATCTCTATCATCTATCTTGACTTTCCTTTTCTTCCTTCAAATGGAAAATAGATTTCACCCAATGCTTCCAAGGGGCATCTTGTTGTTGCTCAAGCCATGACAAGAAACAGCTATCTAGTAAGCAAAAGAAGTTGACATAGAGGAGTTGATACCTCACGGGTACATATCGGAAATTCACAATCTGAACGACTGGCCATACGCCTCCTTCTAGAATCAAGGCAGGGATGAAGTCCCTTTTCACATCTTCCTTGATTCGAGGCACGCTTTTTCCAGCAGAAAAACCCATGTAAGTGAAGAACACGAGTAAATCAAATGGCCCAAAAATGAACCCATCAAGGGCAACTTTATTGGCAACAAACCAAAATGAATTTGGTTGTAGTCGAAGCCGCAACCTCATGAAACGGTCCAAACCTTCGTACCTACAAGAGAACAAGGAGAGTAAAGATGCATAACTACGCATATGGATTAAATTAAAGAGTGTCAAACTGCTTAATCAATAACATATTAGTGAATAAAAGCAACACAAAAAAGTTCCCGTCATCTTTCAGTATCCAAGAATGAACATTCAACAACGAAAATAAGAGCAATCAAATCTTTATGACTTACAAGTTGCATTTATAAATGAGCAAATTCCAATATCTAAAATGAAATGATCACAAGTCAACACTAGAAAGAACAAGAAATGAAGCTACTAGCAGGGAGCCTTACATGAAAATGGATTCACCCAACGGGGAAAAATTTTTAAATATGTTTACAAGTCAAAAAGAAAAGTAACAAACACTATTTGAAAGAATTGAGACGTGGAACCATGCTGATGGAAGCACATAAAAGCACACAGATTTATGCCATACATACTAAGGTTAATGCGACATAGAGATTGACTATGAAACTTCCTCCATATAGAACTATAAAAGCAAGCACGAGAAAATGTCTCTCATTGTCAGCATTAACCTCCATTCACAATATGAAGGCAGGAAGCCCAATGTAGCCCACAGATGAGACAATCGGAAACAAGCTTCCGATAATTTCCATTCAACAAGCAAGTATACCAATTCGTGGCAGATTGTTCCGAAAAGAAAAGGGTTCAAGAAGAAAAGATGAGAAATAGTGAAAGGAATGAAACATTTGGGTTAAGAGTACATTAGGGAATTAGAATTGTATTCATTTTTTAGTAAGTAAAAACATGAATGGAGAAAGGGAAACACTCCACTCATTCTCTTTTGCATTGATGACATGTAAAAATGCAACTAGCAAGCAAGAAATTATGAGAAGAGAGCTCACCAGAAGTGGCCAACTGGCCCAACAAATCCAAACCCAAACAAGCTGGTCGAAGCTACTCGTTTCCAGTTGATCTTAAGTTCTTCATTTTCATCCTGACGTATAAAAGATAGATCAGTAACTCTATTAAAGAGAAAGGGAAGGCTTGTCGTATAAAATACTGAATTTTCCAATAGTCCAAATTCCCATGTCTATTCTCAAAATTCCCATTCTTGAACAAAAGATAGTAAAACACATATAAGCACAACCTTGAAATCTAAATCAGCTTTGTTTATCAACGATACAATAATTCTTCAATCCCAATTCCCTTTTTTTTTTTTTTTTCTGTATCCTTTTTATCCCCTTTTCAAGAAAGACTAATGTACCTAAAAAACTAGCCCTGAAACCTTAAAGAATCTGTAAATATCCACTACCCTTGAATTGAGAAAACAAACGGAAATGCCGTACAGACCCAAAAGAGAAACTAAGAAAGTAATGAAAAAGAAACAAAAACTGCCTATACCCATTTCTCCTAAACAGTTGAGAATCACCAGAACAATGACATTGTCCGTACATTGAAAACAGAGAAAATGACGAGATTCTTTTACCCGAATCCGACGTTGTCTGACGGCCGTAGCGTGCGTGATGGTCTGAGCAGCCATATCGCCGAAACCCCATATCAAAGCAGAGCTGATCATCTGCGTCTTCACTGGGTGAGTGGCCAGAGAGTTTTGGTACCATTTCCACAATCTCAACATGTATGAGAGAGAAAGAAAGATTCAAGAGAGAGAAATGGAATCTAGAGGTTCGAGAGAGAGAGAGAGAGAGAGAGATTGATGTGATTGTGATTACTGGGTTTTCGATTCCAGTTCGTAAGCCCCCTTTTTTTGCTTTCCTTTTGAGAGTTGAAATTGAATTGAATATTCTGGTGATTTGGTTTAAAAGACGAAAAAAGACGTTTTGTTCCTCTGTTTAATGAGAAAGAAAGAAAGAAAACGTGAACAAGAATTCCGTTTCCTTGGTTTCAGAATTCCCCGGAAGTCTCTTTTGACAACAAAAAATTTATTTTCCGGTGTACTCGTTTTCAGTCAGCAAGGGATTTTGACGAATGGAAGGAGGAATAAGGAATCATTCATTTTATTTTTTTTAAGTGTCCTCGAGGGAAAAAATGAAAAACATGAGGGTTGTATCGGTACAACCGTCTTTTGAAAAATTGCTGCAAGTTTTTTTTTGGTATTTGGCATTGTTAATCCTAAACTTGTTAC
This sequence comes from Artocarpus heterophyllus, assembly GCA_025403435.1. Taxonomy (NCBI): domain Eukaryota; kingdom Viridiplantae; phylum Streptophyta; class Magnoliopsida; order Rosales; family Moraceae; genus Artocarpus; species Artocarpus heterophyllus. The sequence continues at coordinate 36,133,508 of CM046333.1, read as the reverse complement.
ACATTTATAATTTGTCTATTGAACTAAATTATCCCTTAAATTTATAAGTCTACAGCAAATCACCTTAACTATAGAAATTTTAAATATTTTACTAAAAGTGGCATGTAACCAGTATACAAATAGTTAATTATTGACATGAATGTTCATTTTTATATATCTGAATCTAAATTTATTGTGATTAATATCTTTAATTTAGTTTTTATTAAAATAAAAAATTTTAGATTAACTTTGTTTTGAATCTAAATTTAAGTTAATATTTATATGAAAAAATCCTTTTTATATTTTAAAAAACGACTCATGTGATTTAATTTTATTCAAAAACTTAAATTTCTATCAATTCAGGGTAACTGGTTATAGTTTTACAAGTTTAAGTGATAACTTGCTAACATTTAAAATTTAAGGAACAAATTACCAATATGTAACAAGTTCAAAGACAACAGTATCAGTATATATATATTGGCTGAAAGCTCTTTTCCGGTGTCCTACATTGCCAATCAAAGTGTGTCTCTTAAAAAAAATTTAATAATTCTAGAAGAAAGGGAAAAAAAGAAATTCCACTCCTAAAAAGAAAAAAAAGAAAGGGAAAAAGAAATTTCTTTATGTCTTATTGTGAAATTACCAACAGAGACCTAATAATCTTCGCAATATCAAGGATACGAGTGATTAGTGAATATTGCAGTTGATAATATTTAGTAGGTTTTAAGCCGAGGCTAGTTTAATTGTTGTTTAAGTTGTGTGTTTGTTGTTTCTAAGATATGAGTTTTCGGTTCAAATCTTGGGAGATAGTCCTTTTTTTTTTTTTTTTTTTCCTTTTTTACGAAGATTTGTAATAGTTTTATAACCATATAATTGTGTTTGACAGGGAAGTGATATAGATATAATTGTGTTCATCTATTAGTTATATAACCGTATTGTCCTTTCCTTTAAAAAAAATGAATTATGATGATATTATTGTTCATTTATTATTCTTCAATAAATAAAACTATTTCAACACATTTTTAAAATTAAAAAAATATCCATTAAAAAATATCTTTTTTTAAATTGATGAAATTTATCATCGTTTTCAAATCCAAGTCCTAGTGAAGCCAATAATAATAATAAATAGAAAGAAAAAAAATCTACCTCCTTTTTTTGGGAAAAAATTACAATACGTGTCTCAGTTATTGTTATGAAATTAAAATCTAACACAATATTTAAAATATCTTAAAAATATCCTTAATGATATAGTAATTATCTTAATGATATTATATATTGTACTATATAATTATATATAAATAATTTTAATGATATCATTATGTGACATTTGTAGAATTTTTACAAATTAAAATTATATTTTAATTCAATAAACGTAATTGAGTAATTGTTTCATTAACTTTTTTTTTTTTTTTTTAAGGAAGGGGCACAAAGGCCCAAAAAAAATCTACCAATTTGATATTCACGACAAGACCCCCCATAAATATATTCATTTCTTAAAAAGTATTGAGAGCCCCTCACTTTCTTCCTCTTATCTTCCCTCTTTGTCCTTCCATTCTTTTTGTTGGATATATTACATAATATATGTACTTCTATCTCTGTTACTCTCAGCTCTTAGCATGAGACATTTGCTCTAGAACTACTTTCTATATTTGCCCATATGGAAGAACTACGCAGAGAGAAGGCACTCTCAAGAACCATCCCAAAACGTCAAGAAACGACACCAATAGCAGCAAAGGTATTACTTATTCAACAATTCGCTTTTTAGCTTAATGTGTTGTCGTACAACACATGCTTTATGGTCCGAGAGTTTTACGTCAAATTGGCTTTACTGTTGTTTTTATGTGACTTACGTTTTATTTTTTATTTTGGGTTCACTTCACATTCCGTGTTTTATTAGCAGTAGTTACGAGACCATTTTGTTTTTATGAAATCTTTTCTTTTCTTTTTTTCCAGAAAATAAGGCAAATGAGAACCCTTTTAAGTAAAACGGCTTTTGGTATTAGGCCTGGCTTGGCAGAGGACTTGGTTAAAATGTTTTACCGCTTTAAACTCTGTTGGTGAACTAATTGGGGGTGGTTAATTTCGTTACACATCCACAGATTAAAAAAAAACAAAAAAAATCTAAGTGGGAATGAGTCAAGAAATTGCAGATAAGGAAAAATGTCCTTAAAGGGGTATTTTGGTTGGTAACATTGTGGAAGAACAGAAACATTGCATTTCTTTAATTGATATATAATATATGTAGGTTGAATCATAATGTTGAGTTTTCATGGTGTAGTTGAGTTTGATTTGCAGCCTTGATGACCCATCACAGTGCCTGCTCTTTAGTTAGTTTCATTCATGAACAGGTTCTTAATGTCTACCATTTTGGTTTGAAGAAAGAATGTTGAGAAGCTAATATATCAATCTTCTCCCTTTAACTAACTGTACTCAAAGTATGCAAATATCATTTTTTTTAGTACTGATAAAAGAATGGTTTTGTTAACAATTTCCTTAGGACATATGTTTAAGTATTATATCCACATGTTTTTTGGAAGCTAAGTTGATGAGCTATGTTGTGTTCCTTCATGATTATTTATCAAGGTTTAACTAGCTAAAATGGGGAAAAAAAGAAAAAAAAATACTGATGTTATAAGTCTTTTTGCTTAGCAGGGAACCTATTCAAATGACAAGAATCAATTGTATTTAAATCCAAAGTCTCCAGATTCCCAAACCCAGCAACCACCCCACTGCAGTTTCTGCACAACAAAAGGAAGCTGCAGAGTTGTGCAGTCGAGAACAAAACTAATGAAAATTCTGATACAAAGAGGGAAACCCCAGGAATCGCAGTCCATTTTTGATGGATTAGTTGAAGGAGGTCACAAACCGTCACTTGTCTCCTACACAACCCTCCTCGCTGCCTTGACCGCTCAGAAGCGCTTCCACTTAATACCCGAGGTCTTGTCACAGGTGGAAGAAAACGGAATGAAGCCTGATTTAGTGTTCTTTCATGCAGTTATAAATGCTCTTTCTGAAGCTGGGAACATAGAGGAAGCCTTAAAAACATTTAGGAAGCTGAAGGAAAGTGGATTAAAACCGGCCACTAGAACTTACAACACACTGATAAAAGGGTGTGGGATTGCTGGTAAGCCTGAAGAATCATCAAAAATATTGGAGATGATGTCCCTCGAGGAAAATGTGGTGCCCGATATCAGGACTTACAACATACTTGTCAAGGCATGGTGTAGAGTGAAGAACATTGAGGAGGCTTGGAATGTGGTGCGTAATAAGATGGTGGCTTCTGGAATGAGACCTGATGCTGTTACTTATAATACAATGGCAACAGCTTATGCTCAGATAGGAGAGACGGATCGTGCTGAGAGTATGGTCTTGGAGATGCAAAACAATGGTGTCCAGCCTGATGAGAGAACTTGTGGTATCATCATAAGTGGGTATTGTAAAGAAGGGAAGCTGATGGAGGGCTTGAGGTTTGTGTATCGGATGAAGGAGGATTTTGGACTGCGTCCTAATCTCGTTGTGTTTAACTCCCTCATTAAGGGTTTTGCTGAAGCTATGGACAGAGACGGCGCCGATCAGGTCAATCATGAGAGCAAAAATCTGTCACCCTTTGCTTCTCCTAGTAATGTTTTGTTGCAGTGATGTTTGTTATTACTTTTAAATGACAGAAATTACAACACAAAAAAATAAACTAAGTCAAACGTTAGAGTTAATTCTTTTTACTTGCAAGTGTTTGATACTTTGATACTACTGAGTATAACTATTTTCTAATTATATGTGAGATGTTTAAAAAAAAAAAAAAACTTTTACAATTTTATTTAGTTAATGGTGTTGGATGTGGCCAGAGGTCCTACTGGACTGTTTTTTTGCTAACACAAGCATTAATGGCACTCGATTGTCGACTTCAAAGGCATTGTTTAGTAATCTTTCTCGAACAATAGCTGAGCTAAGTCTATAGGACAAAACAAATTTTCAACTTTAGTATGTTAGTTGCTTTTTTAGTAGGGCTTTTTGGAGTAAAAGCCTGTCAGGGTGATTTGCTTAAATGTGGACTTAATAATTGACAACAGGTATTATTCTGCAGGTGATGATGTTGATGGAAGAATTTGGAGTCAAACCAGATGTAATCACGTATAGCACCATCATGAATGCATGGAGCACGGCAGGATTCATGGAGAAGTGCAAGCAAATTTTTGATGACATGGTGAAGGCTGGCATAAAACCTGATTCACATGCATATAGCATTCTTGCTAAAGGTTATGTACGTGCCCAAGAGCCGGAGAAAGCACAAGAAGTGTTGACACAGATGATCAACTCGGGAGTCCGACCAAATGTCGTGTTTTTCACAACCATCATCAGTGGATGGTGCAGCTCCGGTTGCATGGAGAACGCAGCCAGTGTTTTTGACGAGATGTGCAAATTCGATGTGTCTCCAAATCTGAAGACATTTGAGACTCTAATATGGGGATTTGGGGAAGCAAAGCAGCCATGGAGAGCGGAAGAGATGCTCCAAGTTATGGAACGGTTCAAGATTCGACCAGAGAAGTCCACTTTTTCTCTTGTTGCGGATGCTTGGCACTCTATTGGATTGACAAAAGAGGCAAATAGGATGCTGGCTGTTGTGAATAGGAAAGGGAAGGGTCATAAAATGGAAACAGGAAAAATTCCATTGAAGAGCTTAGAAAAGGGTCATCAAAAGAAATCTTCAAATGCCTCCTACTCCAATCTCTTGCAGATAACAACTTCATTTACAAGTGATCAAAAGGGGTCATCTGCAAGAACTAAAAGAGGCCTAATGGTGATGAGAGATAAAGATTCTTCATTGGATAGCTCATTATTTGGTACAAAGTCAAATTTTCTTCCCCATACTTGTAACGTTCGGAAAAGCTTGCCAATTTTTTTCGCAGTCACAGGGGCATTTTGCCATGTATGGTAAGTTTGCACCATCATGTACAGTTGTATTATCGAAATGAAGAAAACTCAGAATCTGCTTATCAGAAGCAACAAGGAAAGATCACCCAAGAAGAAATTCATAATCCAAATGCTCAAAATAAGGAAGAGAGCTTTCCATTTAGCGTCTTTTAAGCTTGCAAATTATGTGAATCCTGGCTAATATACTTAATCATGGAGCTACCTACATTCACTTCATTTTTTTATTTAATTTTTCTTTTCTTTTTGCATTAGACTTGCCATCACATCTTAGGCCTTTAACATTTAAGCTTATAATTAAATATTCATATTTTGAGCCTCTCACTGAGTGTTAGAATTAATGTTGATTCCTCTCGCCTCCTAAAAGTTAATAAGTTTTCAGGAGAAATAAATTATAGAGAAATATAAAGAAATGCCCCCTCAAAAAAAGGGGAAAAGAAAAGAAAATGATAGGCCCCTGCACGAAAATTTCAATAGGGAAGGTGATGGCACCTCAACCCAAATAAAAGTCATTGAAAACGTGAGAACATCAAGGATGTGCTTTGAACTCTCAGTTGTATGCTTACTTAAACCAGTTTGCAGCAGATTTGCCGTCATAATAACACCATATATAATCCTAAAATATACATTGGTTTTCACTAACTTAACTGTTCTCTATCATGCATTTCAGCGCTCACCTCAGTTGTGGCAGAGTTATCGAAAGTCATTTGCTGCCTTTTTCTTGAATCCATTTATTTTGGGAACAATTTTATTACAAGACCAGAAGAAGGGAGTATTGAGGAATATGCTTTTTTCAATATAAAAGAATAATCTCATATACAAACATATATCCTTCAATTTTCTGTCTGGTTTCATATGCAAGTTGGATACTTCTTGATGTGGAGGTTCTGAAGGAACTTTACTGAGTAGCCATACCAGAACCACGCCAACAAGAGCACCGGAGAGATGGGCAATATGGTTATTGCTCTGCAAGGCAGATCCTCTGTGGAAGCCACCAGATAATGCAGCAGAAGCTTGGGCCGCTTCCATAACCTATTAAGTGTCCAATAAGAGAGGTTGAGAAATTTAGTCCAACCAGACAATCTGACACCAACTAAGCAAATTGAAAATTTTTGGACAAGTTAGAGCAGACTCTATTGTAGGGTAAACGTCATGAAGTTCAATTGTATGTTTCTAGCTATTTATTTAAAGAGCCAATCTCAGCATGGCTGAATGATTCAGGCTTTATGCTCCATAAAAGTTATCAATAATTCAGTAGCTTTATCATGGGTTTATTATAGGTACGTCGACAAAAAGTCTCTTATTAGTTTAGTTCCAATCCAATTCTATGTGAATGTTTAAGACCAATTAAAGAATTCTAACCTTTTCTACAATGAATTGACCCCAATATAAGCACTTCAAGGATCTTCCTCCAGTCCCAGGGCATCTGCATTAAGCAAAGAAAGTTAATAACTTTCTCATGTAAGGAGGTTTACTTATAGAGTCCACATTTAAGTTACCTTTACAAAGACACTGATTGTAAATAAGCCAAAAACAGCCCCCGAGGCTCCAACGGAAACTGCATTTCGCGGTAGAATCAGCCACGAAACAAGATTTGCTCCAACTCCTGTAAGAATATAAGAAAGTTCAATACTTAGAAAAGAAGAATCAGACCCCCACCAAAAATGTATTCGAAGAAAAGGTTGCAAGAAAGATGGCTCCCGAAAATGATGCACAGGAAAAAACCCATTATAAAGAAGTAGAGTTTTATCATATGACTGGCTTTTTTGCCCGGTCTTACCAATCAGCATGGCAGAAAGTTGCAGTCAAAAACTGGTACCACTCAGGGAAACCATGGTACAGGTACAGATTTTTTATAGCACAAACCTAACGGAAGGAATAGAAATTCTCATTTCAGCTTGACAGCCTTGTTATATAAAATAATACTATACAATACAAGAAGAATAGTGATGGATCATGTATCAGATACAAATGTTCCCTTCACAAATTCCTTTTCATTTAAGCACAAGAAAATTAACATCAAATGGTCTTCAATATTCTACACAGTCCAATGAACACGGTGATAGATAACACAAATATATACATAAAAGCAAATACACTAATAAAAGCAGAAGGTATAAATCACTACCTGAAACACATGATCAGCTGCAAATATTCCTAGATTGAGAAGTATGATCCAGAAAATTCCGGTCACTCGCTTATGTGGTTTTCGGCATTCTTCTGGCTTCCCAAGTTCCAGTTGTGACATTATATCTAACACATGCACATGACGCAACAAAGTCGCATATGTAGTCAGTCTCTATAAAATACTAATTGTAAGGGAACACAAATAGCCAACAACAAATCATACTCATTCTAGCAGCAAAATGAAGAAAACCCAAGACTTTATTTTTATATGAAAGTCACCCACTAACAACGTTCTTCTATTTTTTTCTCGATAAATAGTGTTCATGAAAGTCATGGACATAATTAAGTCTTGAACATGATTTTTTAGCTTTTGACATAGAACCTGAAGTAGGCGCCCGCTCTGCTTGAACTTTTTTTCCTTTTAATTTCAGACGTGAAATCTGATTAACTTTATACTTTGCCCTCGCTAAAATTATGAAATTCTATATTCATCACACCCCACAATAGTTCAGCCTATATTTTCAATAATTTTAGTATGCATACGCACCCAGACTAATCTTTCTGGCTCCGCCTTTGTTTAAGATAGTTGTTCGGTTAAAACTGTACTGAATTCAGTATAATGCATAGGCAGCTAAAACAAGATCAATAGTGACTAACTAATCTCTCGCTCTCTTTATCTCGCTCTTGCTCAAACTGCTTCTTTAGCTTTACGCAGACTAAACGTTTGTAGAAAGTCCTAAAAGAGTCTAAACCGACTAAGGAGCAGAACCCATTTGAAAGCATGGTGGGAGATATTATTTACTTGAATCGCTCATCTTGCAAATAGTTCTAGATCGAACCGCGGAGAAGAGAGGACGAAAAGAGGGATCGAGAATGTCGAGCCCGGTGCGTCTGTGGGCAACTGAGCAGCGAGGGAAGGAGATTGTTGAAGACCTGTTGGAGACACCCAAGTTGAAGTTGGAATTGGGATTGGGAAGGTGAGAGAGAGAAGCCATGCAAAAAGGGGTTTCCATGGAGAGTGAAGGCATTTTCTGGGAGTTTTGAGCTGCTGAAACTGAAACTGAAACTGAAAACGAGATTCTGCCATTTTTGCTTTTTCCTGCCTTGCACCGGAAAGAAGTGGGAATTCCAAAAAGGATTTTTTATTTTTTATTTTCATAGGCTACATTTTCATATTATCAACAAATTATGCGAATGTTTTAAAAAATGGCTTTACATTTTAAATTCATACTAAATTTATACTATTTTTTGGTCAAAAATTTATTTTGACTATGAAAATAAATGTTCTTCATGTATTTAAATTTTTAGATTTTTCTTACGAGATTTTCTGGTGGATGCTCCATTTTGACTTTAAGGTTTCATTTAATATAATTATTGATGTTTTGGCCATAACAAACAATTATTTTTGTGTTACTAATTATTTTATATCAAGTATAAAGCCTTATAATTGTTAAAGAATTTTAAAAAGTCAAGACAGCTTAAAGTGAATATCAAGAAAATCTTCGAAGCTTATAAGGTCAACGTGGATCCCTATAACTGAGCATTTGGAGCTTGAAGAAAAACATTAATAAGCATTGAAAAATATGTTAAAGTTTGTTTTTGAGCTTGTATGATGTTAGAGCATATATATAATTTTTATCATGATTTTTTGCTCAATTTTTATCAAAATTAGTGCCCAAAACTTGTTATGGACTAAAAAACTTAATAAGATGTTTGGGAAATATGATTAGAACTAATGGTTGGAATTAATTTTGGTTAAAAATACTGTAGCATACGATACCTTTTACACTGTTTATTAGTCAATACTACAACCAAACACCCTAAAAGTTATCAATAATTCAGTAGTTTTATCATCGGTTTATTATAATTACATCGACAAAAAGTCTCTTATTAGTTTAGTTCCAATCCAATTCTATGTGAATGTTTAAGACCAATTAAAGAATTCTAACCTTTTCTACAATGAATTGACCCCAATATAAGCACTTCAAGGATCTTCCTCCAGTCCCAGGGCATCTGCATTAAGCAAAGAAAGTTAATAACTTTCTCCTGTAAGGAGGTTTACTTATAGAGTCCACATTTAAGTTACCTTTACAAAGACACTGATTGTAAATAAGCCAAAAACAGCCCCCGAGGCTCCAACGGAAACTGCATTTCGCGGTAGAATCAGCCATGAAACAAGATTTGCTCCAACTCCTGTAAGAATATAAGAAAGTTCAATACTTAGAAAAGAAGAATCAGACCCCCACCAAAAATGTATTCGAAGAAAAGGTTGCAAGAAAGATGGCTCCCGAAAATGATGCACAGGAAAAAACCCATTATAAAGAAGTAGAGTTTTATCATATGACTGGCTTTTTTGCCCCGTCTTACCAATCAGCATGGCAGAAAGTTGCAGTCAAAAACTGGTACCACTCAGGGAAACCATGGTACAGGTACAGAGTTTTTATAGCACGAACCTAATGGAAGGAATAGAAATTCTCATTTCAGCTTGACAGCCTTGCTATATAAAATAATACGATACAATACAAGAAGAATAGTGATGGATCATGCATCAGATACAAATGTTCCCTTCACAAATTCCTTTTCAATTAAGCACAAGAAAATCAACGTCAAATGGTCTTCAATATTCTATACAGTCCAATGAACACGGTGATATATAACACAAATATGATATGATAATGTGTACTTAGTATAAATTTTAATTTATAATCAATAGATAAAGCTGGACACTTTATGTTGCTTAAGATTGTGATGTTGTCTATTCTCGACTTGACAGAATGATCTTATCCAAAATATAATAATGTGATTACTAGATAGAGACATCAGTGTGTTTAGAACACATTAAACTTGGACTAGGATAGAATTTAATTTCTTATGTAATTTCATAACAAGAAATTAGAATTATATTATCATTAATCATATATTGAGGTGATTAGTGGACTCACATCTATTTACTATACTTTTTGATTGCCAATGAGCAAGATCTATAACATCCATGATCAATAACTTGGTATATGGAAGACATGCTAATATAAGTAGTTAGGAGCATTACTCACAAATATAAAATCTACAACTCGTACAATATATGATGTCAATATAATATTTTCACAAGTATTGATTCAGGAACTTGGTTGTAGAGATCTTGTTGTTTGATATGGGATATCAAACATTACCCAAAATCCTCATTTATGATTTGTTCATAAAAAAGTCATCTATTAGAGAATTAACAGAACTTGTGGACAAAGATGTAATTAGAAAGGTTGTACAGAAAACTATGAACCTAACTCTAATTATGAATGTTATTGTGAAGGGTATTATCACATGGCAAATGATTATATCAATAGACAACCTTATTGTTAAAATTCGATGTTTAAGGCTTAATATAATTCTATATGTAATTTAAGAGTGTAGCTTTGATTTCTGATAGTGGCGCAAACCAAAGTTAATAATTATTATTAATTTAATTATAAGATAATTAAATTATAAATAATTATTGGAGCTTAAATTATATATGTCCATTAGGTCCCCTTGCTAGCTCAAGAACATTCTTTCATATGGGTCAATAGAAATTTCTTGGATTAATTTTGTCAATAAGAGCAAAATTATAATTTCACACAATAGTCCATTGGAACTGTGTGTGGTGTCACACATTGAAACTCTGGGAATACAGGTAGCGCCATATCCATAACTTTTGGTTTCATATAAATTATGTGATTTTCATGCATGAGATAATTTAAATAATTAAGTAAATCATGGAAGATATTTATTTTTAAAATTAAAATAAATAATATCTTAGTTTGAAGCAAAACCGGATCTTGGACAAATACTAGATAGATACAGGATCGCACAAAATCAAGTAGTTGTGACACGTGTCATTCTCCTATTGGAGAGATGACAAATCACGCCCAACCGCCCCTAGTGGTGGGCATGATTCCCTAAGATACAAGATCTCATTAGAGATTTCTTTCCAACCGCCTTAGTATATCTATAAATAGGCCTTGGAGATTCCATTTTCAAGAGACTTTTTTCTAGCTTCCATCTAATGGGTGATCAAGAGACTTAGAGTTTAAAGAATCTTTGCTAAGAAGAAAGGTTGAAAGGAGATATTGTAGAGATTTTTCAAGAAATCTCATCAGTGCCTACACACCAGTTGATCTAGAATGAGGAGAATAGTAAAGAAGAACTAAAGGTTTTGGAATGCTTAATCATCTAGAGTTATTGCCAAATATATAAGTTTGTGTTTACATAATTATTTATATGTAAAATCATGAGAATGATCTTGAAAGTTTATGAAATATTTAGGGTCCGTTTGGTAAATGAATTCGAATTAATGATTGATTTAAGTTATGTGATTTGAGTTAAGATTTGAGATAGTGATTGAATTGTTATCTAAATCAACATTTGGATGTGTTAAGTTTTAATTTGAGGATGGAATAAAATTGAAATTTATGTTTAGAGAGATAGTGAAAATAGTTTTTAATTTATAAACAAATCTAATAAAATCTTAATGTTAATGATTTTAAAAAATATGCAATATGGATCTTAATTTATTTCTCTCTTCACTAGGAATACAATGAAAAAAGAATCATCTCATTTGGATATCAAATGAAGAAGTTATGATTTTTTTCTCCAATATAGGAAAGAGAATTTTAGCTCTTATTATAGTAAAGATATACGAGTATCAAAAGTTTAAGGGGGTTAGAACTCTAAAAACTTAGATTCTTAATACTCAAATGATTCAGATTTTAAGGAAAACAAACACATATCCAAAGGATTCTTGATACTTGAATCTAAATTTGAATCCAAAGAATATTTTAACTAAATGCACTCTTAAAGACTCTATTCCACTACGTTTTACAAGTATTCTGGGTCCACAACCTAATAATTTTTTTTTTATCTATTTATCTCTCGATTATTGATTTTTTAATAATTATAGAAATTTTTGAAAAGTATTTAAACACACAATTCACCCCATTTTTGGTAGTCATTTTTGGACTAACACCCTATCAACGGTGATGTTTTGAAACCAGTAGACTTTATCAAAATCCTTCTCTTTTTTTTTCCTTACAGATTTAATAGTTGAAAGACAAACACCTATTGTTAGGTATCTTTTTTGGTTTCTACTAAAACAATTATCTTTTATTTATATGTTTCTTATTCGCATTATTTTTCTTTAAGCGCATTTAGGACTTTTTCTATTGATGACCAAAATTTTCTATTGATCGAGAAAAAGGTATAGATTGAACATACATTTTAAAGATAAAGGTATTAAAATACATCCAAAATATAAGATATGATTATATGAAAACTTCAAGATGTAGGATATAAAAATGAGGAAATAAATTCTAAAAAATTGCCTTTCTCACCTTTTTTTAAAAAAAAATTTCATAAAGAAATTTGTAGACATGCCATGTGTTTCTATATAAAATTAAATAAGAAAAATAAAACATAGAAGAGAAAAAAGAAGATTTAACGTGGTTCGACAACATGTCTACATATAGGGATAACATATAGAGAATAATAGAGAGAAGAAATATGATATAGCTTTCTTTTTAATAAAGTAGATATTTATAAAGTTTACAAGAGCAATCCTAAATTGAGTAAATTTATTATTTAAATATTTTAAAAGAGAGTTTATAATTTAAATATTTTAAAAGAGAGGAAACTAAATAGATAATAAAAAGAAAGGAGAATCTAAATTCTTAGTATTTATAAAATTTAAATTTATTTAATACTATTTATAATTAATATCTTCATTATGCCCCCGCAAGATGAAGCTCCATGAGGAGAGTCCAATATTATACTTAGTGGTAGATTAAGTGACGGTGGCAAGTGGAGGCAAGGGGAGGCAACAGGAGGAGGATGAGACTTATCAATGAATTTTACAGATGTCTGGTGACGGAAAGGCATGGTGGAGGACCCGAAAAAGGCAGTGGCAATTAGGTAGTGGCGTCTAGAAGAGGCAACAGTGATGGCTGTGAGAGGCGGCGGTGGCAGCTGTGGAGCTGAGGCTATGGAGCATCAGCGGCTGTGAGGAGGCGGTGGCCTGGAAGGCAGTGGTGGTAGCGGGAGGAGGGAGAGAAATAGTCCTAGGAGGATACTGCTCTAATACCATAGAGAAAATTAAATAAGAAAAATAAAATATAGTGGTAAAGAAGAAAATTTAACTTGATTTAACAATATGTCTACATTTACAGATACCATATAAAGAATAATAGAGTGAAAAAAATATGGCAAAACCTTTTGTCGAATAAGCTAGGTAATTATAGAGTTTACAAGAGTAATCTTAAACTGTTTAAGTTTATAATCAAATACTTGAGAAGAGAGGAAACTAAATAATAAGAAACTAACTAGATAACAAAAAAAAAAAAGAGAAACTAAATTCCTAATGTTTAAAAAATTTTAAATTATTTGATGTTATTTAATTAATATCTTTATTAGTTTCACATCCATTCAGAAACTATACTACTTGTTTTAAATCTCATCGTATATATAACAAGACATTTTAAATATATATTTTTGTAATAGTTTGAGTAATTTTGATTATTGAGATAATAAAATATATTGTAAATTTATACTCTGAATTAGTTTGAGTAATTTTGATTATTGAGAAAATAAAATATCTCAATAATCAAAATGAAAAAGAAAAGAAAGTATTAGTCATTCGATGTCGGTTTGGTTTTCACTGACAAAAGTTTTTTGTTTTTATTCAATTAATTTTTTTTACTCTTTTTTTCTTTTAAGAGGTTTTTTTGTTTTTGGTTACTATTAGAAGATTCTCATATTGTGAAAGAGATAATCAGGCCTAGCAACCGATTAAAAAATACAGCATAAGCATAAGATAATTCTTTCTGAGTTCATCAGCTCCAAACACTTCCAGCTGTTTGTTTTTTATTTTATTATTTATGGGCCTTTGCTTGCCACCAATTCAATATATATATATATATATATATATATATATATATATATATATATATATATATATATATGTATGTATGTATGTATTTCAAAATAAGACAAGCAAATTTATTCCTTTTTTTATGAATTTTATAACTGTTGCCATTCAAGCAATGAACCAAAATATTTGGCCCTTATTTTAAACAAAAACAACAAAAAAAAAAAAAACCATCATTGTCCATCATAGTGGAGAGCCTCCCTTATCAATTTATTAACATCACAATAAGATGAACCCCCACTGTCAGTAGCTTCAACTGCTTTCTTCTTCCACTCTTGAGCCTTTTCCCTCAATTTCTTCCCTTTATCTCCTTCCATCATCTCCTTCACGAGGGCAGCAACTTCGTCACTCTTAACATTATTGTTCGCTTCCACCCCAACACCCCAAGTGGTGCATGCAAAATGACAGTTCGTTTGCTGATCTCCAAAGAAAGGCCAACAGATCAAAGGCACACCAGCACATACAGCTTCGGTAGTAGAATTCCAACCACAGTGTGAGAGGAAAACTGCAACCGAAGAATGTGCTAAAACTTGTTGTTGTGGACACCACTTTGCTATTAAACTTCTTTCCTTAACCTCTTCAAAAAATTCTTGAGGTAATGTTGTTGAATCAGAACCTATCACAATATCAGGCCTAACTATCCACAAAAAATAATGCTTGCTCTTTGCAAGCCCCCAGGCAAATTCTCTGAGGACTTCTTCGGTCATTGTGGTGACACTTCCATAGTTCACATAGACAACTGAATTGGGTTCTCTTTTGTCCAGCCATTCAAGACATGTCGAGTCTTCTTTCCATAAGCTTGAACTTAGTGATTTCATTGGGCTTTTGGAAAGATGTCGGTTGAGCAAAGGAAGTGGACCTACAGCGTAGATGTTTGGGTGCTTGGTTGAGATTGCTTCCAGCACATCCTGTTCCAACTCATAGAATGTGTTGAAGATGATTGCAGAGGAATTCAGGCAGTTCTGTGCTTCTGTTTTAGGGAATTCATACATTACATCGTCCAACGATTGTGTTCTGAGGAAGCTTGGTAAGTCGTTGAGTCGGATATTTTTCATGCCTGGGATCCAATCTATCTGCCTGTCAAGACTGCCATCATGCGTGAAGTTCCCATCTGAGATTCATGGAGCATTGAGTTATCTTCTTATATTGCAAAATGTTCAAGGAAAAAAGGGACAAATTTAAAAACTAATGAATGAAATATTTATGCTCTGTTAGTTAGACACTTTCCTATGAATTGCGTTATAGATTATGTTATCAAAAGTTTGAAAAACCAGAATCGTTGAAAACAACCGAGAGAGAGGAGTATTTTCAAATATAGGAGGAATTTTGGGTTCAAATTTACTAATTATAGTTTGCAACAGCCTCAATTTTTGGTTGTTAAATACTAGTTCAGGAAGAAATTTTAGTCCAAACCATGTAAACTTCCAAACAAATGGGTCCAACAAATCAGTGAAAATGGTTTGGCTTAAATTTTATCTAGTTTTGTGCTCTACAGGGAATACTAATTGATGCAGAATAATATCCTACACGCATTTCATATAATTTATACTATTTTATACGAAGCATGGAATCTATCTAGACAATGCATAAAAGATAGCTGTATATAGAGCCAAAGTTTGCATACTCAAGTCTAGTAAAAAAAAATCATCCGTAAATTGAAAGAAATATAGTTCAAGTAGGTCCAATAAAGCATGGTACCTCTAAATGGAATGATGCCTCTTTTAGCAAGTTCATCAAACTGCAGGAATCCCATGAAGCAACAAGCAGAGGCTGGCCAAAACTGAGCTTGTGGGATTCCCAATTCCTCAGCAACCTTTATCCCAAAACTCATAACCCCATCAGAAATTATGCAACTAACTGGAGGCACTTCGGAGCACGACTTGAGCCTCAACAGCAGCTCTTTAAATGGACCAGGGCAATTCTTTCTAGTGGAGTGAAATAATGATGGAACATCTTGAGTTGCATCTCGATCCGACGGCGGCAAGCCGTCTGGTATGGTCTCGAACGAGAAATCCGGGAAGTCCTTGGCAAAGTCAGGGCCTATAGACCTGACCAAGCGCCTGTGGTTGAACTCAGTGTTGACAAAGGTGATGTAGAAACCTCTTGAGTGAAGAAACTTGGCTAACTGCATCATGGGGTTGACGTGACCCTGTGATGGGAATGGGACACAAACTGCATGAGGCTTCTTGGAGCCTATTGAACCCATCTTTAGCAAAAAGCCTACTAAGCAAGCAAATATGAGAAGACAAGTAAATTTACCAAGGTCTTTTGAGAGCTTGAACCTTCTTTTTTTTTTTTTTTCTGGGGGGCTAAAGGAGAGATTGAACTTAATTAGCTGGGGCTCTGTCATGTACCAATGCATATATAATATAAGGAAGACAAGTTGTAACGTGCAATTTTTGAGACATCAGGTTCTAACACAACATGAAAATAATTAATAATCAAATCAAATCTTGATTTGGTATAAAGGAGAATCCGTTTGTCCTATTTTTTAGGAAAGGACTTCCTTTTGTCTCTTTTCTACCATTTTCTTATTGTTGTCTTTTCTCTCCCCTATCTTTGTGTCAAAATAAGCCGAGTCTAATACGCTAGTATGTGCACAGCACATTAAAAAATAGTCACGGTACGATACGATACGATTATTAAATGAACTTAGTTTATCCTGCTTATTAAATGGGTTGAGCTTAGTATAACTTTAGACACAAAGCAAATTAAAGACACGACATGGTCAGAGCCCAATACGAGCATGAACATGTAAAAAGCACGATTGGGGTCTAATTATAAGCACGATTAAAATATGCAATTTAAAACTAATTTTACTAATATATTTATATTTTTATAATTAAGTTCTAAATTTTTAATAGATTTGATTAAAAAAGAAAAAAAATCAAATAGATTCTTTGTTATTGGTAAATTATCAATTGCCAATATATACGTACTTTCTTTGATTATATCAAAAACTAAATAATAGAAATCACACTGTACAAGATTCTACAATACTGTTATACCCATAAAAATATTTTTTGAACAATAATGCACTTTATTTTATTACGATTTAGTGTTTTTATTTTGTTTTTTTAATTTAATATTATAGAAGAGAAAGACATATTAAAAATAAAAGGTATAACAAAAAAATATAAACATTGATACGGACACAAGTATGGTCGGACCAAAGGAGAGATAAGGGCCCGTTTGGTTGGATATTCGAATCACTGTTTGAATTATTTTACTACATTATTTTCTCTCATAAAAATTTAAATCTTTATTCAAATACTTTACTTAAATACTCGAATCAAACGGGCCTAAACTTAGCTTGGGCTCTGATATGTGCCAATGCATATACAATGCAAGGAAGACGGGCTGTGAAAAGAGCTGCGTACCGCTTGGCTGGACATTATGGTGCGGCGCCAAATATGCCATTTTGAGACGTCCCGTTCTAAAACAAAATGAAAATAATTTTTTTCATTTCTAATTTGACTACAATAAAATAATTTTCTTACAAGTACATCCCTTTAAGTATTTTTATTACAGTTATTTTTCATTAAATATTTTTTTCTCTCAAATGCCCATGTAAACATTTTTTTGTTTCCTCTTTTTATCTCTGTATGTGGTTTTTAACACCTTACTTACTTAAATATATTACTTTGGCATTTTTATTTTTTTTTGCTCCGCGCATATTACAAAAAACTTGAAAATTAAAAAAACATTTTTGGAAGAAAAATAAAAAGTTTCGAGACAAAAGAGAGAAAAAAATGTTTCTTTAAAAAACGTTTTGGCTCAAAAAATTAAAAAAAAAACTTTTGTAAAAAGAAATAATGAAACTTTTCGAGTTTCGAGCATCTTAGGAGCATTGTATAAAACTTATTCTCATTTTATATATATGTTAAAGACAGACCTTTACGTAGTTTTCTATCTCTTATTCAATAAATTTGTTTTGTATGTGGTTATGTACAAGAATGGAATATTTAGAGATCTTTTATTTCTTGTCCTTCTTTTTTTTATTTATATCTTTTGGCCTTCATTTTTGTTCCTTCTCTTTTTTTATTGCTTCCCCCCTCTTATGATTTTCATATTTATTTCATCAAAAATATTTTTTCTTACAAATATACTCCTCTTAGTTTTTTTATAATAGTTGTCTAAAACGTATTTGTCATATGTTAGCTTCACAGATATTTCTTTTATAATTGTGATTAAAATAGTTTTCCCTTAAATGTGCTCAAATAAATTCTTCTTATATATACACCTGAATAGTTTTCTACATTTTACTTTTACACTGTTCCATGTGTTCTTTTTTTCGCATTCTTTGCTTTTGTAGTTTTGTTTTTCTTTTTATGTACTTTTCTCCTTATTTTTCCCTTATACTTCTTGGATTTTTTTTTTCTTATACAATCTTATATTTTTCAATCAAATTATTTATCATCAAATTTTTTCCTTCTATTTAATCTTTTATATCTTTTATTTATAGATGTGCATGATTAAGATATTTATTTTTTTAAGAATTTCTCCATGCAATATTTTTTTTACCAATGGCCGTCATATGATATGTTTTCGTTAATTGTCTTACTGAAATAATTTATTCTTAAATGTGGTTTTATCTAAACATTTTCCCACAACTCTTCTAAATAATTCTTTTTACATGTACTTCTGTATAATTTTCTGCCTAGTACGTCTCACCATATATATATATTTTTTTAAATTTGCTTCACTTAAATATTTTTTAATTAACTAAATTTCTATAAAATAATAAATCAAAACGTAAACTATAAATTTTTTTAAAAAAAATTAAATCTTCGTCAAAAAAATAATGTAATATGTTGAATATACACGAGGAGGAGGGCACTTCCTTTCAACTAATGGTGCATAAAGGCTGGTTAAACGCAATTGCCTTAGGCCGCACCGTCGTCAGCCGTGGCCGGTGAGCCACTTAACTTATATTATCATTTATTTTTTGGGGGCACCTAACTCATGTATTGGGATGCTTCTTTTTAGAAAAAATATCATCCAATAATTGCACTAGGGCATTCTTATTTTATTTTGCCATTTATTTATTTGGACAAAATATATAAATTGAATAATTGCACATGTTTCGCGCATTGCTTTTATAAATTGTATGATTTTATGCCAACTCGTGAAAATATATTATTTTATTTTGCCATTTATTTATTTGGACAAAATATATAAATTGAATAATTGCATATGTTTCGCGCTTTTCTTTTATAAATTGTAAGATTTCACGCCAACTCGTTAAAATATATTATTTTATTTTGCCATTTATTTATTTGGACCAAATATTTAAATTGAATAATTGCACATATTTCGCGCGTTTCTTTTATAAATGGCATGATTTCACACCAACTCGTGAAAATATAAATTATTATTTCATGTCTTTTATATACCACAGCGTGCAAAACGAAAATGATTAAAAACTAGAAAGTCTAATAATGTTAAAGACACGTGATTGTGGCTGATATTATATATCTAAAATAACACTAGCTTTATTTCCTGCTGTTTAGTTGAGTGGTGGGAACCACCACAAATTCAGTTATAAATAGTGTAAAGCTTTTACATATTATAGTAACAAAAAAAAAATTATTATAGTGTAAAGTTTTCACATGCTACAGTAAAAATGATTCTAACCAATAATTCTCATCACCCTTTCAAACACCCTAGTAATAAGTGTAAATAGGAACTTAGGTAATCGTGTTGTGCACCTTTGTATTTATCTGCTTGTTTTTCTCTTCTTTGCAGATGCTTGTTTGTTTTCTCCCTGTTTGGGTTCTTGGGAACATTTTTTTTATAAAGGGTAAAAATGTAAATAAATGATCAAATAACAGAGCAATAATTAGTATAAAATTTAATTTAATAACAATTCCAATAATCAAATTATTACATAATAATAGGCACGATAAGATCTTAATGTGGATGGAGGGAAAATCCAACCACTAGTTTGAGCATTAAGCATGACTGCCAAGAATAGTAAAAATGATTAGATATTCTAAAGAAATTATATAAAGTTGTTGTCTGTATATAACTTAAGTTGTTAAAAGAGATGAGAATTATATGGACCGTAAAATGTCTGCAAGGCAATAGAGTCTGAGTTCTAATCTGGTTTTTGACCTGGGTGTTGTATTGTTTTGACTTTGTATTGTGTTTTGCGAGTTGAGGAATGTGAGCTATTTATAGGCACGGTTAAGTTCGCCTTTGTGGGTTGAGAACCAGGAATACAAATGCACAGTTTGAAACCAACCATGCAGTAGTAAATACTAAGTTCCCCTTTGAGAGTCAAAAACTAGGTGTGTATGTGTGTGTGTATATATATAAATAGATACAATTTACACAATAAACTCTGTACATACTAAATTTGTTAATACCAAATGAAAGTTTTATGGGGCTTAAATATGATTAGGGTTTCATTTTGATTCAAACAATATTTGTGTCATGACGTTATTTGAGAAATGCTGAATATAGTTATCAATATGTCACATGTTGGTCTGTTGATATCTTCCCATTATATTTCTATGACTCAAAAATTATAAATTCCCTCAATTGTTTGTCTGAAATGATGATGTATATTCTGACTAACACAACTAAAAATTCCATAATTATATGAGCAGTTTGAAACCATCATGCTGTGGATTCTAGATTGCAGTTTTTCTTGCTTATAGTCGAGCCTGTTGGAGGTGCTAAGTTGTATTGTCTCAAACAGGCCATGTATTCCCCCAAATTTTGCTTGGCTAGGAAAGCCGCATGCTTTTCCTTCTTCTTTTTTTTTTTTTTTTTTGTTTGAAAGGCAATTATGTGCTTCTCTTTAAATGTGAGAACCAGGTATATATATACATATACATATACATATATATATATATATGAAAAATGCCGTGCAAATAATTAACAAACTATGCTACAACTAAACTAGTTAATGCCAAGTTGCAATGGAATCTAGCTTATGCAATTCTTTTTTTTTTTTTTTTTGGCAGCTAGATAACCAAGCTAGTTGCAAATGCCAAGTTATTCATTGTTTTAGGTCATTCCTTCCACTTCTTATTTCTTATTATTTTTTTTTTAAACAATGTAAAACTTATTGCAACTGTTTTTTTTTTTTTTCCTTAATGAAAACAATGCAACTTTTGAACAAAGACCGCGACGTTTTATTGAAACAGATTAGTATCCTCTTTATTGATAAACATCAGAAGACAGGAAAAGTTTGCGACTTCATTCTTGTTTCAACCTTATTTATGTACGCATATTTTCAAGCGTAGTACCTCTTTATGCACTTGATGTTTGTATGCGTCAGTCTTGTTTCAGTATTCAAGTCTTTAGCATGCAATACCCGCTTTCGATGACAAATGGACCTTCCCAATTTAGACTAAATTTTGTAGCATGAACTCCCCGCGTAATGGCCTTGTTGAGGCAAAAATTTTTAGAAATGTTTTTACGCGTTTTTTGAAACAAAAATTTTAAAAATACTCTTAACATAATTTTTAAAAATTTTTATTTTTTAAAATAAAATTATTTTTACCTATTTTAAAAATATTACCAAACGGACTCAACATGATCCGAGGCCTTTAGAACTAAATCCCCTTTACAAATTATTCTGGGTCGGATCAGCTTGTCATTTGCCCAAGCTACTTGGCATTGGTATTGTATCATGTTACTTTGGTTTGTATTCCTTCTCTCGTCAAGCAATTCTAATTCCTAAAGTCTTGCTTGTTGTGTGTGTCCATGCTGGGAGCTGCAGCTAATCTAGCGGAAGGAACCCCGATTTCTGTTGGCAATATAACCACTGACACATAGACCAAAGAAAAAGGAGTAAACCCAGCGGAACCTCGTTTAGAAGTTCGGTAAGCCCAAAGCGCTGGTGGAACGAGCTCATGGCATAGTGTGAGATTTTTATGAACCATACGACTTAGAACACGCAAAAGCAATTTGTTAAACGCTTCAGCAATGCCATTTCCCTGTGGATAATATCTAGGGGATTTTCCATGAAATACTTGGTAATCTTCTAATAATTTGACCACTGGTTTCCCTATGAATGGCATTCCATTGTCAGATAAAATCCTTTTTGGTATTCCGAAGCCATTGATGATGTGTTCAAGGATAAATGTGGCCACGACCTCCGATGTAGCTTTCTTGAGAGGTATTACTTCAGCCCACATGGTAAAGCCTTCTGCTGCAGCTAGAATCCATATTCTTGCTTTAGACGGGGGAGAAATGGGGCCTATTAGATCTAATGCCCGAGTGTGGAACGGCTGTGGAGTGATGACAGATGGAGTGATGACAGATTGTAAGGGGATGGTCAGGGCGTGGATTTTGTTTCCAAAGATTTGACATCTTTGGACATATTCCATAGAATCTTTTTCCATTGCCGGCCAATAACATCCATTACGCATCAATTCATCGAAAAGTTTCCTTCCCCTTGATGTTCACCATAAGCTCCTTGATGAACTTCATCCAAGGCCTCGTTGCTGTTTTATTCTTTTCTAGAGAGGTCACCATTTAAAATACAATATTTACCTGTGTCTAAGAATTATTTTTTTTTCCTTATCTACTGGCATGATCTTGCTTTCAAGGTATTCATTATAAGGCTTTCTCTAATCATTGACTTCTGTTAATAAGATAGATTCTGTCTGGCTAAACACTGTTTGGCATTCTGGGCAGGTATTCTACGTGGCTGCAACATCTTTGCTTAAATCGGGCCAATAATGTCCAATTCTCTGCAGTCATCGTAATGGCTTATGCCCTTCCATGTCGCATGTGAGGTCATGAACTTGCTTGATTCTTGTTGCGGACTCGTTTTTGTTCAAACATCTGGCTAATATTTCATTAGAATTTTTATAGTAGAATATGTTGTTAATCATGAAAAAGTGTTGTATTTAAGATCAGTTGCATAAGATTAGACAAGCTTATTTTTTATTTGTTTTTGCCATTCATCGTCATCAATTTCTTCATCATTTATAAGCAGAACTCAAGTATTCTAAAAACAAGACCTTGCATTCCGGTAGTTTCAGTTTTAGATGCCATAGTAGCCAGAGCATCCACATATCTATTTTAGGTCCTTGGTATGTGCTCGAAGAAGCAATCATCAAACTTATTCATCAATTTTTACGCTATTGATCGACATCTTGCCAACGAAGGTTCTTTGACAGTAAATTCACCCTTCATCTGTTGAATGACAAGTTTGGAATCTCCTTTGATGGTTATTCTTTTAACTCCTACTTCTTTCACTGTTATCATTCCTATGATTAGTGCTTCATATTCTGCCTCGTTATTAAAGCACTTAAAAGAGAATTTACAAGCACGAATGTCATTTCTTCCATTTTCATCATTTAACAGCATATTTAACACATCGTATTGTATTGCATTGTATTGTATTATATATAAAAAATACAATGTATAATGCAATACAATACAATATAATGCAGTGTGCTAAACAAACCCTATTATTCCTGCATCTCTACCTAACAGTCGTGAAAGATCCATCAAAAGTTAGTACCCACCTTTCTTCTTCCCAAATCATTATTAATGGCGATTCCCCTATATTTCTTCACGTATGGTGTCATCTTGTGCTTGAGGGCATAAGGCCAAGAGATCTGATAGCGCTTGACTTTTATGTGCCTTTGATTGGACAACAGAGATATCAAATTCGCTCAAAAGGAGCATCCAACATGCTATTCTACTTCCACCATAAACTTTATTGGGTCTGATTTTATAATGATAAATACCTTGTGCGCTATCATGTAGTAGCGTAAGCTGCGCTATTATGTAGTAGCGTAAGCGTTGTGCCGTGAAAATGAGGGCCAAGCCATTGCTTTTCAATGTAAGAGTAATTAGTTTCTGCCCCCTCATTCGCCTGCTTGAATAGTAGACTGGCTTTTTATCTCTTATGCTATCAAAGACTCGATAGATTTTTCAGTAGCTATTAATTATAAAACCAAAGGTAGTCCTGGTGCGGGAGGGATCATAACACCTGTTTTATTTTTTTCAAATCAAGATTGTTGTGTTGGAACTTGGGTAACGTCAACGTCCCATGTTCTAATGAATTGGTGGCCCATATGGTGTGTTCAAATTTTGAACATAACCACATCAACTGCCATTAGAAGACAATTTTTCAGACACAAAAAAAAAAAAAACAGGGGAAACTGTCCTTAACTGCCAAATAACCATGTGATGGCCACGGTTAATTTAAGAAGCCCCATGTTTTGGTTCCTTAGCACACAATTCAGAAAAACACCACACTATCTAAGGAAAATTGACAGTGCTCAAAAAAATCAAAATTGTCAGTAGCAAAATTCATGCAAAATTACAGAGCAAGAAAAACAATGGCTGGAGGTAACATTCGATCCAATGTACTTCTGTTTTCTTTGAATTTTGGTTGTTATAAATGTCAGATACAACCCACATTTGGTATCGAGCCATTATACTTCTGCCTTGATGTTCAATTTTGAACAAAATTTGTTTTCTTTCACGACATATAAGACCGTGAGACATCTTTCATTTTTTCCCTGAAGTTTTAATCCTTGATGCAAGAAAACACTTAGTCTAATGTTTTCGCATTGTTTTGTAATCAAAATCATTGGGTTTGGCCACCATTGATAATCTGCAAAATCCATGAAAATTTGGCCGTGAAAAACCAACTTTGATCAATATACATTCTTGATTGATTATGTGTTTTGAATTCACAAATTATCGATTTCTGAGCATTTTGTGATTTGAAACGGCTCAATTCGACGTCGGAGGGAGGAAAAACCGTCGGGTTTTTCGTTAGATCATGCGGGTCAAAACCGAGTCAAAACGACCCGGCTGAAGGTAGGAGACGACCCATACGACAGGTCGTTTTACATTCGGGCAGCAAAACGGCTCGTCTTTTGGCTGGCGAGCAGACCCCCCCCCCCCCAAAAAAAAAAAACGACTTTGTTTAATTAATTTTGGTTTTTAGATATGCGCATAATTTTTAAAATAATTTCATAGGAAATATATTTTATACGTTATATGCTAAGTATTTGTTTTATGTGCATAATTTTATTGTTGTTATTATGTACATAATTTTTAGAAATACATTTTAATGCATAAATTATGAAATTAATTATGTATATCATTTAGAAATTGCTCTATTTTAATGAATGTTTTATTGGAAAACATATTGTGGATAATTGATGTGCTAATTATTATTATAATGCATAATTTTGAGTTTTATTATACATGTTATCAAATTAAATTAACTTATTTAGCGCAAATTAAGATTTTGTTCATAATTATTATATTGACTATAGAATATGCAAATTTTCATGAATAATTTTATGACAAAATTAAATGTCTAAGTGATCTATATGATTTTGAATAATTAGAGCTTATCCACAGCACCTCTAATTATGCAAAATTATATATTGATTGGTTTATAATCATATTTGGTTAAATGACATTTATTGGAATTTGTTGTACTCAATGTAATAAATTTTATCCCACAGAAATTTTTATTATATTGATATGACTAATTGGGATAAAATATCAAATTATATTTTCTAATTTACCCACAGGGATTAGAAAAGGGAACATAATTTGATAGTTTTATCATACAATAAGATGAATCTAATTGAATTAAAACTTTAGCCCACATGCAAGTTTTATGTCATAGATTCATGATTTTGTACATGATTTATATTGGTAAAGCATGATTTATGTCTATTAGTCTCAATATTTTGGATCATAAGCATGTTTGTTTTAATTATGCAGTCATACAACCTGTGAATTTCTCTGATGTTCATTGTGATATCCCTGAGCTGAAAAGGGATAACTATAAGGTCTGGAAGGAGAGGATTCTCCTTCACTTGGGGTGGATGGACATTGATTATGCTATAAGGAAAGACGAGCCCGTAATTACTGAAACCAGCACTCAAGATGAGATTGCTCTTTATGAGCATTGGGAGCGATCTAATCACTTTAGCGTCATGTTCATAAAGACAAAAATCTCTGCTGAGATACGTGGTTCCGTCAAACAGTATAACAAAGTCTGGGTATTATTGAAGGCCATTGATGAACAGTTTGAAACTTCAGATAAGGCACTTGCCAGCACCCTAATTGTGGGGTTCTCGTCCTTAAGGCTTACCAGTGTGAGAGGTGTGCGTGAGCACATCATAGAGATGATGGACATAGCTGCTCAACTTAAGAACCTTGAGGTAGATTTGTCTGAGTCTTTCTTGGTACACTACATTCTGAACACCTTTCCAAAACAATATGGGCCCTTTAAAATATCTTACAATACACATAAAAACAAATGATCAATCAATGAACTGCGGACTATGTGTACTCAAGAAGAAGGGCGGCTTGTAATAGAAATGGGTGAAACTGCATTGACAACGATGAGAGGAAAGAATCAGATTCAAGACTAATATCAAGCCAATGACAAGGGGAAGGGTAAAATACCTCCCAAAGCTGTCAATAAGAAAGAATCCAAGTGTTTCTTCTGTAAAAAGAAGGGACACATGAAGAAGGATAGCGCGAAATTTCAGAGTTGGCTTGAGAAGAAAGGTAATCCAGTCTTATTGGTTTGTTATGAATCTAATATGGTTGATGTTGTTTATAACACATGGTGGATTGATTCTGGATCTACAATTCATGTTTCGAATACCTTTCAGGGTATGCAAAACCTAAGGAAGCCGGTGGGAAGTGAGCTGAGCATCTCTTTAGGAAACAAGATGCGTTCACATGTAGAAGCCATCGGAACATGCACCTTAGTTTTAAGTAGTGGTTTTATTTTAGAATTGGATAAGACATTTTATGTTCCAAACTTTTCTAGGAATTTAATTTCTGTTTCTAGACTTATACCTTTGGGATATTCTTTTACTTTTTCAGACAAATGTTTCAGTTTATTTTATAAATCTGATCTTGTTAGGAATGGTATCTTGTCTGATGGTATTTTCTCAATTAATTCGCAAAATGAACCATCTTATACTGCTATGCATGTTCAATCTGGCATTAAGCGTTGTATTATAAAGACTCGATAGATTTTTCAGTAGTTATTAATTATAAAACCAAAGGCAGTCCTAGTGAGGGAGGGATCATAACACCTGTTTTATTTTTTTCAAATCAAGATTGTTGTGTTGGAACTTGGGTAACGTCAACGTCCCATGTTCTAACGAATTGGTGGCCCATATGGTGTGTTCAAATTTTGAAAATAACCGCATCAACTGCTATTAGAGGGCAGTTTTTTAGACAAAAAAAAAAACAGAGGAAACTGCCCTTAACTGTCAAATAACCATGTGATGGCTATGGTTGATTTAAGAAGCCCCATGTTTTGATTCCTTAGCACACAATTCAGAAAAACACCACACTATCTAAGGAGAATTGACAGTGCTTAAAAAAATCAAAATTGTCAGTTGCAAAATTGGTGCAAAATTACAGAGCAAGAAAAACAATGGCCGGAGGTAACATTCGGTCCAATATGCTTTTGTTTTCTTTGAATTTTGGTTGTTATAAATGTCAGATACAACCCACATGTTGTTTTGTTTCCCAACTAAATGGACCTTTTTTTCGTAATAATGACTACAACGGTCTTGCCAGTTATGCTAATGCGAGAATGAAACGCCTTAGATATGACACTTTACTATAAAAATTTTTAATTCTTTGGTCATGTGTGAGCTTTCCATACTTAGAATAGCTTTAGTCTTGTCGTTGTCTATGCTAATGCCATCTTTGTGAACTGCAAAACCTAAGAATTTTCTCGCAATTTGTAATGCCCTGAAATTTATTTAATGTTATTGTAATGCAAAATGATGAATTAGTATGTCATAATTAATGTTTCACCGTTAATTTGATCATTTGATTAAATTTTAAATTTTAGGTTGTTTTATTAATTTAATAAATTCTAACGATTTCTTATTATTTTAAAATGTTGTTTTGAGTTTCAAAACACAACCGTTTGTAAAATGTTAAAAATATTTCGTTTTACAAAACCGTGGGTGGCACTTGATTTTCGCACAGTAAAATCGCCCACCATTTCTCTCTATTTATTCTTTCTCTTCACTCTCAGCTCTCACTCTCTCTGTCCTCTTCTCGCCCGTGTGAGGCTCTCTCTCTCATTCCCGCTCTAGGTTTCTCTCATTCTCTCTCATTTCTCTCTCAAATTTTTGAATAAAAATTCAAATCCAAGCCTCGGGTTAGCAAGAAGGAAGCTCGGAAACATGATTTGGTAACCAAGAACGTGGATTGAAGCTTTGATTAGAGGTTAGTTTTGAAATTTCTAAACTTTTTCTAAATTTTTAATTTTCGTGTATTTTTGAAATCTAAGCTTGTTTGAGCTTAGAAAACCCTTGATTTGAGTTAAAGGAACTTAGAACACCTAGAATCTAAGCTTGGTTTAAAGAAAAACAAATTAGATTCAAGGTTTTTCATTTTTCTTCATTTTCTCCAATTTTTGGATTTTTGGGATTTTTGTGTTTAAATCTTGTTTAAATGAGTTCAAAAGTGTTCTGTTGTGTTTTTCTATCATCTATGATTGTTTTCTATGTTTGGAATTTGAGAAAAACAGGTTAAAATCAAGATTTGGGTTTTGGGAGAACCAAAACCCGTGGTTGAGATTTCTGGGTTTCTCCAGTTCGGCAGGCTGAACTACATGTTTGGCAGGCCAGATTCAAAGGATCGGCAGGCCGGACTTATCCGTTCGACAGGCCGAACCTGGAAAATGTCCGGCCGACCGGACTTGGTTTCTAGCAGGCCAAACTGTGCAGTTCGGCCGGCCGAAGCAAGGCATCCGGCAGGCCGGCAGAGCATGGAAAATTTTGTGATTTTTCACCTGTTTTTACTGTTTTGAACCCCGATTGAAATTTCAACCTTGTAAAATGATTTTAAAGATACAAATGGCACACTAGGACATCATGAAATGGTTTAGTAACATAGAATGTCTCAAACTAGATATTGATCGACTTAGTGTGTATCTAGGATCGTTCGTGGTTTCGCAGAGCTAACGTATAGCGGATCGGGATTACGGTGTGGGACACCGACACGAGTATCGAGGTAAGACTTCTACCCTATCTTTGGTAACCCAGTTTCAAAATGATTTGGCTTTGAAAAAGGTTTCTATAAAAATGTTTTCAACAGCTGATTGAAAATGGAATTTATCGGTTTTATTTTTATAAACCATGAACTGAGATGAATTTCATAATGAACTTCATAATGAATGATAATGAAAATATCTGGTAAATGGGTTTTGAATTATGTTAGAAATGAATATAAGGGCATGATGCCATATCAGAGATCGGGTCATGTAGCGATCGACCTTGGGGGCAGGTCCCAAAACCTAGCTGGGCCACTACGGTGGTGATATTCATGTGGTTTGCCTAGAAAAGGAAAATAATGTATTTTTGGCCGACCGAATAAACTGTTTTGGGTAAGAACGGTTTTATTAAATTTATTTATTCAAGGTTTCTTTTAAATAATTTCCTGAATAGTGAGACTTTTCTTTAAATTAAATGATTTATTAAAATATGGTACTACTAAACCTTTCGCTCATATTTTCTTTGTTTTTCTTAAATCTCCCCCTCTAGGTGGATTCCCATTTAGATTCAGAGAGGATTCAACGGACCGAACTCAAGAGCAATAGGAGGACTAGTAGATTATTTGTATAATTTAATCAATGCATGTAATGTTTTAGCTCTATTTGTACTCGGACTGTGGTTGTATTATCATATTGTCAGCACTATGTGTGTGCACAAGTTGTGGGTCAGTGGGACCCATACTTACGGTTCTTTATCATTTTATTATTCTCTTAATGATTTCACCTGCTTAATGTTTATGAATTCTTTTATAAAATGTTGTTTTCGAAACTTTCACATTTTTATTATTTAATTTAACCCCTAAAATTCTTGATTTTAATTAAATTTTTCTTTTTATTAATTTAAATAATCCGTCACGTCGCCTCCCGTACTCCGGGGCATGACACAATTACCCCAAAGGCATGCTTTAGAGTTCATTTTCAATTTGTACTTCCTACATCTTTGGAATACTTTTTCTTGTCATCCACATGCTCTTGTTCTTTTCAAGATTTCGCCATTATATCATCAACATACAGTTCAAACACATTGTGTATCATATCGTGAAAAATTGCAATGATCACACTTTGATATACGGCTTCAGTGTTTTTTAGCCCAAATGACCTAACAATGTAGTAAAAATTCTCAAAAGGGGTTCTAAATGCTGTTTCTTCTGCATCTTTTGGGTCCATACGGATTTAATTGTAACCACTAAACTCATCCATGAAAGAGACCATCTCATGACCCACCGTTGCATCAATTAATGTATCTAAATTGGGTAGCGGAAAGTCATCTTTTGGACATGCCTTATTTAAGTCCATGTAATCGACACAACATCTTATTTGACCATTCTTTTTACTTACTGGTACTATATTAGCCAACCATTGAGAATGTTTGCAAGTTCATATAAATCCGACACATATTAGTTTCTCTATCTCTTACTTAATTTGTAGTTATATTTCTGGCCTACAATTTCTTCAAGTTTGTTCAACTGGCCTGATATTGGGCAAAGTAGCCAATTTATATGAACCAATGTGGGATCTAACCCTGCTATATCTTAAGATGTCCATGTGAACATATCTTGGTACCTGCACAACAGATCTATGAGTTTACATTTAAATTTGTCAAACAAATCAGATAAGATAAAAACAATCTTTTTTCTTTTCAGGATCTCTTGACAATTTGAGTTCCACTATTTTGTTCATTTGCGGCTTAAGTGATAGCTTCATGCGGGCTTTATTTCTTCTTCTTCTACCATAGTAATGGTGGGGCCAAACAATTCTACCGGCCCTGCACGTCATCATAAACGGCAAGTCTTCTTCCCATTAGGCAATGTGACTATTTCTACTTTTCCTTTCTTTTTTGGCTTCATGATTAGAGGTTCATCTATTGCTTCGTACTCTTCCCAATTTGGCAGTCTTACTACTCCTAGGAGTGTAACCATATCGATTCTTTGTTCTGATGTTTCATCAAAGAACATTGGTTTTGCCATATATGCTTCATCTCTTGCAAAAGGCGCTCTAATGGCAGGGATATGAATATCTTTCCTTTAGACGTGAGCTTTAACAGATTGATGTAAGGTAGAGGGTATATAATTGTGTGCATGAATCCATTGATGTCCGAGCAAAAAGTGGTAAGAGGTATCTGTAACACCCTCCTATTTTTGTGTAACGGACCACGTTAAGTTAGTAACGATGTTAAGGAATTTTATTAATAATTTATGTTATACGTAATGATATATGATGTTAATGTTACTAACTTTTTATGTCAAGTTTTATGACAGGTGATGACCGCTTGGTATCGTTGTGCTCAAATGTTCATGTGAATTATTTGATGTATGTTTAATTATGATGCATGATGAATTGAATGTTTTAATGTTTGGTATTTAAGGACAGTTCGGCAGGCCGAACTTTTAAGATCGGTAGGCCGAACAGTCTGCCTAAGACCGGCAGGCCGAAGAAATCCATCGACAGGCCGAACTTGGTGGAACCGGCAAGCTGAACACGGCTGACGAGTAGTCAGCAGAAATCTCTCCAAAATTATGGCTGAGTTAATTACATTAATTGGATGATTTAATGTGATTAATTGGCATAATAATTGAATGTTTTATCAGTTAAGGAAATTAAAGGGTTTGACTTTGCATTGATTTGTGGCAATTTAAATGGTTTCCCATTTAAATAGGGCAAAACATGGTAAGTGATGAGTGAGAGTTTTGACTTTCCTTTTTCTTCTTTCTCTCCTTCACGCCAATTGCCACCTAACAGTCAGAAATTCTGACTTAATGGAGGGACTTAATGAAGGGCAATGAATGTTCATTATACTTGTTACGTTAAAATTTTTAACGACTCTTTTCCTCACACGTTATTTTCTCCTCTCATTCACTATCTGAGACATTCTTTTTCTGATTTTCTCTCATTCTCACGTTTTTCTCTCTCAGTTATGAGACGTTCTCTCATTCTCATTCTTCCTTTTCTCTTCTCCACGAATTTCTCTCTCTCTATCCCGAAAATTCTCTGCAAGAAAATTGTAAGAAAAGTTGTATTTTCCTCGGTTAAAATCAAGGATTTTGAGAATAAATTTCAAGGTAAGAATTTAGTTTTTCCAGTGTTTTTGAAAAGAAATTCTCCTCCTCAATTCGTTTACAATATTCTTCTTTAGGTATTGTATTTATTTTGAATTTTTAATATGATATGCATGTATGTGTTATGAAATGTTTTCCTAAGTTTCAAGTTGTTTCAACGTTTTTATGATAAAATATGGATTTTATATCTTTTACCCCTCACAGTAAAATTTTACTGTTTAATATTGATGCATAAAAAAAAAGTAATGTTATTTAAGGGTAAATGAAAGTTAACAAGTATGTGTATGTGTATGTGTATGTTTTGATGAGTATATTTTATGTTACGAGATTTTCTATGAGAAAACTGTTTTAATAAATGTTATTTCTGGATTTTGTTTATGAAATGTTATTTCTGGATTTTGTTTATGAAATGTTATGTATGTTTAAATGATTTTATGATAATGAAATAATTGTATGCATGATAATATGGTGTTTGTATGAATTTTAAAAATGTATGTACTTTAAATTATTAGAAAACGTTTTTCAAAAAGATTTTCATGTTTTGATGATAATATTTAAGGAAGCATATTATGAATAGCATTTGTTTTTAGGTGATGATAATGTTATGTTTTCAAAATAATGATTATGAATCATGTTTGTATTATGAGATGAAAGAATGATATATGAATGAATGTTATATATATGAATGAAATATGAAAGAATGATATGTGAATGAATATTTTATGATAAGTGTTAATTTTATTGTATTTTTAATGGATAAATGACATGAACACTCAAAGAAGCGAGCACATTGAGACCGCGACGTCATCACCAAAAGTATTTTAAGGTTAAGTAAGCTAGCGTTAAGGTAAGTACATTCTCACCTGCAACATGACACGTTTTTACAAGATTTGATGTTATGTTCATAATGATATTCATGATGATTTATGGATATTTTTCTTAAGAATTTCTATGAAAGTTTTTCATGATTTTAAGTTATGCATGATGATATGGCATGTTTCAAAGTATGAAAACTATGTATATATGTATCACCTAATAAGTGTTGCACACCAATGTTATGAAATGAAATGTTATGATGTCATGTTTGGTTTTGGATTAGCTACCATTCTCCTCTCATGACGGTGCGCCTATGATGATGTTTATGGTGCAACACTTGGGCCCTTAAGATAAAAAAAAATGGAATAAGTTTTAATATGGTCAATATAATGAAAGATATGTTCTATAAAATTGTGCTTAAGGCACTTTTATGATAAGATGACAATGATGATGATGATGATGTTTATGTAATGTTTTAATTTGTGAGAATTATATGTACTTACTAAGCATTAGTTTAATCACGTTTTATGTCATGTTGCAGATAAGGGTAAGAAAGTCTTAGATTAGGCGGAGGACATGGAAAGGCGTATGAGCACTAAGCACGATGAATTATAACCGAAAGCACGTCAAGAAGAACGTTCTTATGTTTTTAATCAAGTTATATATTTTGGAACATATTTTTATGTTAAGTTTTATAAGTTATTTTTATCATTTTTAAAGAATTATGAACTTTCGCAATATTTTATGAAAAGTTGGTTTGTTTTAAAAATTAAGTTTTTCTCAAAGATTATGGCTCGGTCAGCCTGCCGAACATCCTTGGTCGGCCTGCCGAAGTCTGAAGGTTTGGCCTACCGATAATGTTTTTGGCCTGCCGAAAGAAGCTGAGATTTTAAGTCAGTTTGCAAAGCCTCTGTCGGCCTGCCGAACTGTGGGAGTAAGTAAATTTAAAATGATGTGATGATTAAAAAGATATGATGTGATGTTTTTATGATATATGATTTTACAACTTGGTTTGTTTATTTTAATAAAGTTCATGATCAATTTAAAGTATAATTGAATAAATTACTCTATGGAATGTGTTAAGCAATGTTATTTTAACAATGTTAAGTTATAAAAAAAAATGTATGAATGGATCCTGGATAAGTATGTTTGTTATATTTATAAGTTAAAGTATTGTGTAAGTTTTGGACTTATGTTTATGATTAAAGTTTTAACAAGTTCGAACGTAAGAATGTAACGACATCTGTGACGTCCGAGCTAAGGGGCGTTGCAGTATCTATGTCGATTACGTGAGATCGTGTTGGGCTTCGAATTGGTCCAACCTCTAGTTCGACTATCACATATCCCACGATTTTTACAGATGTGGCTACGAATGTTGAGTGTTATAATTTGTAGGGCGAGTCCTCTTTTCATCGGTTTCATTGCAACATACATAGCTATAGGCATAAGGTGGACTGACACTTCATTGTCAACAGGTGCTCTTTTAATCTTTTATCCATTCACTCTTGCTTCGACATACAATGGCCGATTATGCAGAAATGGCTTCGTCTGAATATCGATGTTTGTGAAAACAATAGCTCCTTCAGATCTTTTCGCGATCTTTTGAATGAGATGGCTTACTATATAGCAGGCAGGTCCATAGTTTGAGCAACTTGTATTAAAGCCTCTGCAGCTTCTTCTTGCGCTTCTTGTTCAAACTTAAGACAATCAAAAAAAAGTTCCTAAATAACTTTGTACGCAATAAGGATGTCACTAGCTTATCTTGTGGTGTATCGTCCACTTGATAAGGTTCTTCAAATATTTCCTCGATGTGAATAGTTTTATGTTTTTCTTGGTAAGCTATGGGGAGTCCTCTTGTGCATGTCGTGACGACACCATTGTTTTGATGTTGAGGAAAGTGTACTTGGTCAATAGTATTCTCACCTAATATGATTTCTCCTTTTTGCAGCCGGTCATGGAAGATCTTTCTCAACATATAGCAGTTTATCTTTGGGTGATTAATTTCACATTGATAATGACAATATGGCTCATGTTGTTCTTCCTCAACTGAAGGGACTCTCTCTACAAAGGGTAGTATAACTTCTCCATCTCTAACCCAAGCTTCTAAAAGAGTATATATTTTTTCTTTGGTATATATGGAAGTTTTGGAGGCTTATCATCTTTCCTCCCTTTCTTTGGAGCCCTGATGTTCCTTTTTCCTTAGGCTAGAGTTATCTTAACTCCTCGCTTTAGTTCTTTCTATGGTTTCTGATGCAGGATATCTTGTCAGAACGACCTAGACAATCGTGCTATTGTGGCCCCTGTATTCCTTGCTTTAGCAACTAGCTCTATAAAACTGTAAATTGCATGATTTTCAATATGTATGTGATATTCATCAAGCATTCCCTTGATATACATTGTAGCAAGATCTCTTTCTGCAGAGTCTCAGCATAATCGAGAGCCGTTTCTCTAAATTTTTGCTTGTAATCAACTAAACCTTCATCAAACCTCAAATTTTCTCCCGTCAGATCAGCTATACTCCACTTGTCTTCTACCATAAAAAATTTAGCACAAATTGAGAAACCAATCCTCCCAACTATAAAACCTACTAGGTCGTAAGCTCACGTACTAAGAGTAAGCTCTTTCAGTTAGATATTTAGAGAATTCCTATAGCCTTAGCTTACAATCGTAGGCATAAATACCCAAGTCATCCATGAATTGGATAGTGTGTTCTTAAGCATTACTGATCTTCCCATTATACTTTCGAAAAGCGGGGCCCCCATAACCGTGAGGGTATAGCCTGAAAGCGATCTCAGTTAGGTATGGTGGGTGAAAATCTACGGTCATGTCAACGGGAGATGCTTTACTTCTTTCAGCTTTTAGGAGTCCAAGTAATTCTTCCTTGGTAACATAATCTGGAAGTAACCTTATGTCTTTTCCATATTTTTTTGTAGTCTCAAATGTGTTAGAATAAAATTGTGATGAAAACCATCATCACCCAAGATCGTTCATGTCAAATCATCAAGAATATTAATAAGATGCAGAAGCTAACCTGAATCCATAGATTGAATGTGATTCTTGAGTCTTTTGGTTGAGGATCTTTCAAGTCTGGTACATAAATCCTCCCTATCAGAATGCTCTGTAATTTCTCTGTAGATGGGTAACAGAAAAAAATATACGTGCTGACTTGGGGACCACAACCCCTTTATATAATTGCTAAACCCTAGCAATTATCCTTAATTACCAATTTAGCCCATCATAAAATTAGTAATTATAATTTTCGTCTCTACACATAGGAGGCCCACACTTAATGATGCATTAAAAGCCCAAAACCCAAATTGATCACTTTTAATTGGGCAACCTTATTGATAGCCTTTAATTCACATTTATTTAATATATTGGCCCATAATTTGATTTTGATCAAACAATCTCCCACTTGGGCTATATATATGAAACTTTATAAATGTGAATTATACCTTATGAGCTCATGAATTTTGCTATCAAAACCTTATGCACCTTATCAATCTTGTCCATTAACCATATCAATATAGGACCAAAGCGACCTTCGTTACATATGTCGTAACTAGACCCATCAATGATCACATATATCAATACAACTAATGACAAGATCAAGCATGGATGTGTAGCATGGAAATTTCATGCAATGTGATCTTAACATGCCTATTTCCAACTGGTCCACCTTAATACCTTAGTGAGATCAAACCATACCAAAATTAGAGTGTGAATAAACTGAAACTTTATTTCTGCAGAAAATAATCTCAAAATATCCATAAACTGAAATAACTGAAAAATGTCTATATCATAAGAGCATTTAAAATTACAAACTCCCACTAAAACTAAATATCCTGAAATGATATGACACCCAATATTTTGGGTGGCAATCCCTTAGTAAGTGGATCCGCAATCATGGAGTTTGTGCCGATGTGCTCTATAGACAATTGTCCACTCTGAACTCTTTCTTTCACAACTAGGAACTTGATCTCTATATGTTTTGACTTCGTCGAGCTCCTGTTGTTGTTGGAATACAAAACTGCCCACTTATTGTCACAAAATATCTTGAGTGGTCTTTGAATACTGTCCACTATACGTAGCCCCGTGACAAAATTTCGTAGCCATATTCCATGATTGGACGCCTCATAACACGCTATGAACTCTGCCGCCATTGTAGAAGATGTTATAAGACACTGTTTAGCACTCTTCCAAGAGACAACACCTCCAGCCAGAAGGTAGACATAGCCCGATGTAGATTTCATACTATCTTGGCATCCAGCAAAATCAGAGTCAGTATACCCAATGATCTCAAGCTGTTCTGACCTCTGATACGTGAGCATGTAATCCTTTGTTCTCTGAAAATACCTCAAGACTCGTTTGGCTACTACCCAGTGATCCTTTCCAGGATTGCTTAAGTACCTGCCCAACATCTCTGTAACGTACGCAATATCCGGACGTGTACAAACCTGAGCATACATTAGACTCCCTACTACTGACTCATAAGGAATCTTCTGCATTTCCTTAACCTCAAAATCATTCTTAGGGCACTGATTGAGACTAAACTTGTCTCCCTTAGCCACAAGGGTATCACCTGGTTTACAATCCTGCATGCCATATCTCTTAAAAATCTTTTTGATATAGCCCTTTTGTGATAATCTCAAAATACCCCGAGAGCAATCCCAATGTATCTGTATACCCAACACAAAAAAGGAGTCACCAAGATCCTTCATCTCAAACTTCTTTGATAGAAATCTCTTGGTTTCGTGCAATAAGCCTATATTGTTACTGGCAAGCAAAATGTCATCAACATATAAAACCAAGAAAATATACTTTTACTCCCACTGAACTTGTGGTATATACAATCATCGACCAAATTCATCTCAAAACCGAACAAGATGATAGCATGATGAAATTTGTAATACCACTGACAAGAAGCTTGCTTAATCCCATAGATAGATTTCTTTAATTTTCAAACCATCTTCTTTGCATCTCCTGACACAAAGTTTTCCAGTTGTAACATATAGATTGTTTCATCAATGTCACCATTGAGAAACATAGTCTTAACATCCATCTGATGAAGCTCAAGATCAAAATGTGCCACTAATGCCACTATAATCCTGAAAGAGTCTTTTGAAGAAACCGGAGAGAAAGTCTCTTTATAATCAATGCCTTCTTTCTGTGTAAAGCCTTTAGCGACAAGACGAGCCTTGTACCTCTCCACATTGCCTTTCGAATCCCTCTTGGTCTTAAATATCCATTTGCAACCAATGGGTTTCGCACCTTCAAGCAATGGGACAAGAACCCAAACGTCATTGTCTTTCATAGACTTTATCTCTTCATTCATGGCATCAATCCACTCTTGAGATCTAGAACTTTCCATGGCTTGACGGAAGTTGATTGGATCATCTTCCACCATACCAATGTCATACTCATGTTCTTGGAGAAATACAATGTAATCATCTGGCACCGCACTTCTCCTTTCTCTAGTGGATCTCTTTAATGGCATAGGTTCTTGAGGTGGTTGAGTTTGTTCTTCTGGAACAATTTCTAGAATGGGAGGTTCTCCGATATTGTCTTGATTTGGGTCTGCTTCTTGAACGATGTCAGGAGTAGAAACCTGATCAATGTCAATAACAGCTGTGGGAATATCAACATATTCCTTTTCAAAGACAAAGTCCCTAACCATATCTCCCCCCGCAAACTCGACATCCTCAAAGAACCTAGCATTTCCCGTCTCAAATATCGATTTGGTCGTGGGATCATAAAACTTGTACCCCCTGGATCTTTCAGAGTATCCAATAAAATAACAACTAATCGTTCTTGAGTCCAGTTTCTTTTCATTACGCCTATAAGGCCTTGCCTCAGCTGGACATCCCCAAACATGCAAATGCTTTAGACTATGCTTCTTGCCCTTCCAAAGTTCGTAAGGGGTTTTGGCAGTTGCTTTAGTTGGAACCTTGTTAAGGATATACGCTGCAGTCTTAAGTGCTTCTCCCCAGAGTGATTCTGGTAAGGTAGAATGAGAAATCATACTCCTCACCATGTCCTTAAGCATTCTGTTTCATCTTTCAGCAACACCATTCATAGTGGACGAACTAGGCATAGTGTACCGTGGGACGATACCACTTTCCTCTAGGAACTTAACAAATAGTCCCAGACGTTGTTCACCTAAACCGTCATATCTACCATAGTATTCACCACCACGGTCAGATCTGACGCTTTTAATCCTTTTACTGAGTTGATTTTTAACTTCAGCCTTATAATTTTTGAATACATCCAGTGACTGTGACTTTTCATGAATGAGATATATGTAGCCATATCTAGAAAAATCGTCTATGAACGTTATAAAATATTGTTGGCCATTCTAAGAAGCCGTAGGGAATGGCCCACAAATGTCTGTATGTATAAGTTCTAAGACGTCCAAAGTCCTGTTGGCTTCAAATCTCCTTTTATTGGTTTGTTTCCCCTTAATACAGTTAACACAAATATCAAAATCTGTAAAGTCTAAGGGGTCGAGAATTTCGTCTGACACAAGTCTCTCTATTCTCCTTCTGGAGATATGACCCAATCTCTTGTGCCATAACGCAGTTGAATTCTCATTGGTTAATTTTCTCTTTATACCTCGTGTACTTAATTGCAAGGATTCATTAAATGAAGCAATTGTATCAAGCAAATAAAGATTATCGTAACCTGATAAAGAACCGGAACCAACTAATTTTGAATCATGAAACAAACTAAATTTTCCATTTCCAAATGAACAAGAATAACCAGATTTGTCCAAAGCTGAAATAGAAATCAACTTCTGTCTAAAAGACGGTACAACAAATGTTTCATCAAGATCCAAATAAAATCCAGTCTTTAACAATAATCTAAATTTTCCTATTGCTTCAACTTCAACTTTCTTGCCATCGCCCATGTAGATGTATCTTTCACCATCAGTTGGCTTTCGGCATCTCAAGCATCCCTGCATAGACACACTAATGTGAGTGGTTGCACCAGAATCCATCCACCAAGTGTGTTCAGGTACCGAAGTTAAATTAACCTCAGAACAAACCAAATTAAGAAGCATACCTTTTCTAGCACGCCAAGCGTGATAATTGGTGCAATGCTTCTTTTATGTCCTGCAGCTCCACAGAAGAAGCAACCCGTACGTTTCGGATCAACTGGTCTCTTTTGTTGCTTCTTTTGAGGTGCTGTAACTGCAGCTTCCTTATCCTTCTTCCTTTTCTTCCCTTTGTCCTTGGAAGTATTAGCCAAGTGAGCACTTTCTGTCTTTTCTTGCTTCAACCTTTCCTCTTCTTGCACACAATGTGAGATGAGCTCATTAAGAGACCAAGTCTCCTTTTGGCAGTTGTAGCTCACCTTAAACTGACTGAAATGTGCAGGAAGAGATATAAGAACCAAATGCACTAGCAAGTCCTCATAAAGGTCAAGCTTAAGTGCTCTTAATTTTGAAGCAAGATGAGACATCTCCATGATGTACTCCCTAATGTTCCCTTTACTTTTGTATCTCATTGAGATAAGGTTTGCCAAAAGTGTACTTGTTTCAGCCTTTTCATTTTTGGCAAATCTCTTCTCAATGTCCTCAAGGAACTCTTTGGCTGTTTTTATCGTTTCCGATATAGTGCCCCTGAATGCTTCTGGAATGGCCTTCTTCATGATCATCATACACATACAATTTGACTTCTCCCACCTTTCCATGTCCTTCTTTTGATCAGAGGAACTTTTATCTGTAAGAGGTGTAGGAGAAGGAACCCTTAACGCAAGGTCGAATCCATGACTCTGAGAACTATTAGGAGGTTCTCTTGCCATGATTTGAAGTTGTTACCATTCAGCATGGGAATTGAATTGATGTTGGCAGTAATATTAGAGGCAAAACTAGTAGCTAAAATAGAGAACAAAATAAACAAAACCGAAATAAGCTCACATAAGAATCCATAATAACAATAATAAATTCAAATAAAGGTAACCCCATCTCAAGATATCGGGCACTCCATTAATATTTAGTCTTTGGATATGAATATTAACTTGTAAGTGATATCTTGGTGTAGTAATCAAACACTGACAATAAGAACATGTCAAACAATAAATCTTCCTTTGGGCTGATTTATTGCTTACATGTAAAACCGAATAATCATCACGTGTTTATCACCACAGGTGTACATGTAATTCTGTTAAATATTGCCTTCCTTTAGGCCGGTCAATATTCACATAAGTTACATAAACACAACCTTTTATATTTCAAAACAAATTAATTTCCACAAGAGAAGCCACTTTGGTGACATGTTGCTTCAATTAATTCATCTCAAAATATATATAAAATACCAATATTTGAATTTAAAATTGCACCAAAAATGACCAAAATTAAAAAAAAAAAAAAAAAAAAAAAAAAATTTTGGTCAAGGTCAACATTGACAGGGTCGGGGCTGGACCGGGTCGGGAGAACCTACCCGGATCCTAAACCAGCCCCCTTTATTTCCTTCCTTCTTTTTTTTTTTTTTTTTCGGGTCACCCAGGGGTTCAACCCCTAGGGGACTTACTGGTCACGGGCCCAGCCCGTGTAGAAATCTTTGTCCAGTCACGGGCCCAGCCGGCCCGTGTATATATATATATATATATATATATATATATATATACATATATATATATTTTATAATAACCGGTAACCCAGGGGCTCCCCTGGGTTATATCTTGTCACGGGCCCTCAAGTCTGGGCTTCGGCCCAGACCAGCCCAAGATGCCCTAGGGGTCTCTCGACCCCTTTGAGCGAGAATGGGTGCAGGCGGCCTGACAGCCACCACTGCATTTGCCATGGATGTCTCCGGCCGGTGCCCTGGGGCTGCAACCGGAAAGGGCCGACGCCGGCGGTCGCAACCCCAGCGACCGACGAACGGCCCCAACAATATTTTTTTTTTGTTTAATTCTTTTCGGCAACAAGGCTGCCGTATAACATCAAACCAAAAAAAAATTTATATACACATACTGAATTCAAAACGAATTCAACTGAACATATATATATATATATATATTCCCAAAAAAAAGGTTGCTTCACGAAGGAAGAATGCACAACATTAATGGCCTTTTTTTTCTTTTTTTGTTTCTTCCTTTTCGGCAGTTGAATGCCGTATCACATACAAGAAAAAAAAAATATATATGAACCAAACGAATTAACAGCAATAAAAACAAAACTGATTCATATATATAAGTTTTTCACTTTTCACTTTTCGGCAACATGCCGTATATTGCAACCAAAGGATTCTTTCAACCTTTAACCGAATTCTCCAAACACATATGTATGTCTATACATGAATACAATAACGTATTCTTTGAATAATTCAACCAAAATTTTAAACAATTGTTCTCAAATTCAACAATTTTATAGAACCATAGATTGTCAAATTTGAGAATTTTTAATGAGAATCACATATAGAAAATTATTGATTCTCAATGATTCAACATGAAGAGGCTCTAGATACCACTAGTTAGAATAAAATTGTAATGAAAACCATCATCACCCAAGATCGTTCATGTCAAATCATCAAGAATATTAATAAGATGCGGAAGCTAACCTGAATCCATAGATTGAAAGTGATTCTTGAGTCTTTTGGTTGAGGATCTTCCAAGTCTGGTACTTAAATCCTCCCTATCAAAATGCTCTGTAATTTCTCTGTAGATGGGTAACAGAAAAATAATGTACGCGTTGACTTGGGGACTACAACCATTTTATATAATTGCTAAACCCTAGCAATTATCCTTAATTACCAATTTAACCCATCATAAAATTAGTAATTATATTTTTGGTCTCTACACATAGGAGGCTCACACTTAATGATGCATTAAAAGCCCAAAACCTAAATTGATCACTTTTAATTGGGCAACCTTATTGATAGCCTTTAATTCACATTTATTTAATATATTGGCTCATAATTGGATTTTGATCCAACAAAATGTTCTTGCTAACCTTCTCGGGTCAAATGAACGGTGGATTCTTTACTTAGTGGCATTAGCGTGGGGATTTGTGGAGATCCTAGAAGTTCCATGATCATCCAAGTGACATGTTCCATCTATCAACATATCTTGATTTGAGGGCAGAAATAGGTTCCTTGGTATTCACAAGATTCCTTTGTTGATGCTTTCTAGGAAACGGTGGCGGATCAACACCACGTGCGGCTGCGCATGGTAGACGGTTCTTCCCTGCTCGTCTATATCTGCTCAGATGAACCTGCAACAAGAGGAGGGACGCTTTCAGAGGTAAGGAGGAAACCGGTTACGTAATAAACAAGGGCTCTCCGATGCTTAAGGTAGGTGTTGCTCGGCAAAGAACGGAAGCTAGTTAGATGGGAAAGAGCACGCTTGCTTGAATGCAATAAATACGCTCTATTTATAGGTTGCCACTTAAACCGGGTGTCCGGTGGTTTTGCCCATGATCCGTGTGTCACATTAAGGCATGTCAGAAAGTAGAAGACAAGTGTCGTGCTCTCTGCTGGTGGATTAGTTCCCATCCGACGATGAGTTGTCCGCTATCTGTCAGCTAGTGATGGTGAGTACAGCCTGCTTGCAAGTTAAAGAAATCTAACCCAAGCTGGTGTCTGACCCGAGGAGGCAACCATTCATGCCGCAGCTCGGGGGCCCTAAAAAACACCTCCGACAGACGATCCGAGCTTATTAGGGTTGGTTATTTGCTCCCAATAGCTCCTGCTGAGCAGGTTTGCTGACCACCTAGAGTAGCGCACCTTGACGGTGGCGCCAAGCTCCCCTCAACACTGGTTGTATCAATATTTCAAGGAATTGTGCAATGGTCATGTAATTATCTTCATTAAATTCTAAAAAACCATCGTTAATTTATGGTCGAGAACTAAAATTGCCTAGAAAATAAAGGTCAGGAATTAATCGTTTAAAAAGAAAAGATAAGGACCAAACTCTCGTAATACTAATAATTTAAGATTACCTACTATCGATAAATAAATTAGAATCAATCCTTAAGTAGTGACTTAAACTAATAAGTGGGATGATCTTGTTGCTGCTTCTTCTTTCTCTCTATCATTAATGATAAGGATAATCCTCTACAGTTGATGGCTTGTCTCTAAATGAAAGATTAAATCACATCATTCACCAAAAAAATATCAAATTTGACCCTTTTAAAAGAAGTGCTTTTCGCTTATCAGGAAAGCTCTTGTTTATTTTTAATTTTTAGATTAACCAAATTTGCAAATGCAACAGATACAATTGCTATTGGTGGGTCTCATATGACACTTTTCTTTCATATAATAATTACAATGCACGTGGAGATCAAGGAATTTTTTTTTTTTTGAGAGAGAGAAGAATAAACGTATCCTCCATTTTATAATGAAGGGAGATTAAGCATACCTTACCATTGTAAAATCAACTTGATTATCTATCAAATGATTGAACTAAATGATTTATTAATTATCATCACTCTCTCATAATGGGAGAGGCT
Organism: Artocarpus heterophyllus; assembly: GCA_025403435.1. NCBI lineage: Eukaryota > Viridiplantae > Streptophyta > Magnoliopsida > Rosales > Moraceae > Artocarpus > Artocarpus heterophyllus. The sequence goes on along the minus strand of CM046333.1, from coordinate 36,089,160 downwards.
AAGCATTTCTTTATACTGTGGTTGCTTCTTTTTCTTTTCTTTGTTATCATCACTCTTTTGTAAATGGGAAAGGCACAACTTTATTTTTTTTTCTTTTTTATAATAGTTAATTAACGAGTGAGAAGAGGGCGTAATTGTTTGTGTTTATGATTTTTTTTTTCTTTTCCCGCTTTTCATGGATGGGTAACCCAATCTCCCTTTTTTTTTTTTTTTCCTTCTTTAAAAAATTGGCAAAGGACAAAGACGACTAACGAAAAAATTAAAATAAAAGAGAGAAACTTTCATTTGATTAATTATCACCTGATTGAACTAAACTTACCTAATGCATTTGGATACTTGGCTCTGTTACCTATTAACTTGTGCTGCATTTACAATTGCCCTATGAACTTTTAATTTTGGCAAGTTGCCTGTTGAACTTATAAATTTATAGCAAATCACCCTTATTAATAGCGATTTTAGTTTTTACATTGAAATTGACATGTAAGTTGCACACGAATAGTTAACTATTTACAACGTTCATTTTTATATCTTTAAACCTTAGGTATTTGGCATAGGGTGGTTTACACCACTAACTTAATTATGAATAGTATAATACTCTCATATGCTATAGTAAAAAGGAAAAAATTGCTACAGTATAAAGCTTTCACATGCTATAGTAAAAACAGTTCTAATCAATGGTTCCCACTACCATGCCAAACACCTTATAAATTTATTGTGTGAATAGTTAACTATTGACATGAACGCTCATTTTAATATCTGTAAACCTAAATTTATTGAATTAATATCTTTAATTAAGTTTGTATCAAAATATAAAATTTTGAATTAACTTAGTTTTGATTATAAATTTGAATTAACATTTATATAAAAAAAAGCCCTTTATGCTCTTAATTAACGACCCATATGAAAATCCCATGTCAAAAACTTAAAATTGCAATTAATAAAAGGTGATTTGTTACATATTTGTAAGTTCAATAAGTAACTGCCAAAATTAAAAGTTCAGAAAATAAATTGCAAATATGCAACAAGTTTGGGGGGCAACAATTCCAAATAATATTTTTTTATTCGATATTTTTTAGTGCTTAAATGATACTCTTCTTTTTAATTTTTTTGGCTCGTTTAGACATAAAAATTAAAAATAAAATAAAATAAAATAAAAAGGCCTAAACGAAATCCCAACTTAAACTATGAAGTCCAAACGGTCAGCCTGATCATCACTGTGTAAAGGTATTTGGTTCGCTGGCTTAAAAACTCTAACTCAAATATAGCCGCATGTCCAAATTGGTGTTTGGTAATCCTTAGAATCTGTATCTGAGTCTCAATTCAAATTGAGCTTTTAATTGAAAATTTGAGTTCCAGTCCCTTAATCTGAAAAGCTCCTTGCTAGCTAATTTTAATTATTTAAAATTACTTAACGTGAGAAAAATAATCATTTTTTACTAAATACAATTTTTAAAATTATTTTCAAATTAATTTATTGACCTATAAACAATAATAATTTTTTTTGTTTAGTTTGCCGATTTAAATTTTGGTGATTTGACATGTTCTCAAAAGAAAATAAAATTTGATATTCACAAAACATTCAACTCCAGACTAATTCACTCATCTTTCTTACACTCTTCTCAAAAGCCCTGTAGGGAATTCGGGTTGTATAACTTCTCTTGGGCATTACGCGGGCCGACATGAGGGGCATGACATAGGATTAAGGGCCGTGCGAGGTTGTTTTTAGATATGAGTATCCTGCCTTTTTCATTCGTACTTCTATTTCTACGAGGGTGTTTAAAAAGGGGACGTTTCTAGTTGCCCCGATCAAACAGTAGCTTGGTCCTCTTACAACAGTAGGCCCCACCAGGTGGGTCTCATTGTCCGGTCCTCTCACAACAGTGGGCCCCACCGGGTGGGTCCCACAGTGAAACCCATCCGATGGGGCCTACTGTTGTGAGAGGACCAGGCTACTGCCCGGTCAGGAGAAAAAAAGTTTTTCTTAAAAAGGTGATGAAAATTATTAGTTAGAATCATTTTTATTATAGCATGTGAGAGTTTTACACTGTAGTGATTTTTTTTTATTATTACTGTAACATGTGAGAGCTTTACACTGTTTATAACTAAAAAAATAATGAGAACTGTGATTTTTACTACTCATCTAAATAGCCAGTAAAACATCTATTTGGTCTAGATTGTTTACCATGTATAGTTGTTCTTGGAATAAGTGGGTTTTCGTTCCTTTTTTTTAGATTTTTTTTCTCTCCATGGCATGTTTTGAGACTGACATAGACAGAATGATCACTTTTGATTCCAAAAAGGAGGGCCTCAGGGTACTTGGAAGCAAATTTTTTTCCTCTGTTTAAAAATTAAATTGAAACTTAAATTAAAACTTACTATAATATAAAACTCTTATATGCTATTAAATTTAAGTTTCAACTAATTTTTTAAACAATGTCTTTGAAATAAGAGTATCTATTTGATACTATCCAAGTCCAAGTTACTAATAGTAATAAATTGAAAAAATATAGGTACATAAATGTAATTTAAAAAAAAATAAATAAAAGAAAAAGAGGAAGATATTTTCATTGCTCTAAGTACAGCATGGCATAATCTTATTGGCTGAAATACCTCATCGGACGTGGCTCCCTCAAAAGATATAAAACCTGGCGTCAACTTTTTGGCCAGCGCGTTCGGGTGTCTCCTAATTGCATACAGAAGGACAATTACAAATAAATTACCAAATATACCCCCTGTTTGGCATTGTGGTGGGAACCACGGTTCCCACCACAAACTCAGTTATAAACAGTGTAAAGCTCTCACATGCTACAGTAACAATTTAAAAAATTACTACAGTGTAAAGCTTTCACATGCTACAGTAAAAGTGGTTCCCACCACCGGTTCCCACCACCTTCCAAACACCCCCTTAACAGCTTATACTCTAATGTTCCCATGAATGACCAATCAATACAGACCACGTGTCCACATCGCAACTCGAAGTTGTCTGTCCTTCAACGAACTGGTTACAGAAAGCCAATTCTCGTTGGCGGTTGCCAATCCTTACATAACGGTGCCGTTTGGTTATCGCAAGTGTGTAGTAACCTTTTAACCTTTGCTCATTGCCTCCATCTATGGCTTCTTCCCTCTGGTAAAGCCCTAAATCTGCAAATTTATCAGAAAATCTCAAATCCTATTTCTCTTTCTCTTTCTCTCTCTTCTCGGCTTCCTCTCTCTGATCTGCGACGTAGAGGAACCGCTTAAACTATTTGATCCTCCACGGACTGGTACGGCTAACGCGTTCCTTCGATGCTATTTCATGATTCGTGATAAATTTTGTGACATTTTTCGTGTCGGAGAATTGCGATTGAAATTTCTAGTGTGATCTGTGAAATTTTGGGATTCTTATGATTTGATTTTTTTTATAGGGTTTTGATTGAGGAGGAAGTGAATTTGGTCAAAGCTTTGAGCTTTACTTTTTTTGAGGTGTTTTGGTTTTGGAACAATTATACATGACGATGAAGAACTCTGAGCGTATAGCGAATTTTGCTTTAGCAGGTTTGCGATTTTTCGTCTTGACCTTTATATGCAATTACCGGAATTTGCAAAGTTTTGATTGAATTATTCCTTCGATTTTGGGGTGAGGCCTTTCTCTTCTTCTGCTTTCAATTATTTGTGAGAAAGAAAATCATGGGACTTAGTAACTTACCGTGCCGTTGGGGCTGTGAGAATGAGGGGAAAAACTTGTAGAAGATGAGATATGAGTCGTCAAATGATTCGCATTGCTATCTGACCTTGGAATCTTTGCATGAATCTTCAGCATGAAAATATTTCCAATTAGGTTTATGAAATGACAAGATTCGAGGGCTTTTCTTTGATTTGGTACAACTTAGTGAGCATAGAGTCTCGGAATTTAGAATTTGGAATTTGTAAATAAGATTATTTTATTTTATTTTCTGTAAAGTTGCAGACAAAATTCAATGGAATACTTAATCAGAAAAGAAAAGAATAGTGTATCTCACTACAGTTGCTGGGTTTCCATCTATGTTGTTAATTCTTAGCGGTGTAGGGGTGCTGACTTTTATTAATGACTTGGTGGGCATTGTCTTTTGCCACAGGCTTGACATTAGCACCGCTTGTTATGAACGTAGATCCAAATTTAAATGTTGTTTTGACTGCATGCCTCACTGTTTATGTGGGTTGCTACCGATCCGTGAAGCCAACTCCACCTTCAGTAAGTAGTGTCCATGGTGTTGTCAAAACGTCCATTGTTTTCTATTTTGCTTCATGACTAAGATCAAGTTTTATTGATGGATGTTTACTTATGCAGGAGACAATGTCAAATGAACATGCCATGCGCTTCCCTTTTGTTGGAAGTGCGATGCTGCTGTCACTGTTTTTACTGTTTAAGTTCTTATCTAAAGACTTGGTTAATGCTGTATTGACATGCTACTTCTTTGTTCTTGGGATCATCGCTCTATCGTAAGTTCTATTTCCCTAGCATATTTATCTATCTTTGAAAATTAGGTGATTGCTGGAAACATATCTACTTATTTGCTTCATGATATGAAATCTCCCTGCTGCTTTCTACAGGGCAACATTGTTACCCGCTATGAAACGTTATTTACCAAATAAGTGGAACGAGGATGCTATCATTTGGCGTTTCCCATATTTCCGTTGTATGTGATCTCATAATCCTATATTCAATACATGTTTTAATATGAAATTGATGTTGCATCTTTTATTATATTTACTGCATTTTTGGTGCACTGAACTTCTAGAAACATTCTGTCTTCTTATTTCTCCGAAGTCCTAATGTTTTGGTTTAGATGACTTAAAAAGCTATATAGATTTTCTTTATATATTGTCCTTTTTGTTACTGGCTTCTGTCTTCCTCTTTTAGAAAGATACATCTTAGTCTGTCAATGACATTACTTTGAATGTACTGGTTTACATGACTTAAAAAAGCAATATAGATTTTCTTTATATATTCTTCTTTTTGTTACTGGCCTGTGTCTTCCTCTTTTAGAAAGATACATCCTAGTCTTTCAATGACATTACTTTGCATGTACCAAAGTTATATTTATTACTATCTTAATGCTTCTGTGAGCTGAAACAATTAAGATGTCGTTTGACAATACATGTCATAAGATGCATTTTGTGATCTTGCATTTCCTGGGAAGATCGATAGTTTCTGGTGATTAGCTTCATCAACCTCTTTCCTAGACATTGTAGAATTCGTTGTTTAGAATTCAGTTTGTAATATGAGTCTGCAACAGTAGTTCAGCTCTTATGGCACAAGTTATATTTGATCTAGTTGACATTATCTTGCTTGCATCTGCAGAATGATATTTTCCTTATACCTTTCTTACACAGCTTTGGAGATTGAGTTCACAAGATCTCAGATTGTTGCTGCAATCCCTGGAACTTTTTTCTGTGCATGGTATGCTTCACAGAAGCATTGGCTTGCTAATAATATATTAGGCCTGGCCTTTTGCATTCAGGTTTGTCGCCATTCGTCTTAAAATATTCTCGTCTTTTTATTATCAGTTTTTTCCGTATGGTCATCTAAGTGTCTAGTTTCATTGTTTAGATATGGTTCCTTCTTTGATATTCCCACTCTGTGATCTTAACCTTGTGAAGATATTCTTTATTTTGTTGTGCTTGGTAAAATAATAAAGGAACTCTTGCTTACATGCTTCAATTTTTTTTGCTATCTGCAGGGAATTGAAATGCTTTCTCTTGGTTCTTTCAAAACTGGTGCCATCCTCTTGGTAAGAAATCGGACTCTGCTTCTCCTATATATAAGAAATTTGATGTTTGTCCAACCACCATGGTGCAGTGCTGCTGCAGATTTTAGCACCTTTGGATTAATTCCTGCTTCTATAAAAATTATCCTGCTCTGATTCTTTCTGCCTTAAATTTAGTTTCTATCATGCTTTGCGTGCTATTTCACAAAATATTCCTAAATTTTCTGAACTTTTCTCCTATATATGAATATATACATTTATGCTTTTAATTTGCTGGTTGGTGCAGTACCTTCTTTTTAGCCTTTTTATTTCACACTTCCCCATCTAATCTTGCAGGCTGGTCTATTTGTATATGATATTTTCTGGGTATTCTTCACTCCCGTCATGGTCAGCGTTGCAAAATCTTTTGATGCTCCTATAAAGGTTTGTATTCCAACTTATTCTAGTCTTTTCAAAATTTATGGCTTGTCTGGGATGGAAGAATATATTAACTTTCATGGACATTGGTATTTTTGTGCAGCTTTTGTTCCCTACAGCAGATTCCGCACGACCATTTTCTATGCTTGGACTTGGCGACATTGTCATTCCTGGTAAGTTTAAAAGTTTTGTTGGCGTTATGCAGGGGGGATAGGATGCTATTTATATAACTTATTGCTAGATAACAAGACATATAAGGAGCCCTTGTTTGTCCTGCCAAAATGAAGTATTAGATGAATAGTTGTGCTCTTAGTTGCTTCCATGTATGGTTGGTTATGGTAAGAGATAATCTGCAATTTGGTTATGATCATACCGGTGGTTAATGTGTTCATCTTCAGTTCTAAAATGTTTTCTAACCTTTGTCCTTTATTTCAGAAAAGAATTCTCTACCATCATGGAAAAGATTGGTAATTTATTTGGTAAATTTCTAGTGAAACGGTATCAGCTGAACCAAATTTTTTCAATGCAAACTTGGAGATTTCTTACGATCTTTTGCATTAGCTAGGTGGATTTTCTTTGGTAATCTTGTTGGTATCAGATTTTAGATTCTGTGCATAAGCAGTCAATGATCGATTTAACAATTACTAGTGGAAATTCTTTTCCTTTAATTTAACAATTACCTAACCAGGGGCACAATTGAGAAGATCACTAAGTAGGATTATCTTTATTTTGTATTTACTGTTACTTATATAGGGTAGGGTGTTGTTATTTTCCCTTCAGGTATTTTTGTGGCCCTGGCTTTGCGATTTGATGTCTCCCGAGGAAGAAAGAGTCGGTATTTTAAGAGTGCATTTTTGGGTTACACAGTTGGTCTGGTTCTTACTATCGTAGTTATGAACTGGTTTCAAGCTGCACAGGTGACTACTGCTTGACCCTCTTTATGTCTTCTTTTTTACCCTTGCACTTGGAGGATAGCTCACCACTGTCTTTTTTTTTTTACAAGCATCTCACTGTTAAATTTGTTCTTGAATATATGGCTGGCTTGAAAGGGATTCCTGTTTATGAATTTAATCATAGTGCTACTATGAATTTTATTTGTTTGTTATTATCATCAAATGTCATGACTGCCTGATACAATTTGTTTTGTTTTGATCCTCGTTAATATGGTATCTTGCTATGGTTTCAGCCCGCACTGTTGTATATTGTGCCAGCTGTTATTGGATTCCTCGCTGTGCACGTCATATGGAATGGTGAAGTGAAACCGGTTTGTGCACATATCCTTACTTGTTTTTGCTCTCTCCATGTGTTTTATATTTGCATAGACACATTTGAAGCTTAGTTTCATCGAATACCCTATATAAATATTTACCCAGTGATTTTACTTGATTAAATACGCTTTAAGAGAACCCAAGGTTTTGAAGAGAGACAAAATGTTGCCGTTTGACAGGATTTTCAGTCCCAAGAGGTGTCTTTATTGCCATATGGGAGATAAATGACCATCTCTTTCTTTAATCTTGAAAAGAAAATATTTTAAAAGTAATCCCATTTATTTCAAATATAAAAACGTATGTTCAATGATCATACTTTACCACTTGTTGAATGGTTATATCTAGCTTTACCAGCCAAAAAAAGAAAAAGGAAAAAAAAAAAAAAAGAGGAAGCCTAAACTATTGAACCTGTTTACTAGGAAGATGTAAAGTTCATGGTTTGATTACATTCTGATATTTGTCTCTGTCATGTGCAGTTGCTGGAATTTGATGAGTCAAAGACAGCGTCTCAAGAAGGTGAAGATGACAAAACTAGCAAGAAGGTGGAGTAATTTGTTTGGGAAGCCCAGAAACGGAAACTTTCCAACTCAAAGACAGATACCCATTTTCTTTTTTCTTTTTTCTTTTCCTTTTTTTTTTCTTGGCCTTTCACATGCAGGCTTCATGGGCCTTAGAGCTTATCTTGGCTAATTTATGCAACTTTTACACCGTTGTAATAGATTTTTGAATGAGCAAGGAAATAATATTTCATCTTATAGAAAGAGAGAGAGCTTTTTGCGACCGTGCTATATTTTATTTCTTCTACCGTTTTCTTTGTGTCACATATAGAACAAGGAAAATTCTTAATTATTGAGATAATGCTACATCATGTATCTCTGAGAAATTTTATGCAACACAGTCCGTTGAGCGATTTGTTCATAGGGGTGTTGATTGGAGCCAAACAAACTGACCGGTTTAATCCAATCTAAATAATTTTTGACGGATAGCTGACCTGAATTAAATTGGCTTAAATGTGAATTTTTAAAAACCGCCATGGAGTAGGTTGAATGTTTATTTTAGCTTCAAAATATTCAATCTAAACCAATCCGATATCTATTTATGTAACTAAAAAAAATTATAAATATATGATATATATGTATTTGTATTTTTGGTCTAAAATTTATAATGTATTTTCTCCATGCACTTATACATACCAAATCAAAACCTCATAATAAGAACCTAAAAAAGTTGGATCCATAAATTATTTGTTTCTTTTTATGTTTATCAGTTTCTTGGATGAACTTGTTATGTTTATAAGTTTATGACTTTATGTCAATACACTTGATCAATCAACTTCATGAAAGGATCGGGCTGTTGGCTCGGGCAGAAGGTGGAAAGACTAAGAGAAAGCCGCTTCCTAAGTCACCCAGGTATGGCTTTGGTTAAGTAAATTGACTCCATCTTCGCCAATAGCCAAGGTAGGCCGCGCGAGCTCTTTAAAGCCTTTCGTGCCTCACTTCACTGGTGCTCTTCGCCAGATCTTTTTTGAAGCAATGTTAAATTTTGACCTTTTTTCCAATTGTAGTTGAAGTATGTTAAAAAAATTACATGCATAGATCAAACATGAAAAAAAAAATAGGAAAAAATTATACAAAAATCTTAAGCTAAAAACTGATTAGGCGTATTCAATCTAAATTGACCTTAATTTGATTGAATTAGATTATATGCTACAATCGGATTGGATTAGATAAAATTTGTAAAACCAACCTTTAATTAGATTAGATGTTAAATGGTTAAAATATGTTATATTGGACTAGATTAGATGAACAACCTTATTATTTTTTTTTTAATCAAAGATGAACACCCCTATTTGTTCATGTGTTTCTTCTTTCCTGATCAGAATTTATTTGTTGGTTTGTTTGTTCTGTTCTCTTTCATGTCTAAAATTGGTGAACTTTTTTCTTATTCATTTATTTATAGTATTTTGTGGATAGGAAAAATTATCGGAAAAAAAAGAATAAAACAAAATGGTTGACGATGCCCTTGGAAAGGATTTAGATTAATTATAAAAATTCCCTTTAAATTATAGCCTTTGTAACACTTTACCGTCAGAACTTTAAAACATAACATCTATTCCTCCTGAATTATGAACTGTTAATAAAAATGATTCTTCTGTTAGAATTTTAATGGCAAATTGACAAACAATTTTAAAATTAGGAGAATTTTAGTAAATCCTAGTTATAAAAACCAAAAAATAAAAATTATAATAAAAATAGTTTTTATTGATGATTAAAAACAAAAAAAATAACTAAAAATATAATACTATCTGGATTCAAAATTTTCAATAATAATATTTTTTTCGATGTACCGAAATTTTCTTTAAACCTTTCTTAACTATTTTTCATGCTCAAAAAATATTTTGAAATTTTAAAAGGTAAAAACATTAATGAAAACTTTAAAAATATGAAAGAAATTTTATTAATACTATTAGAGGTTTTTTCTCTTTGAAAAATTTGTGTTATATTGAATATATTTGTGATATATTCTTTTTCATTTCACTAGTATTTATAACTTTTAGAATTTCAAAATACTTTTTGAGTGTGAAAAAAATTAATAAAATTTTGACAAAAATTTAGGTATATAAAAAAAAAGAAGGATTCAAATGGTATAATGTTTTTTTTTTGTTTTCAATAATTAATAATGACTGTTTTTACTATGGTTTTAATTTTTATGGTTATTTTTATAACTGGAATTATCAAAGTGCCCCCTAATTTTATAATCATTTGTTAATTTGCCATTAAAATTCTAACAACAAGATCATTTTTGTTAACGGTTCATATTTCAAGAGAAACGAATATTACGTTTTAAAATTTTAAGAAGTAAAGTGTTACAAGGGTTATAATTTAGGGAAAAGTTTTGTAATTAATCCAAATGATTTATTAGCTTTTCCTATTTCTTTTTTTTTTCTTTTCTAAAGTTCATTTCTTTTTCTTTTTCTTTTTTTTCTCGTGCGTAGAATGATAATTTTCTGCTTCTATGAGTTGGATTTTTTTTAAAAGAGAGATATACTTAAACTCCACTTTCATAAATTCTGGTATGTAGACGTAGTGTAATTTGAACTCGATTTTTTTAAATGGTAATTTGCATTCTAAACTAGAAAAGTACAAACACAAATTCAAATACGAAAGGCTAATGCATTTAGCGACTCAATCTTGACAATAGCTTGAAACCACTAGCAGGTTCGATTGAAAACATTCAAGAGGTAAAACATGTGTTGAGTTTCAACATGGAAAACTGAAAAGGCAACCCACTAATCGAGTACACAAAAGGCTCTTTCACATACACCACTATAGGCAGTAAATAACTCCGATCGAACTAAATCGAGAGACTAAAAACATCAAAGCCTGATCCCACAATGAAAGATGAAAAACCCGCCTTTGTTGTTATGATGGAAAAACACAACCAACAGAAGCATCAACGCCTTTATTTGACATTGATAAAAAATAATAATAATAATAGAGTCCAAACCAAACCATAGCATATTTCCAAGGACTATCCAACAACGTCACCAGATGAGGAATAAAGTTTCGACAAATGCCCATGATCCAAAAAGGAACCAAGGAAGAGCCTAGCCACCAACAAATGAGGGCCACCGCCAGCCGACCTCCTAGCCCGCCACTGCTAACTAAAGAGAATGCCCCTTCAAGGATCCACCATCCAATAGAGACCAAGATCGCCTGATGACAGAGCCCTTCAAGCCCCTATCCACCTCCAGCCTACAAAAGCAAAGCCAACCAATTCGCCCTGCCAGCCTAAACCAACTATTGCGTCGCCTAGCCACACCTGACTCAAAGTAGTTGGTGCACATATGCGACCTAAATCGGCCAACCATCACTCGCTGGAAATTTAAGCCCCTAAGCCCAAGTGCACCCCCAAATACTGTCCAAAATCGCTAAAGAAAAGTTGTCATGCCAATTAGTGACCTTCCTATGGGGCCGAGAGTCCAAACACCAGCCTAGGCCTGACGCTGGACTCCAGCCCTTCTAGCCCTCCCACAAAGGCGGTGCACTAAAAAAGAAAAAGAAAACCCTAACAAAGTAGGGGAAAGGGGGATTTTCTTACTACAGATTTTGCATATAGCAGACTTAAAGTAAACATGTGTTGTTTTTCTATTGGGTTTTGGCTAAAGCCAGACATATTTGTCACTTTCTTTCAAGGTGTGAGTCTAGACTCAATCCTTTGAAGCCAGCCTTCGGCTACCAACCCTAGTCCAGTGTTTAGGTTTTTGTTTCTTTGCCATGAATTTTTTCTTGTGGCTGATTTTCCTTTCCTTTTTCTTTTACTTGATTCTTACATAAATTTCCCTTTCTTTTTGTAATATTTTTTAGCGAAGAATTTGGTAAAAGAGGGAACCTTTAATAAGTGTCAATCTAATTGGAATGTATATATATATCATTATTATTATTATTATCATTTAATAAAGGAAAATAACTCAGGAGGGTAATTATGTTGCTGATAAACTTACTTCTTATATGGTCAACCTAGATAATACTTCTTCATGGTTTAGTAGCTCTGATTCTTGCTTGTCGATGGTCTACAAAGATATGGTAGGATTTCCTTGCTACAGATTTTGCATATGGCCGGCGTCTTGAAGTAAATATGTACTATTTTCCTATTAAGTTTTGGCTAGAGGGTTTTTAATGAGATATATTTGTAACTTTCTTTTAAGATATGAGTTTAAACTCAATCCTTCTAAGCTAGCTTCCAGCTACCAACTTTAGTCCAATTCGTTTTAGGATTTTGCTTCTTCGCCATGAACTTTTTTTTTTTGCTGATTTTCCTCTCCTTTCTCTTTTATTTGATTCTTTTATAAATTTTCCTTTCTTTTTGTAATATTTTTGAGTAAAGAATTTGGTGAAAGAGGGAACCTCTAATGAGTACCAACTTAATTAGAATCATTAAGTTTTTTTATATCAGTTATTCACCCTCACAATTCATTAAAAAAATCTAGAATAACCGAATATTGTGGTTTTATAAACAATCATGCAATCAGATTCTTTACATTTTTATTACGTTTTGGTATTAGTTATTAAGACACAAAATTCTACAATATTTAGTATGTACTTTTGTACGTGCTCTAGTACGTTTGACTCCTAAATTGTAGCTAGGAATAGTGTACAAAGGCTATCAAAACTATATGATATGTGTTAGGGGTGTTTCTTAGTCCAATGTTGAGTGGGCAAAGTAAAAGTCTTCGTTCTTAGGTATCTTATTTTGGTTGTTAAACTAGTGTAGATTGGAGCATTTTTTATGTAAAGTTGAATTAACGTACTAATGACAAATTTAACATTTAAGTGTATAAAATACTCTCCAATGTAATGTCATTTTTAATGTTGAATTTGCTATATACTAAACTTTTTAACAAATTTGGCATTAGCATTTGATTCTTATTGAATGATAAATTGACTTTTTGCTTTAATATGAGGGATATAGAGGCAAATAGCCTTTTTAAAGCCTTTTTTTTAAATAAATGACCATACTTTTTCTAAATTAGGTAAATGACCCCTCCTGATTAATTATAAAAGCAAAATGACAAAAATAACTTTCATTAATGATTATTCAACTATAGTACATTAGTGATAAATTCGAGTATAGCAGTGATAAACTTGAGTACATCAATGATAAACCTAAGTGTATCAGTGATAAACTATAATATATTAGTGATATAATGTAGTACATCAATGATAAACCTGAGTATATATGTGAGAAAAGTCTAGCATATCAATGATAAATCTTAGTACATAACTGATAAACCCCTAAATAACAAACCCTAGCAAAAAAAAACCTAAAACCCTTTCTCTCTCTCCCTCTTTTCACATTGCACACTATCTCCAGATACTGTCGGCATCACACTCCGTCAGGTTGGCCACCTAGATAGCCAAAAAGGTTGTTTTGATTAGTAATAGTGAGGGTTATTATTGTCATTTTGATTTTCTAATTAATAAAGAGGGGTCATTTGCCTAATATAGAAAAGTATGATCATTTATTTTTAAAAAAAGGCCATTAAAAGGGCCATCTACCTCAATTTTTCTTGATCATTACAACATTCTTACTTTTTAATTATTTTAATATTAAAAGTTTATTTTTACAATTTTCAAAGTTTAATTATTATGACAAAACGTAAATATGGCATTCTAAATAACATTATGCATTGCAGCATAAAATAAAATAACATATCAAATACACTATTTTTTACATTTTTTTAGTGGCAAATATAATATTGACATTGACATTTGCATTAAATATGATATTAAGCGACTTTGATTGTGCAAGCATTTTAGAAAGTTAAATATATATATATATAAAGAAAATAATTAAAATGTTTTTTTCTACTAAATATCCATATTTTTTAAAACATATTTTTCGACCTCAATATTCCGGTGGATTTAGTTGTAAATGAAAACCTCAACAAACATTGACATCTATTTTATAACCCTTAATTGGAACATATATCATTTGGAGAATTCTTCACAAGGAGATGATAAAAAGGTAAAAAATTATATATTCTGATCAATTAAATTTTCATTAAGTTCCGTTAAATGTTCATAATTTTAAATTTACCACTCCTTTGATTTGGAGTTGTGTCACCCTGCCTCCCAATTGATACATAATAAGTAAATTGTATTGTTACATCATAAACTATTCACTTTTTGCTTGATCATCCCGAACATTTAATTTTGACACAATGCATCATGAATTTTAAAGTAATTGACAATTGAGGTTTAATAACTACAAGCCTTAAAAGGTATAGATAATTTTGATTATAAAATTTACACATGAGTTGTTTTAAGGGTAAAACTTGTAATTTTAAGAAAAAATTAAAAATTAACACGTGAAAAAAAAAATTTACCAAATATTAAAAATAAATACTATACTTCTATGATCAATAATTTTATAATTAAAAATATATTTTATCAAAATTAAAAATTTAAAATACATTATATAAAAATCAAATAATTTAAAATATAACAATACAATTTACACCATATATAATTAAGCAGGTTGACATAAAAGTAGCGTCACGAATCACAACTTTTGTACCAAATCACATGACAGTTGAGCACTTACCTTTTCATCGGCGGACGCGACTTTTTAATTTGAACTAACCTGACAATTTTCTTTAAAAAAACCAACTAATAAAAACATAGCAGTTGACATGTCATATCAATTAATATTAATAAGTTAAGATACACTACTGCTGGTGGTGACGGCAGCATACTCATAAATTACAACCTACCAGGCTCTTTCACCTAGCGCCTATAGGTCAATTTTCATTTTCTGCATTGTACGTAATGAGGCATAGATTATGACCCTTATAGGCTTGCCAAGTATAGCTAATTACACTGATCTAACTTTGGATTCTAGATATTAGGTGACAAAGTCTGGGGTAGGTTCCTCTTTGTTCCATTTATTTTCCTAACAGATTGCCAAGTCGTAGCTGGAATGAAGTTTTGAGGATACCACTAATCTCCTTTTGTTTTATTTTAGTTTATTTTATTGCTAAGACTGATTCCCTTTTGTTTTTTTTAAAAAAAGTTGGGATGAGATTTAAAATCTAGAGTGTCATTCATTATTTTAATGAGATTAATATTCTTGCTTAAAAAAACACAATATATGGCTCATAATTCCTCTGTATAAATTTTTTTCTTGTCAATATTATCATGCATTCTTTTCTTTCCTCTTAAATTTTGCAGTCTTCAACTAGTTTTATATTAAAATTCCTTTTAGTAATAGTAGCCTTATATTGGACGTTATAACTAGAATTCATTTACACCTTGAATATTTCCCAAAAAAAAAATAGAACTCGTCTTATGTCACTTATTTTTTGTTTATTTTGAAGTTATGCAAGTTCTCTAAACTTTCTTCTTTTTCTTAAAATAGATTTAATGTTGAAGATTATACCAAATAAAGTTCCTAAACTAAAACAATATGTCAAAGTTAGTCTCTCTAACAATTGAGATCAAAATGAGGTTAGGGTTGGAGTCATAATCAGGACCGAAAATAAAGGAAGGCCTGAGTTTAGGGTTGGAGTTGAGATGAGATCAAGATCAAGCCAATTTTGATCCTGATCTCAACCCCAACTACCCTGGTCTTAATTTTGACCCTGACATCGCTTGCATCCCCTACTTCCGATGACCCTAACTCCAAGCCTCATCACAACCTTTATCTCCAAATAATGAAATTTGGTTTTCTTGATTAGCAAGATCATCAAACACATCTTTCGATAAAGTTTTCAAATTCTTGTTTCTAAAAATAAAAAAATAAAATTATTTACAATAAAAGTTTAAGTACCAATATTTAATGTTTTCTATTTGTTTATTTCGCACGGGCCTTATTTTACAAGTTATATATATATATATATATATTAGATTCATGGATGGAATTTGGTGTAACTTCCTACATTTAATGTTTTACACGAATTCATTTAACAAATAAACTAACTTAATCTGGCATTTTTTTTAGTTCAGAGATCGACTAAATTTAGTGCAACTTTGAACTTTCAATACAGAATTATTCTTAGAGAGAAATATAGTTGAAGAACCTTCCACAAACTTAACTCATATTTTTTCCACAAAAAAAAAAAAAAAGAAGAAGAAGAAAAAAAAGGTAAGGCAAGTATTGCTATTTTGCCCACAATTTAGTATTTTTGCAAGATAATGTACCTATTCTTTAACTTTCTTTTTATTATCTATATCTCAAGTTCAACGTGGGCCTGATGCTTTTCTGAATACGAATAAAGTGAAGGACCTTTCGACGATAAAGAATACCTTGCTATATATTGTTAATGTAAGTCTAACCTAAGAACTCATCAAAATCATACTAAAATAGAAAATAAATTCAAAAATTAACAGTTTCTATTACGAATCTGATGAATAAAAACATATCTATTGATGGGTAATTTTTCGTACCTTAATGTAAATTTTCTGCAAATAGAAAATAAATTATTTTTCCTTAGTATAGGTTATCTCGCCTTCGAAGGACTGAATAAATTTTCAGTTTTCATGGTCCAAAGTACAAACAATTTCAGTGTGATCCAACCGTTGAAGAAAACAAAACAAATTTATAACATGATTTGGACACTAGGTAGTTAACCAGTTGCTCTAACCCTTTAATTTAGTAATAACTTCACCCAATCTTTCATTTTCTAAAGGGACTAGTGTGAGGGATGTGCACAGTAAATTTGTTTTTATTTTATTTATATTCTTTTTGTTTTAAAAAAATAATCTTAAATCATTTAGGTATGTTAACAATATTTTAGTAAACAATTCTTCTAATTGTTTATCATTGTAAAATTAATTTTAATTCAACTACTATTTTTAATTGTTTTTTTTATTTTGCATATTTATTTTAAAGGCATTGCATTTATGTTTGTGCAAAATACTTGCACAATAAAAATAAGATTAAAAAAACTGAAAATATTTAAGAAAAGTTGTTTTAATGGGGATAATAGTTTAAAAAGGTATTTATTAGAGCCATACTTGAGAAATAATATTTTAATGGAATACTAAAGAAATGTTTAAGGAAGGATGTATTTGAAAATAAAAATAAAAATTAATATATTTATAAAAAATATTAAAAAAATATAAAATATTGAAGAAAAAGCAAATAAATAGAAAGGCAAGCAAACAAAGAGGTGAAGCAAAAACGTAAACAAATTTTAAAAAAAAAGTAAAACAACGTTGCCTCTTCTATATTGTATCTATCTATAGATATATGTAGTTGAAAGAAGTCCAGTCTTTTCTTGAGGGATGATATTTAATTATTTATCAACACGAATTAATGTGACTAAAAACTGTTTCACTGTCGCCTTCTGCTTCTAAAGTTATTTTCCTTCCTATTATTTTAGTAAAGTTTCATTGCACACAGACAAAATAAAAAAATAAAAAAAAAGAAGCAAGATTGATTTTATGTCATCGTTAATGCCAGTCCGAGAACAAAATTCTGATGTATTAACCCGAAATTTAAGCTGCAACTTTTTTTTAAGTTGGAAAGTTATAACATATGCCCTCTTAATTATTTGCATAAATTATAATGTCATAATAAATCCAGCTGGTTTTGTTTTTTTTACTTTTTATTTTAAATAAAAAGTCCAAGGAACCCGTGTTAAGATACTTTCTGGATGTAAGTAAAGAGGTTCTACAATAGCTAACACAAAATGTGCTCCGTGACATTTTAAATCAAGTATTTAAATCTCTTAAAAGAGCCATTTAACACTCAAATTTTTAACTATAAATCTATCGTATTAATTTATTATTGTTAGGTCGCATTATTTTATATATATATATATATATATATATATATATATATTATATCCATCTAGTTGTTTCACGCAAATAAAGATAAAAGAAGCTACAATGACCTAACCCGGTCAAGATCCACCAATAAGTCGTTAAAATCCTGAATTTAATCATGATTATGTTCACCGAATTTGTGGAAATGTAACGAGAACCCATAAATTAAGAGAACTAGTCCAAACTAAGCAGTGGCGTCTTTTTCACAAATCTATCAATAATTGATTTAAAGCTATCTTATCTACGACTTTTAGTGCTATAGACATCAAAAGGAAAATAATTAAGAAAAGTAACTTATTATGCCTTTTTAACTCACTAGATATCCACCAAATAGTAAGATTCTTATCCTGTTTCGGTAAGTTCTTATACCTGACACTATATATATATATATATACATATCATCATGAAAGGGAGAAAAGAGCATATTTAAGAGGATAGTGACTTATAGGCACAACCATATAAGCCATCACTATCACCACAATATATCTGACTCCTATAACTGGACGTGTCACATAACAAACAATTATTGACTTCCGATCAAATAGTTGTAAAATTTTTTTGTGGATCGATTGTAAGGGAAGCTTAAGCATTATAAATGCATCGAACCTTTGAAGATGCATTTCTGTAATAATATATAGAAGAGATAATAGGATTGAATGTGTTTTGTTCTTCAATTTAAATTATCTGATGGCTTATATTATTAATCAATTACTTTTTTTTTCTTACTTTGAATGCGATGGTCAAGATTTTTCCATATGTCTCATGTAAGCTCTCACACCTCATGCTTCTATTGTATACTTCAATCTATTTATTACACATGCTTTCTTGCTTTTTATTATAATGATTTTGTTACTTCAACCATTTCCGCTTTCCTTTTATTTTATCATAACTTCATATAATGAACTTCTTCATATCTTCTTAATATACACCTAAAGAGATCACTACATACAGAAAGTGCTTCACTTTCTCTTGTTTTTTTTTTTTTTTTTTTTTTTTTTTGTCTTTCACACATTAGAGAATATGGCCTTTTCTCAAAGGTAAAAATGTATATAACTATTATTTTTCAACCATGATACTAATAGTATTTAAGTAATATTTGTAGGTATTAGCAATATATGTATATACATATATACATATATATATTTTTAACTACACCACTTGTTAAGATTTAATGTTTAAGATTTATAATTCTCTGTTTAACTTTCTACTAATTATACAATTATATTTTAGGAAAAGTTATGATATTATTGTTTAATTTAAAAAAATATAATTTATAGATTGTTATATTAATTAATTATATTTACATCACTATATTTGGATATCAAAATGGTTATGTCTGCATTTTCATAGAGGAAAAAATAGAAAAAGAAATAATTATTTATAAACGTTGTTGATACTTATGATTTGTAATTTTATATGACGGGTTAAAAAAAAAAAAAAAAAGGCTGCCAACGGAGTCCCGCCTCAGGCACGTTTCACTTGCTACTATACATACATACACGTACATATATATATATATATATATATATATATATATATATATATGTAAATCGTGCGCTTTAAGTAGAAATTTTCAACTTGAAGTTGTTACAAGATGGCAGCTATACTAACTATTAACTAGTGTGCGTGTGTGTATATATATATATATATATGTATGTATATATATAGAAGAGGGAATGCTTTTGTTCTTCAACCATTTATCTAAGCGTTCAAAGTTATCTTTTTTGCATTTTGGTTTATTCAATGCCTTAAATTGATCCACGTTGTTTATTCCTTTTTAGCACCTCATGCCTTGAGTTTACATCTTTTCAAATCCATAAGTTTAGCTCCTCTAACTATAATATTGATATAATATATTAACAAGTTGAACAAGTTTATATAAATTTCATTAATTATCTTTCTTTCTTTTTGTAGGGACACGAATTGCTTTCCTCATAGTATATAATAATATTGGGCAATTCTCTCTTTCTTTAAAAAAATTGTGTAAGAGAAATACAACACTGGATTTCATAAAAAATTTCTTTCCCTAATTCATATATATATATATATATATATATATATATAGAGACAACATAAAATAAATAAATAAATAATCAAAGTGAATAATTAAGGCGTACATCTATATTGACTATAACATTATTATAATCAATTATGTAGTTTTATTGATACTCTTATAAGAAAACAGGCATGCTTGAAAACTATAAGATGAGATAAAATTATTATTAATATTAAGATATTATTAATCATATATAATTACTTCAAATTAAAAAATTAAAAAATAAGTGCTTTTATACAAGCTAGCTAGATAAAGAAATGAGTAAAAACGTGGGTTGCACTATAACAGTGAAATCATGAATCTTGTATGAATTTGTTTCAAGTGTATTTAGCAACACAATTAGAACTAAAAGTTGGAACAATTTTACAGTAACATGTGAGAGCTTTATATTGTAGTCTACTTTTATTTTATGCTACAGTACATAAAAACTTTATACTATAGCAATTTTAACTATATAGTTAGAATAAAGTTGTCAAATATACCCTTTAATTTTGCAAACAAGAAGTATAAGAGTGATCTTTTGAATGATAGGGTGGATTAAGACGGAGATCTTTTACGATTGTATTTTGACAATCCCTGACATATGTAGTAAATGCGTTGCTTGTCCAGAGATATATCTTTAACCAAAATACATGTGTTTGATAAAAAAATATATTAATTTCAATCTATTTTTTTATTTTATTTTTGGATCTTCTTTTCATATAACAAGAATATTAATTTCAATCTATTTGTTTTTTAATTTATTTTTGAATCTTCTTTTTATGTACCTTGTTAAACTTCATTTTCTAATATAACTTTTTTTTTAAATAATTTTTATAAGATATGCGACTATCTAAATTAACTTTTCTATAGATTTTTATTTCAATTCAAGGTAGACTTGTACTCCTTTTTATTTTTTTGATAATTTAACTATTATTAGATCACTTTTCTCTACTCTTACTTTGTTTCCCTCACATTTTCTCCTTATTATTTTTTTTTTTGTCAAAAGCTTTGTCGGCTTGTACCTAAAGATATTTGTGTTTAAATAATCAACCATTAACGCATTTAGACCCTAGAACGCGTATAAGGTTATTTGGAGAGAATGATAAAGTTTATATAAAAGAAAAAAAAGAATAAATAAAAAGACAAGAAAGATGAAGAGAAGAAAAGGAAAAAAGCAAAGCAAATGAAAAACAAAAAAGAAGGAAGTAGAAATCTACGCTTGGCACATATTAGAAGCTACAAAAACATGTAAAACATTCATTTTTGTTTGAATACCATAAACTAAAATCAGCCAAAATATATGAACTAAATTGCAAAATCCTAATTCTAAATTATAACTTAACCACAGTTAAATTATATTTTCTTTTTTAGTTAAAATAAAGAGTCCCCAAATCTTGATATCAAATTGACCGCAATTTAAATAACCAGATTCACAAACTCTAAGTTAATTGTAGTTCTTATTACTTCAGTTAAAATAATAGCCGGGCTTTTCATCTTCTTCCTCATTCTCACATTCTCATCTGAGTTTTTAACTTGACCATTGTCAAAATATGCTTTCCTCCTTTGTTAAAATAAGGAGACCTCAAACCCTTAAGTACTAATTGACCGTATTCAAAATAACTAAATTCATAAACCCTAAATTAATTGTAGTTCTTATTAGCTTGGAGCTAGAACTTGCTGATCATAGTAAAATAAATATTTAACCATACAATAAATATTTATTTAATACATTTAACCATAAATTTAATCTTTGTAATCATTTGAAGGCAATTTTTATAAAATCTTGTGACTTTTGACGACATCATTAAAATTATAATAAATTTATGACAATTTGTAGAATATATATGCGACAAGTGCCAAATGCAGCTATTCTATTAGTAATGGTCAGCCCTCGCTCTCATATCCATTATACAAGAAATCTGTCTTCAAGATTGACAACTTCCAAGCAAAAAGCGACAACACTAATTGCAAGGAAGATATTCCAGTAAAATGATGAAAAGTAGGGCACGCAATAGGGTACACTCCACTGCAAACATGAGAAAAAAAAAGAAGAAAGAAAAATAGAGTAAGATTTATTTCCGAGCGTATGATTCGCCATAATTGCAGGGAAAGCAAAAAATGAAAAG
This sequence comes from Artocarpus heterophyllus, assembly GCA_025403435.1. Lineage (NCBI taxonomy): Eukaryota > Viridiplantae > Streptophyta > Magnoliopsida > Rosales > Moraceae > Artocarpus > Artocarpus heterophyllus. The sequence goes on along the minus strand of CM046333.1, from coordinate 36,067,254 downwards.
CATTGGAAAGGTTGAAGATGAAAGTTATATAATTTCCTTTTCTTTTTCTTAAAACAAACAGAGCCTGAGGATGATACTACAACATTTATGAATCTTGTATAAATTTCGTTTGCAACTTGAAGAGTAAGAAGTATAAGAATGATCTTGAAAACTTGGAAGAGATGAAAGAATATGGAATGAGTATTCTCTGCATTGGCTCTGCTCTAATTATGTGATGATGGATAAAAAGTGTGTCCTTGAAACTAATTAATTTATTGTGTTTTCTATTTTGTTTAGCAACTAATTTGATAACATAATCCAACTAAAATCTAGTCGCTCAATTGGTTAAAAAAAACCAATTTACTCGCTCAAGGTCAAGACTTTTAGGGTGTTTGGAAGGGTGGTGGGAACCACTTTTATTGTAACATGTGAAAGTTTTATACTGTAACATCTTTTTTATTATTGTTGTAATATATAAGAGCTTTATACTGTTTATAATTAAATTTGTGATAAAAATTAAGTAATAAAAACCACTACCAAACACGTTTTTTGTCTAATGGGTGATAATTTGTTGGGTTAATTACGTAGAGAAAATTACACGGCATGCAACTTTTTTTCTCTATGTATTTTTTTATGCAAAAAATAAAAAACTTAAAAAAGTTTATGCCACTTTTCACTTTTTGGTTTTCTTTTTTTAGTTTTCCCTCACTTTCTCTCTCCCCCGTTTCCCTCTCTATCATCCCTCTTTCATTAGCTTTATTTATATTTTAATAATTAATGTTTATCACCTACTACACTATGTTTGTCATATCTTAGGCCATCAAGACCGTCGAATTTCAATCCTACTGCACTACTCAGTGCATATAAATTGCGTCCTACCATAGATTCTCCCACTTTTTAAAACCCATGTTTGACTTTGACGGGTCAAAAATATTGATGCAACTTTTATAAGTGTTTGAGTAACATTTTAGAAGAATTTTGTAACAAAAAAAAAGACAAAACTATAAAAAAAAAACTATTATAATTTTTTTTTATATATTTTACTCTAATATTTTTAACACAATTTCAATCACTACAAAAAAACAGTTATTAGTAAGGTGGGAGATAATGAACTTGAGTACGTTAATACCAATGAATGATACAACCTCAGTGGAATATATTGTTGAGGGTTAGCTCGGCACTTCCACCAAGGACATTAACTTGGTGGTCGGTAAATCAGTTTGGCAGACATAGGCTACCGCCCGACCCGACGAATTATGCTTCTTCCCGAGGAGCCTTCCACTGATCTGAGGACACGCCCCCAAGAAGGCTGCCACCTCGGGGGATGAACTGTAGCTCGGGCCGGGCCACGCTATTCATCATAACACGTCACTACCCATCCTTGTTGGCCAACACCAGGCAGGCGTGCTGCCGTCCGATAGAGTCCAATCCATTGGACTATGGACGCGACACTTGTCATCTATTGCTTGATACACTTTGATGTGACACCTGGGTAATGAGCAAAACCCATCTTGCACCCGATCCAGCTGGTGGCCTATAAATAGGATGCATTTATGACGTTTTAGAGAGAGACCTCTTCTCATTTAATCAGCTGTCGACCTCTGCCGAACAATTCTTGCCTTGAGCATCGGAGAGCCCTTGTCTATTGGCTAACCCCATTTCTCCGAATCATCCCTCTCGCATGTACTCAATCCCGACCAGGGGCAAGCTTAAGAGGAGGTCAGAAGGTGTTCAGTCACACTTGGGTGTTGATCCGACACCGGACAGCGGTAAGCATCAACATTTTGGCGCTAGAAGGAGGACCGGACGCGCCCCAATCCAAAGTTATTCTACCTCGGATTTTCGAAATGACAACACGAGTCGGGCGATGTCAGGCATAAGCAACCAGCTACACAACGGCCCAGCAGTCGTCCTCGGACCGCCAGATCTCGGTCCGGAGGGCAAGGAAGCGCGGCAAGAGTTGAGTCGATGCAGGCCCGAGCTGCACATGACCCCATCCAGGAGCTCACAGATGCAGTTCAGATTTTAACTCGGCAGCTCGCGCAAGCTCGACAACAAGCTGCGCCAGAACCGCCACCCCCTGCCCAGGTTGACCAGGCAGAGGGTCGGCGTGAGCAGAGTGCCACCAACTGGGAGGACCGATCAGAGCAGTCTCCGGGATCCACCAGAGGGCCCCTGCTCGATAATCGACTGGTTCATGAACGACAGATGGGACGTCAACCACACCGTGTCCCTTCACCACAAGGTTCTAGAGCCTCGGTATTTGATCGGCTCGGATACCGAGGGATTAACAGAAATCGCCAAGGCGGACCTGAAGGCCGTGCTGAGGGCGGAGTACCTTATCGGGTCGAACTGCCCGAAGATACGAATAGTCGCCAATTTCGGGTGCTGCAGCGACAGATCGATGACATCCGCAATTGCAGGTTCGGTTCGGATGAGATCGGGGCAGGGTCTGCCCTTCCCGGATCATATAATGCGGGCACCCATGCCGCCGAAGTTCAAGGTCCCACAAATCAAGTCTTACGATGGGGCCACCTACGCGGATGAGGGCACATGCTGTTGCAGAATGCCAGTGACGCTGCAATGTGCAAAGCCTTCTCCCTCACCCTTACAGGCCCTGCTCGGCAGTGGTTCCGACGGCTCGAACCAGGGTCGATTTCTTCTTTTGGGCACTTAACTGACGCCTTCTCTGTTGCATTCTCTACAACTAGGACGCGGAGGAAAGAAATAACTTCTCTGTACGCTGTCAAGCAGGGAGACGGCAGTGTCAGGGATTACGTCAACCGATTTACCCGGGCTGCCCTTGAGGTCAAGCACGTCGAAGATGAAACCCTCAAACATATTTTTGTAGGGGGCCTCCGAGACGAGAAGCTGACCTGGTCCCTGGCCTTCGAGCAGCCAAACACGTTTTCGCAAATGCTCGGCTATGCTCAAAGGCATGCAGACGCTGCCGAGTATATGAAAAGCCGCCAGGAGGAGGCTGGCCCGAGCGGGATGAAAAAGGAAAAGAAGCAGAAAAAAGGACCGGAGCAGGGTAGTGCCGAGCATGCGAAGAAGCAGAAGAAGGAGAAATCTGACAGGCCGAAGGGGCCGACCGGCAAGTTCCAAAACTACACACCTCTGGTGGCAACCATTGATGAGGTGCTTGCCCAGGTCGGCGACAAGAATCTGTTGACACCGCCGCCCAAGCTTCGAGGCTTTAGGGCGAAGCGTGACCAGTCAAAGTTTTGCAAATTCCATCAGGATGTGGGTCATACAACCCGAGAATGCATCCAACTTAAGGACCAAATAGAAAGGCTGGTCCGAGAAGGTCTATTGCAGGATTTCGTGGAGAAGGCCATAAACCTGAGGGCGACCTCTGGAAGGAACGACTCGTCAGGCCGAGACGTACAAGGCCGACCCAGGACCGATAGTGTGAACGCCCCGAAACCCCTGAATATCGTACACACGATACTTGGCGGGCCTGTAGCCGGGGACACATCGAGTGGGCGACGATCCTACGTCAGAGAAGCCCGGCAGGTCGAACGGGGTGATTTCATGAATGTCTCCGAGCACATCAATAAGATATGCCGCCAAGAAGACATCCCGATCACCTTCACTGAGGAGGAAGCAGATCGGCTGATGCATCCCCATAATGATGCCATGGTTTGCGAACTGCCTATCGCCAACAATGTTGTACGGCGAGTCTTAATTGACAATGGCAGCTCGGCGGACATCCTCTTCAAGCAGGCGTTCGATAGGCTGAAGATCAGCAACGCACCTTTGGTCTCGGTCCAGACCCCACTTTTCGGCTTTGCGGGTGAGTGTGTCCGAGCAATCGGGAAGGTTAGTCTCCCGGTAACTTTTGGAGAAGGTGTTGCCAGGGTCACTCGGGTGGTCGACTTTTTGGTCGTCGATAAACCCTCTCAGTATAACATAATCATCGGTCGACCGACACTCAACGGATTAAAAGCCGTGGTCTCGACATATCACCTGGCAATGAAGTTCCCAACCGACGGTGGCGTTGGAGTAATCCGCTCGTCCCAGGTGGATTCCCGGGCTTGCTATGCAAATGCAGTCTGGGCAGCCTCAGCCCAGCAGCAGGGAATTCTGGCCGTGCACACAATCGACGAGATCGACCTCCCAACTGATCCGATGCCGAAGATGCTCGCGGACCTAGACCCTAGGTTTCTCGAGGAAGAAGTAAGGGGCACCCCGGTCGAAGACTTAGTGCCGTTCTCCCTGGACCCCGAAAGGCCAGAACGCACAGTCCAACTCGGGTCTCAGTTACAACCTGAGATCCGGGCCGACCTGGAATCCCTTCTTTCCGAGTACCACGACGTTTTTGCATGGTCTCACGAAGACATGCCCGGCATAGATCCGAGCATCATCATACATCGGCTTAACGTCCAACCTGGTCACAGGCCGGTGATACAAAGACGAAGAGCCTTCAACCCGGAGAGATATGCCGCGATAAATGATGAAGTCCAGAAACTATTGAAGGCTGGGTTCATTAAAGAGGTCAAATATCCAGAATGGTTGGCAAATGTCGTCCTCGTCAAAAAGGCGAATGGCAAGTGGCGGGTCTGCATCGATTATACCGACCTTAACAAGACCTGCCCCAAGGACTGCTTTCCGCTTCCTCGGATAGACCAGCTCGTTGACGCCACAGCCGGACACGAGCTCTTGAGCTTCATGGACGCGTACTCCGGATATAATCAGATAAGAATGGCCAAAGAGGACCAAATTAAAACCTCATTCGTTACTGACCAGGGTTTGTATTGTTACGTTGTGATGCCGTTTGGTCTTAAGAACACCGGAGCTACCTATCAACGACTCGTTAACAAAATGTTCGCTCGACTGATCGGAAAAACTATGGAGGTCTACGTGGACGACATGTTAGTAAAATCTGTCCAAGCGATGGACCACATAACCGACCTCCGAACTAGCTTTGACATTCTCTGGGAGTATGGAATGAAACTTAACCCGACAAAATGTGCTTTTGGCGTCGGCTCTGGCAAATTCCTCGGATTTTTGGTTAACCGACGAGGAATCGAGGTGAACCCGGCTAAAGCCCAGGCAATCATAGACATGCATTCTCCTCGGACTGTAAAAGACATACAAAGGCTTACCGGCATGGTGGCTGCCCTGTCAAGATTTGTCTCTCGGGCTACCGACAAGTGTCACCCCTTTTTCAAGGCACTTAAGGGGAGGTTTGAGTGGAGCAAGGAGTGTAAGGACGCTTTCCAAGGCTTAAAAACTTACCTAGCCACACCCCCGCTCCTGTCTAAACCTTCGCCAAGCGAGGTGTTAACCGCCTATTTAGCCGTCTCGGAGAAGGCTGTCAGCTCGGTACTAGTCCGTGACGAAAACGGGGTCCAAAGGCCGGTTTACTATACCAGCCATGCGTTCCAAGGCGCCGAGGAGCGCTACTCATCATTGGAGAAGCTAGCCTTCGCATTAATGACATCAGTCCGGAAGCTGCGGCCGTATTACCAGGGCCATACCGTTAAGATCCCGACCAAGTTTCCTCTCCGACAAGTCCTACAGAGCCCAGAAATATCAGGTCGGATGGCCAAGTGGTTGATCGAGTTGGGCCAATACGATATACATTTTGTGCCGAGAACGGCAATAAAGGCCCAAGTCCTGGCGGATTTCCTTGCCGAATTTACAGAAGCCGGGAAGGTCGCTCCTTCAGTTGAGAAATCACCCGTGGAGGAGCCAGATACAGCTAGCTGCAGTGAACAAGGCCTCTCCTCGGAGCTGAACTGGAAACTACACGTCGATGGCTCAACCTGCGTTGATGGGTCGGGGGCAGGCTTGATTTTAACAAGCCCCGACGGATATAAGGTCATTTATGCCCTTCGTTTCAACTTTAGGACCTCAAATAACGAAGCGGAATATGAAGCTTTGCTGGCCGGTCTACGAATTGCCCGGGACCTCGGGGTTGATCAGCTGACCATCTATAGTGACTCAATGCTGGTGGTGCAGCAAGTCACAGGAGGATTCTAGGCCCGAGCAGAATCAATGGCGGCATATTTAAAAGAAGCGAAACAATTGCTTGGACAATTCAAGTCCTACACTTTTAAGCAAATCCCCCGATTCGAGAACGTGGAAGCCGATGTCCTCGCTCGACTAGCCTCCGGGATAGGCGGAGTAGACCCGATCTCCGTTCCTGTTGAGAGACTCTCCGCACCAAGTATCAGTACGGAGGTCATGAGCCTGGCAGCCGAACCAAAATACACGGATGGACCCGATAATCCGGTACCTGACCTTAGCCGAATTACCCGATGACCAGGAAGAAGCACGTCGGATACGTAACAGCTCGGCCCGGTATTCAATGATTGGGCAAAAGCTATACCGACGCGGCTACTCAACGCCATACCTAAGATGTTTGGGTCCCCAGGAGGCCGAGTACTTAATGAAAGAGATTCATGAGGGCCTGTGTGGCAATCACTCGGGTGGACGTTCCTTGACCCAAAAATGCCTGCGGCAGGGTTACTACTGGCCTAGTATGCAGCAAGACTGCGTGAGCTTTGCACGAAAATGCCTCAAATGCCAGCAATTTGCTCGGATGCTAGGTTCGCACGCCGAGCCTTTAAATCCGGTGACTTCAGCATGGCCATTTGCAAAATGGGCCATCGACTTGATCGGACCACTCCCTCCGGCTCGTTCGTAATTCAGATATTGTGTCGTCGCCATCGACTATCTGACAAAATGGATCGAAGTCGAGCCTTGCACCAACATGACTGAAGCTAAGTGCACCAACTTCGTATGGAAAAATATCGTCTGTCGGTTCGGAATCCCGCACACTATCGTGACCGACAATGCTAAGCAGTTTGACTCCTCGGGTTTACGGCATTTGTGTGAGAAGCTCGGCATTAAGAAAGCCTTCTCTTCTCCGAGCTATCCACAGAGTAACGGCCAAGTGGAGGCCGTAAACAAGACAATTAAAGACAATCTGAAGAAGAAGCTCGAACGGCTCAAGGGTGCGTGGATCGACGAGCTGCCCCAAGTGCTCTGGGCATACCGAACAACCGCGCGAGCCGCAACTGGCGAGACACCGTTCTCCCTGGTCTATGGGGCAGAGGCCGTCATCCCAGCCGAGGTTAGATTGCCGACCTTCAGGGTTGAGCAATACGAAGAGGAACTTAATGAAAAGCTCATGATGACCGAGCTCGACCTACTTGAAGAAAAAAGGAACCGAGCATCCATCCGTAACGCAGCCCGGAATCAGGTTGTAGCCCGGTATTACAACAAACGGGTCTAGCCGAGGAGCTTTAAGGTTGGTGACTTAGTAATGAAGAAAGTCACGGTTCAGCAACCCGGTCTCGGGTCCTTTGGTCCGAAGTGGGAAGGACCTTTTAAAGTCGAAGGTGTCATGCGATCAGACACCTACAAGCTAGTCGATTTGGAGGGGAATCAGCTTGGGCATCCTTGGAATGCCGAGCTGTTAAAAAGATTCTATTCCTGAAAAAGAACAGGAAATCAGAGCCAGATTCCTTTTTTGACCTCTGGCCACAATTCTTTTGTAACTAGACCTGCTGAGCAGGACTGGAAAAGTCAATGTAAATATTACATTCATGGAACACAACTTCCCTAATCTCATTCCGCCTGAGCAATGTTTTTAAGGGAAGTGTTAGGCCAAGACGCCGGAACCCCAGCTCGGAAGACAGGATGTTGACTCCCAGCCAAGGGCGTCATCCTCGTCAAACTGGACAGGGGGGCTAGTCAATATATGTATCATGTCTGTCATGTAGACACCCTTAAGTTGCTCGGTACATTTATGTGCCCGATCAGTCCTATACTTGTAAAGTTTCTTTGAAACTTCCACAAGTCTACGGGGGGCGACAGGGTAAGGGCAGCTGTACGCCGTTTACATTCTGCCCGACCGAGACCAGAAACCTAAACTTGCTTGGATAACTAAGCAGAAGTGGATAACTACTCGGAACGACCGAGAACTGAAGTCCTCGGATCAACTGAGGACAGAGGTATTAGAATTAACCGAAAACAATTGCACCATTTACCTCTGCTCGGTCAATTGTCCCCCAGCCTGGGAATCTACCTGAGAAGTATCTAACCTTAAATGTTACGTGGGATGTAAAAAAAAAAAACTACACGTAAGCTAAAGTGGATACAAAATGAGAAAATATAAATCGTTTAAATTTCTTTATTAAGGAGGTACAATAGGTACAAGAAAGTCGGGCACCTCCCAAGCCCAATCACAAAAAGCAAGAAACAGAGGATCAATCGGCCCGAGTCTCATCACCAGCTTGAGTCTCGTCCCCGACCGCGCTGTAGTCTTGACCGCCCTCGGCAGCTTGCACATCCCGTCGTCATCACCGTCTACAACGACGACCTCCTCAACATCCCGTTGTTGCTCGGCCTCACCCTGGTCCGGCTCGGCAATAACCGACCAGTCGAATGCAGCGGCCTCGGGATGCTTCTCTATCAGATGGTCGCGGAGATCCACCATTCCATCGAAGTAGAGATCGGTGTACTCGGGGGACGTCTTGAACTCCTCGACCGCAGCGGCCAGCTGATCCGGAAGCCCGGCCACGAATCGGTGATGCGCGGCTTGTAGAGTTGCCAGTCGTTCCTCTAGCCGAGCGGCTTTCTCCTCCTGCCGAGCAGCCTTATCCTCTGCCTCCTTTAGCTGCCTCAATATGTCCTCGGCCTCAGACTTTGCCTTCTGAGCCTCCTCCTTGGCCCGACCTAATTCATCCTTCGTGTCTTTGAGCTCTCTGTCGGAGTCCAACTTCAGGAGGAGGGTCTTCTTGTGCCTTTCTTGCTCCTTGTGGATCTCCCTCACCCTGATGGAGTGCGCCATGTGCACAACGGCGCTCAGCTGTGAAAAGTACCAAGGGATAAGTTCTCGGCAACATTATAGGAAGTCCCTGCAACCATTAGTCGACTTGGATACTTACTGAGGTTGCCGTTCGGAGTGCCAAGTTGCACAAATCGAGGAAGTCCTCACCCCGAATCTCCATAAAGAAGTCATTCGAGGGAGCCACGTCCCCGATGCGTTCAAGGAGCATCCCGCGGTAGTTCGGGCGCCTTCTTTGTTGGTTCTCGGAAGAACCTCTGGATGCCTCGTCTACTCGGCCGACCTCTGACGAAGTCCTTATTGGCAGTTGCGGTGGAGCTTAGACTGATGTGGAGGTCTGCCCGGTACGTGTCGGGGGCTCGGGTGTTGGCGTCCGCTTACGCTTCTTGCTGGCCTCGGCGGCCTTGCCCTTGCCCTTCCTCTGTGTTGTCATCTGGGCAAGCCTACCAGAGCGGGAGCTCGGTGCGGTCATTTCTGTACAAAGAAAATCTGAGTTAAACAAAGGACGAAATAAAAGAGGACGGCGACTATAAATAAAGTTCTGGGCTGACCTCCGATCCGGAGTTGGCCCGACGGGTACAGGAGCCTAATCACGCCCTCGAGGTTCTCGTCGGCTACAGGTGGCCCTGCACCGAGGGAGCCACTGGACGAGTCCTCGGTACTGGACAATGAAGGCTCCCTCGTCGGCCACCCGGACCGGGAAGTGCTTGGCCCTGGAAGATCCGCATCACCCATACGGGCAACAGTAACCTGCCCGGTTTCCCGGGCAGGACGCCTAGCTCGGGGAAGACTGCTAGATTCCCCGAACCAACCGTATCTGGACAGGGTGTCCTTTCTCAAAAGAAAGGACTGTTGTCTGGACGACTCGGGCTTTTCGAACAGCTCGTCCACGGCCTCTATTACATGGCTCGGTGCCCAAGGGCGCTTAATCCAGACGTGCCCCAGCTCGAATGACCCCGGCACTTGTTCATCCTCGGGGACAGCTTCACCGGCTCGGGCTAAAAAGTTCCCCCCGACGTAAAACCATTCGTACTTCCACAGCTTGTCCGAGTCGGGGTTGCCCAGAATAAAGTCCTTTCTGAAGCCGGTGAAGTAGTACCAACCGGACTGCCGAGGAAGCTTCTTCATCTTGAATACTTGCTTGAAGGCCTTCAGCGGCATCTCAGTACTCCGGTGGTACTTCCACAAAATATACATCCCGATCAGCGACCTGTAGCTGTTCGGGTTTAATTGTGCCGGGCACACATTAAAGTCATTAAGCGCCCGGCGAAGGAAACGGTGCAGTGGCAGACACAGCCTGGCCTTGAAGAACTCGGCGTAAAGGGTGATAAACCCCTCCGGCGCCTCTAAAGGTGAATCCCCCTCGCCGGGAACGACGAGATCCACATCGGCTGGGATACCATATTCGGCGCGTAGTATCCCTAACCGCGACTCTGTAATCGCGCTCGTATATCCTGCCGCTGAGGTTTGCCCAGGACGGCTAATTCGATATGCTGTGACGCCCCGTACGCGGGTGGCCTGGACCTCCTGCTCCATCTCCGGCTGTTCTGCCCCTGCCTCCTCGGCCGCATGCTCCTCATCGAAGGCATCAACCGTAATCACGCCTGCAACTTGGACGGGGGCCTCGGCATTCTGACCAGAGGTGCTCGGAGCGTCCTCCTGGGTTTGAAACTCGGTCCTCTCCCTTGGAAAAACTTGGGAATGGCCCGCTGTTGCCGCCCCAGTGTAAGGGTCTTGCTCCCTGGACGGCCTGATAAGTTTGTGCCCGCCCAGCAAATCTAAAAATTCTTGCTCGGGCACGGTCTGGGAATCGACCCTTAGGATCTGCTCCAGCCGCCTGGCCCCTTCCCGTCTTTGGGACGCCACCTCGGCGTCAGATTGAGTCGAAGAAGAGCTACTACTCTCCCCGCTGCTTTCCGACCATGAAACCTCTACGTTTTGCGAGTCGGACAAATCACTCATTTTTCACTCGGGAATTACCTGCTCGGGTTCTTGGTTGCTCGGTTGATATAATCCTCGGCTAGTACTTGAGCTCGGCAGCTAAAATTTCTCGTTCGTAAATTTCTGAAAATGAAGTGCAAATTGCGGAGGGGAGGGACCCTATTTATAGCCATTTTAAGCGGGAAGTTCGAGCGCGAAAACCCAAAAGGCGCAATTAATACGCCTGACAGCCACACAGACGGCTGCGACGCGACACGCGTCCCCTGTCTGATCCGCGCGTCTTTTCACCTCACCCCGCTTCTAAGTGTCGCTTAGTCTTCTTCCTTTGAGCCGACCTCACCCACTCGGCATAGTCCACCCGGCCGAACACCGACCAGGTGCATTGGGGGGCTAATGTTGAGGGTTAGCTCGGCACTTCCACCGAGGACATTAACTTGGTGGTCGGCAAATCAGTTCGGCAGACATAGGCTACCGCCCGACCCGACGAATTATGCTTCTTCCCGAGGAGCCTTCCACTGATCTGAGGGCACACCCCCAAGAAGGCTGCCACCTCGGGGGATGAACTGTAGCTCGGGCCGGGCCACGCTATTCATCATAACACATCACTACCCATCCTTGTTGGCCAACACCAGGCAGGCGTGCTGCCGTCCGATAGAGTCCAATCCATTGGACTATGGACGCGACACTTGTCACCTATTGCTTGATACACTTTGATGTGACACCTGGGTAATGGGCAAAACCCATCTTGCACCCGATCCAGCTGGTGGCCTATAAATAGGATGCATTTATGACGTTTTAGAGAGAGACCTCTTCTCATTTAATCAGCTGCCGACCTCTGCCGAACAGTTCTTGCCTTGAGCATCGGAGAGCCCTTGTCTATTGGCTAACCCCATTTCTTCGAATCATCCCTCTCGCAAGTACTCAATCCCGACCAGGGGCAAGCTTAAGAAGAGGTCAGAAGGTGTTCAGTCACACTTAGGTGTTGATCCAACACCAAACAGCGATAAGCATCAACATATATGTTCGTCATATCTACTTTATGCATGCAAAAGTGCATGATTTTAAATTCCTAATGGTAATTATCCACCTTGTATTTCTTACAACATTCCGGAATTCTGTATGTCTATCCTTTTCTTTCTGAATACCCAATATATATATATATATGTACATATATATAGAAAGATACCAGACACTTATCCTTCCATAAAGGGATAAAAAAAGAAAAATTAAAGAAAAGAAGATTAGTTTGATTACGTGGCCCTTTAAAAATAGAAGATAAAGCCAAGATAAAGAAGATCCCAACAACCAATTAAAGAGATAAGTACCATTTCTTATAGCATCATCATCAACATGCTTTATCTTTGGTTCTTCTTTCAACTTTCAAGGACTTTTCTTTTTCTTTTTCAATTACAAATTTGCAATTATCATAACGGAGATATATGCATGTATACATAAATATACATACAAATATGTTTTAAACTTTACAAATACGTAAATACTTTTCTCCCAATATATACAGAGTACAGGCTTCAAAATAATCAATTTTCATATGGATGTGATATTATTTTGAAGAAATAACCCAGTGCCAACTTCTTTGAGTACTATAACTTCAAGCAAACCATTTGATAAATTAATCATAAGCCACCTACAATACCACAAAAACGTTAGCCGACATTAATAAAAAAAAAAAACTATTATTAAAAGTACAATACTATTTGTCTTCCCGGAGCTAAAACCCTTCCCTTTCATAAGAGATGAGTCTCACTTATGGGGCCTATTTGGGTCCCACAAGCAAGGTCTATATTTTATAAAACGGTAGACTATAACCCTATATTGTTATACAATATTTATCTCGTTAAAAATATTCACACCGTGATATTAAGTGACATTAAAAATTAAGATTTTTTTACTATAATTTTGAGCCGATGTCAAATATCGTAACCATTAATCGGCATTAAAAATAACTCAATGTGTATTGGAAACAACCGTTGCCTTATCTATAATTTAGATGTGCTTGAATCAGTAGGGAAGTGAGTAGAGAGAGTGAAAATAAAATTAATATTCCATTAAAAGCATTTTTTTTGGAGGCTAAGCAATTTAAATTACACTAAATCACGACTTTTAAACTCTAAGCTAATAGCCTATTTATGTTATAGATCTCGTGAATTTGCTTCTTGTCCACGTGAAATACTTAAAAACACCAATATTATTTTTATAAATGAGAAACAGGGAGCAGAAAAGCTAACCTTGTAGTACATTAAGGACAAATTTTCATAAATAATATCCTATATGAAAGAACTTAGATTCTGCACCAGAAAATTAAAGAAACGAAACAAATAAATGAGATTTGTCATTTTGTCTTTGAACTTGCTGCTCGAGCAAAATTCCTACTTGGAATAATATTGTCTATAATTTGGAATATAATTTGTTATAAATCTTTTGCAAGACAGATAAATATGTGAAGTCCCCACATGATGAATTACGTTACATTGCATGCAATCCATATTCTCTCGTCATTATCAAATTAAAAAATTAGTCTCTTTAGCAAAAATAAAATAAAAATAATTTGTGGCTACTTTTTATTTATTTATTTTTTTCATTTCCCTATTTTGCAAAAATCAGATGTTTTATTTCTTCAAGGAAAAAAAAGATGTTTTATATGTCTTCACAAACATCGACAAGGATTGAAGTTAATTAGACCCTTGAAGAAATCGTAAAATCTCCACCACTCAAGAAATATCAAATCTTCGTGAGGCTGATTCATTTCTGTCTTCAGACTTTTAATTTCTAGTAAATATAAAGAGAAGCTGTTCACTATACACACACACACACACACACACAAACACACACATATATATAAACCTATGGTTCTAAATCATCAAATTTATTTTTTTTTTCAATTCAATATGATGGTTTTCCTTTTGTTTTCTATGGTTCCTGAATGTTGTAATACAGCTAATTATGATCGCAAAAATAAGCATCTATCTGAAATTTTAGCTACAATCATATTCTTAGAAAGAAAAAAATAATAATAATGACAGAATAAAAAGAAGAGATATGGCGTTGACAAAAACTGTTTGTGGCTTTTTTCACTGATTGTGATCGGATCCATTTTATTCTATTTTTCATTTTGTGTGTATGTATAAAAAGCACATACAAATACTATCAAGAAAAAAAAAACAAAAACAAAAACAAAACCAAAAAAAGAACAAAGACAAACACATATAAGTTGAATTAGGTACGGAGTATTCCAATTCTGCTAAAAACGTTTTTTTTTTTTGTAACCATTTGCTTGTTTAATAATACACAATAAAATATATGTGCTATAATCGATATACGTTATATAGCATACATAACAATACAAATAAAAAAGTATTTTTGCCACTACTTTTAAATAAGGTTAAAAATAATTTAAACCTTCAACTTATAATTAAAATAAAAAAATTATAACTAATTAAATTGCTTTTATTTATCGGTATTTCTTTGTTATGGACCCACAATGAGAAGATATACAAATACATCAGGAGTCTTCTTGTTTATATCCAGATTGTATATAATGATATTTTCCAATTGCGCGCAGAACAGGGAAAGCGAGTTATTTGTTTCTTTCTTCTATTTATTTATTAATTTATTTATCACTTACATTGCTTCAAGTGGCCAAAACTTCTAGTCAATGACTTTTTATAGCTAATTATTATTCTTTAGATAAGACCGATTACTCAGAGTCTAGTTTCCCTGACATAACAGGTTGTCTCAATCTCCTATTTTTCTGTTTGACGTTTGCTTTCAATTAAATTTTGTGTACTGTCCTGCATTAATACAGAAGGCTCAATGACTACTGTCCATATTGTTGGTGTTTTCAATTAAAATGTTTAACAGCTAAAATTTTTAGTTAAAATTATTTTTATTATAATATATTAAATTTTATATTATAATATTTATTATTATTATAATTATATATAAAATTTTATATTATTTATAGTTTAAAAAAATTGTGTAAATTATATTGCCAAACACTACCTAAAACAGCCAAATTGTCAAATTTCTCTTTTTTCCTTCTGTCCTTTGTCTTTTTCCTTCTGTCTTTCGTCTGGTGCATTTGGTTTTGATGGGAGGTGAAGTGATCAGCTCTATGGAATGTGATAGGTCCTAGGTAATAGGTGAGAGGTGATGTGATAGGAGATGGGTGATGAGCTGTGATTATTTTAGTTTTTTTTTTCTATTTTAGGTTTTTTTTTCTTTTTTCCCTTTAAATCTTATTTATTTAAACAATATATATACATATACAACTTATTAACTTGATTTTATCAATAATGGTCTTTATAAATTTTTTAAAATTGCTTTATTAAAAGAAATTTTCTCAACTAAGTCCTTACTCAAATGTTATATTACTCAACTCTTTCAAATAATTTTAAAAAATAAATTCCTTTCTCCATTCTTTTCCATGTTGAAGTAAATTTTTTTTCAAATTTGTTGTACTTAATCATAGTCTTTTCATATGGCTTGTTGAGGGTTAGCTCGGCATTACCACCGAGGACATTAACTTTGGTGGTCGGCAGACATAGGCTACCGCCCGACCCGACGAATTATGCTTTTTCCCGAGGATCCTTCCACTTATCTGAGGGCACACCCCCAAGAAGGCTGCCACCTCGGGGGACGAACAGTAGCTCGGGCCGGGCCACGCTATTCATCATAACACGTCACTACCCATCCTTGTAGGCCAACACCAGGCAGGCGTGCTGCCGTTCGATAGAGTCCAATCCATTGGACTATGGACGCGACACTTGTCACCTATTGCTTGATACACTTTGATGTGACACCTGGGTAATGGGCAAAACCCATCTTGCACCCGATCCAGCTGGTGGCCTATAAATAGGATGCATTTATGACGTTTTAGAGAGAGAGACCTCTTCTCATTTAATCAGCTGCCGACCTCTGCCGAGCAGTTCTTGCCTTGAGCATCGGAGAGCCCTTGTCTATTGGCTAACCCCATTTCTCCGAATCATCCCTCTCGCAGGTACTCAATCTCGACCAGGGGCAAGCTTAAGAGGAGGTCAGAAGGTGTTCAGTCACACGTGGGTGTTGATCCGACACCGGACAGCGGTAAGCATCAACATTTTGGCGCTAGAAGGAGGGCCGGACGCGCCCCAATCCAAAGTTATTCTACCTCGGATTTCTGAAATGACAACACGAGGTAACGTAAGAGATAGTACCGCCCGACATCAGGAGTCGGGCGATGTCAGGCATAAGCAACCAGCTACAGAACGGCCCAGCAGTCGTCCTCGGACCGCCAGATCTCGGTCCGGAGGGCAAGGAAGCGCGGCAAGAGCTGAGTCGATGCAGGTCCGAGCTGCACATGACCCCATCCAGGAGCTCACAGATGCAGTTCAGATTTTAACTCGGCAGCTCGCGCAAGCTCGACAACAAGCTGCACCAGAACCGCCACCCCCTGCCTAGGTTGACCAGGCAGAGGGTCGGCGTGAGCAGAGTGCCACCAACTGGGAGGACCGATCAGAGCAGTCTCCGGGATCCACCAGAGGGCCCCTGCTCGATAATCGACTGGTTCATGAACGACAGATGGGACGTCAACCACACCGTGTCCCTTCACCACAAGGTTCTAGAGCCTCGGTATTTGATCGGCTCGGATACCGAGGGATTAACAGAAATCGCCAAGGCGGAGCTGAAGGCTGTGCTGAGGGCAGAGTACCTTATCGGGTCGAACTGCCCGAAGATACAAATAGTCGCCAATTTCGGGTGCTGCAGTGACAGATCGATGAGATCCGCAATTGCAGGTTCGGTTCGGATGAGATCGGGGCGCAGGGTCCGCCCTTCCCGGATCATATAATGCGGGCACCCATGCCGCCTAAGTTCAAGGTCCCACAAAATCAAGTCTTACGATGGGGCCACCGACGCAGAAGAGCATGCCGAGCTCTTTCGCGGGCACATGCTGTTGCAGAATGCTAGTGACGCTGCAATGTGCAAAGCCTTCTCCCTCACCCTAACAGGCCCTGCTCGGCAGTGGTTCTGGCGGCTCGAACCAGGGTCGATTTCTTCTTTTGGGCACTTAACTGACGCCTTCTCCGCTGCATTCTCTACAACTAGGACGCGGAGGAAAGAAATAACTTCTCTGTACGCTGTCAAGCAGGGAGACGGCAGTGTCAGGGATTACGTCAACCGATTTACCCGGGCTGCCCTTGAGGTCAAGCACGTCGAAGACGAAACCCTCAAACATATTTTTGTAGGGGGCCTCCGAGACGAGAAGCTGACCTAGTCCCTGGCCTTCGAGCAGCCAAACACATTTTCGCAAATGCTCGGCTATGCTCAAAGGCATGCAGACGCTGCCGAGTATATGAAAAGCCGCCGGGAGGAGGCTGGCCCGAGCAAGACGAAAAAGGAAAAGAAGCAGAAGAAGGAGAAATCTGACAGGCCGAAGGGGCCGACCGGCAAGTTCCAAAACTACACACCTCTGGTGGCAACCATTGATGAGGTGCTCGCCCAGGTCGGCGACAAGAATTTATTGACACCGCCGCCCAAGCTTCGAGGCTTTAGGGCGAAGCGTGACCAGTCAAAGTTTTGCAAATTCCATCAGGATGTGGGTCATACAACCCGAGAATGCATCCAACTTAAGGACCAAATAGAAAGGCTGGTCCGAGAAGGTCTATTGCAGGATTTCGTGGAGAAGGCCATAAACCTGAGGGCGACCTCTGGAAGGAACGACTCGTCAGGCCGAGACGTACAAGGCCGACCCAGGACCGATAGTGTGAACGCCCCGGAACCCCCGAATATCGTACACACGATACTTGGCGGGCCTGTAGCCGGGGACACATCGAGTGGGCGGTGATCCTACGTCAGAGAAGCCCGGCAGGTCGAACGGGGTGATTTCATGAATGTCTCCGAGCACATCAATAAGATATGCCGCCAAGAAGACATCCCGATCACCTTCACTGAGGAGGAAGCAGACCGGCTGATGCATCCCCATAATGATGCCTTGGTTTACGAACTGCCTATCGCCAACAATGTTGTACGGCGAGTCTTAATTGACAATGGCAGCTCGGCGGACATCCTCTTCAAGCAGGCGTTCGACAGGCTGAAGATCAGCAACGCGCCTTTGGTCTCGGTCCAGACCCCACTTTTCGGCTTCGCGGGCGAGTGTGTCCGAGCAATCGGGAAGGTTAGTCTCCCGGTAACTTTTGGAGAAGGTGTTGCCAGGGTCACTCGGGTGGTCGACTTTTTGGTCGTCGATAAACCCTCTCAGTATAACATAATCATCGGCCGACCGACACTCAACGGATTAAAAGCCGTGGTCTCGACATATCACCTGGCAATGAAGTTCCCAACCGACGGTGGCGTTGGAGTAATCCGCTCATCCCAGGCGGATTCCCGGGCTTGCTATGCAAACGCAATCCGGGCAGCCTCAGCCCAGCAGCGCGGAATTCTGGCCGTGCACACAATCGACGAGATCGACCTCCCAACCGATCCGATGCCGAAGATGCTCGCGGACCTAGACCCTAGGTTTCCCGAGGAAGAAGTAAGGGGCACCCCAGTCGAAGACTTAGTGTCGTTCTCCCTGGACCCCGAAAGGCCAGAACGCACAGTCCAACTCGGGTCTCAGTTACAACATGAGATCCGGGTCGACCTGGAATCCCTTCTTTTCGAGTACCGCGACGTTTTTGCATGGTCTCACGAAGACATGCCCGGCATAGATCCGAGCATCATCAGCCATCGGCTTAACGTCCAACCTGGTCACAGGCCGGTGATACAAAGACGAAGAGCCTTCAACCCGGAGAGATATGCCGCGATAAATGATGAAGTCCAGAAACTATTGAAGGCTGGGTTCATTAAAGAGGTCAAATATCCAGAATGGTTGGCAAATGTCGTCCTCGTCAAAAAGGCGAATGGCAGGTGGCAAGTCTGCATCGATTACACCGACCTTAACAAGACCTGCCCCAAGGACTGCTTCCCGCTTCCTCGGATAGACCAGCTCGTTGACGCCACAGCCGGACACGAGCTCTTGAGCTTTATGGACGCGTACTCCAGATATAATCAGATAAGAATGGCTGAAGAGGACCAAATTAAAACCTCATTCGTTACTGACCAGGGTTTGTATTGTTACGTTGTGATGCCGTTTGGTCTTAAGAACGCCGGAGCTACCTATCAACGACTCGTTAACAAAATGTTCGCTCGGCTGATCGGGAAAACTATGGAGGTCTACGTGGACGACATGTTAGTAAAATCTGTCCAAGCGATGGACCACATAGCCGACCTCCGAGCTAGCTTTGACATTCTCCGGGAGTATGGGATGAAACTTAACCCGGCAAAATGCGCTTTTGGCGTCGGCTCTGACAAATTCCTCGGATTTTTGGTTAACCGACGAGGAATCGAGGTGAACCCGGCTAAAGCCCAGGCAATCATAGACATGCATTCTCCTCGGACTGTAAAAGACGTACAAAGGCTTACCGGCATGGTGGCTGCCCTATCAAGATTTGTCTCCCGGGCTACCGACAAGTGTCACCCCTTTTTCAAGGCACTTAAGGGGAGGTTTGAGTGGAGCAGGGAGTGTGAGGACGCTTTCCAAGGCTTAAAAACTTACCTAGCCACACCCCCGCTCCTGTCCAAACCTTCACCCAACGAGGTGTTAACCGCCTATTTAGCCATCTCGGAGAAGGCTGTCAGCTCGGTACTAGTCTGTGACGAAAACGGGGTCCAAAGGCCGGTTTACTATACCAGCCACGCGTTCCAAGGCACCGAGGAGCGCTACTCATCATTGGAAAAGCTAGCCTTCGCATTAATGACATCAGTCTGGAAGCTGCGGCCGTATTACCAGGGCCATACCGTTAAGATCCCGACCAAGTTTCCTCTCCGACAAGTTCTACAGAGCCCGAAAATATCAGGTCGGATGGCCAAGTGGTCGGTCGAGTTGGGCCAATACAATATACATTTTGTGCCGAGAACGGCAGTAAAGGCCCAAGTCCTGGCGGATTTCCTTGCCGAATTTACAGAAGCCGGGAAGGTTGCTCCTTCAGTTGAGAAATCACCCATGGAGGAGCCAGATACAGCTAGCTGTAGTGAACAAGGCCTCTCCTCGGAGCTGAACTGGAAACTACACGTCGATGGCTCAACCTGCGTCGACGGGTCAGGGGCGGGCTTGATTTTAACAAGCCCCGACGGATATAAGGTCATTTATGCCCTTCGTTTCGACTTCAAGACGTCAAATAATGAAGCGGAATATGAAGCTTTGCTGGCCGGTCTACGAATTGCCCGGGACCTCGGAGTTGATCAGCTGACCATCTATAGTGACTCAATGCTGGTGGTGCAGCAAGTCACAGGAGGATTCCAGGCCCGAGCAGAATCAATGACGGCATATTTAAAAGAAGCAAAACGGTTGCTTGGACAATTCAAGTCCTACACTTTTAAGCAAATCCCCCGATCCGAGAACGTGGAAGCCGATGTCCTCGCTCGACTAGCCTCCGGGATAGGCGGAGTAGATCCGATCTCCGTTCTTATTGAAAGACTCTCCGGATCAAGTATCAGTACGGAGGTCATGAGCCTGACAGCCGAACCAAAATGCACGTGGATGGACCCGATAATCCGGTACCTGACCTTAGCCGAATTACCCGATGACCGGAAAGAAGCACGTCGGATACGTAACAGCTCAGCCCGGTATTCAATGATTGGGAAAAAGCTATACCGACGCGGCTACTCAACGCCATACCTGAGATGTTTGGGTCCCCAGGAGGCCGAGTACTTAATGAAAGAGATTCATGAGGGCCTGTGTGGCAATCACTCG
Organism: Artocarpus heterophyllus; assembly: GCA_025403435.1. NCBI lineage: Eukaryota > Viridiplantae > Streptophyta > Magnoliopsida > Rosales > Moraceae > Artocarpus > Artocarpus heterophyllus. Next base: position 36,046,741 of record CM046333.1, on the reverse strand, counting down.
GGTGGACGTTCCTTGACCCAAAAATGCCTGCGGCAGGGTTACTACTGGCCTAGTATGCAGCAAGACTGCGTGAGCTTTGCACGAAAATGCCTCAAATGCTAGCAATTTGCTAGGATGCTAGGTTCGCACGTCGAGCCTTTAAATCCGGTGACTTCAGCATGGCCATTTGCAAAATGGGCCATCGACTTGATCGGACCACTCCCTCCGGCTCGTTCGCAATTCAGATATTGTGTCATCGCCATCAACTATCTGACAAAATGGATCGAAGTCAAGCCTTGCACCAACATGACTGAAGCTAAGTGCACCAACTTCGTATGGAAAAATATCGTCTGTCGGTTCGGAATCCCGCACACTATCGTGACCGACAATGCTAAGCAGTTTGACTCCTCGGGTTTACGGCATTTGTGTGAGAAGCTCGGCATTAAGAAAGTCTTCTCTTCTCCGAGCTATCCACAGAGTAACGGCCAAGTGGAGGCCGTAAACAAGACAATTAAAGACAATCTGAAGAAGAAGCTCGAAAGGCTTAAGGGTGCGTGGATCGACGAGCTGCCCCAAGTGCTCTGGGCATACCGAACAATCGCGCGAGCTGCAACTGGCGAGACACCGTTCTCCCTAGTCTATGGGGCAGAGGCCGTCATCCCAGCCGAGGTTGGATTGCCGACCTTAAGGGTTGAGCAATACGAAGAGAAACTTAATGAAAGGTTCATGATGACCGAGCTCAACCTACTTGAAGAAAAAAGGAACCGAGCATCCATCCGTAACGCAGCCCGAAATCAGGTTGTAGCCCGGTATTACAACAAACGGGTCCAGCCGAGGAGCTTTAAGGTTGGTGACTTAGTAATGAAGAAAGTCACGGTTCAACAACCCGGTCTCGGGTCCTTTGGTCCGAAGTGGGAAGGACCTTTTAAAGTCGAAGGTGTCGTGCGATCAGGCACCTACAGGCTAGTCGATTTGGAGGGGAATCAGCTTGGGCATCCTTGGAATGCCGAGCTGTTAAAAAGATTCTATTCCTGAAAAAGAACAGGAAATCAGAGCCAGACTCCTTTTTTGACCTCTGGCCACAATTTTTTGTAACTAGACCTGTTGAGCAGGACTGGAAAAGTCAATGTAAATATTACATTCATGGAACACAACTTCCCTAATCTCATTCCGCCTGAGCAATGTTTTTAAGGGAAGTGTTAGGCCAAGACGCCGGAACCCCAGCTCGGAAGACAGGATGTTGACTCCCAGCCAAGGGCGTCATCCTCGTCAAACTGGACAGGGGGGCTAGTCAATATATGTATCATGTCTGTCATGCAGACACCCTTAAGTTGCTCGGCACATTTATGTGCCCGATCAGTCCTATACTTGTAAAGTTTCTTTGAAACTTCCACAAGTCTATGGGGGGCGACAGGGTAAGGGCAGCTGTACGCCGTTTACATTCTGCCCGACCGAGACCAGAAACCTAAACTTGCTTGGATAACTAAGCAGAAGTGGATAACTACTTGGAACGACCGAGAACTGAAGTCCTCGGATTAACTGAGGACAGAGGTACTGGAATTAACCGAAAACAATTGCACCATTTACCTCTGCTCGGTCAATTGTCCCCCAGCCTGGGAATCTACCCGAGAAGTATCTAACCTTAAATATTACGTGGGATGTAAAAAAAACTACACGTAAGCTAAAGTGGATACAAAACGGGAAAATATAAATCGTTTAAATTTCTTTATTAAGGAGGTACAAGAAAGTCGGGCACCTCCCAAGCCCAATCACAAAAAGCAAGAAACAGAGGATCAATCGGCCCGAGTCTCATCACCAGCTTGAGTTTCGTCTCCGACCGCACTGTCGTCTTGACTGCCCTCGGCAGCTTGCACATCCCCGTCGTCATCACCGTCTACAACGACGACCTCCTCAACATCCCGTTGTTGCTCGGCGTCACCCTGGTCTGGCTCGGCAATAACCGACCAGTCGAATGCAGCGGCCTCGGGATGCTTCTCTATCAGATGGTCGCGGAGATCCACCATTCCATCGAAGTAGAGATCGGTGTACTCGGGGGATGTCTTGAACTCCTCGACCGCAGCGGCCAACTGATCCGGAAGCCCAGCCATGAATCGATGATGCTCGGCTTGTAGAGTTGCTAGTCTTCCCTCTAGCTGAACGGCTTTCTCCTCCTGTCGAGCGGCATTCTCCTCCTACCGAGCAGCCTTATCCTCTGCCTCCTTGAGCTGCCTCAACATGTCCTCGGCCTCAGACTTTGCCTTCTGAGCCTCCTCCTTGGCCCGACCTAATTCATCCTTCGTGTCTTTGAGCTCTCTGTCGGAGTCCAACTTCAGGAGGAGGGTCTTCTTGTGCCTTTCTTGCTCCTTGTGGACCTCCCTCACCCCGATGGAGTGCGCCATGTGCACAACGGCGCTCAGCTGTGAAAAGTACCAAGGGATAAGTTCTCGGCAACATTATAGGAAGTCCCTGCAACCATTAGTCGACTTGGATACTTACTGAGGTTGCCGTTCGGAGCGCCAGGTTGCACAAATCGGGGAAGTCCTTACCCCGAATCTCCATAAAGAAGTCATTCGAGGGGGCCACGTCCCCGATGCGTTCAAGGAGCATCCCGCGGTAGTTCGGGCGCCTTCTTTGTTGGTTCTCGGAAGAACCTCTGGATGCCTCGTCTACTCGGCCGACCTCTGACGAGGTCCTTATAGGCGGTGGCGGTGGCGGTGGAGCTTGGACTGATGTGGAGGTCTGCCCGATACGTGTCGGGGCCTCAGGTGCTGGCGTTCGCTTACGCTTCTTGCTGGCCTAGGCGGCCTTGCCCTTGCTCTTCCTCTGTGTTGTCATCTGGGCAAGCCTACCAGCGCGGGAGCTCGGTGCGGTCATTTCTGTACAAGGAAAATCCAAGTTAAACAAAGGACGAAATAAAAGAGGACGACGGCTATAAATAAAGTTATGGGCTGACCTCCGATCAGGAGTTGGCCCGACGGGTACGGAAGCCTAATCACGCCCTCGAGGTTCTCGTCGGCTACAGGTGGCCCCGCACCGAGGGAGCCACTGGACGAGTCCTCGGTACTGGACAATGAAGGCTCCCTCGTCGGCTACCCGGACCGAAAAGTGTTTGGCCCTGGAAGGTCCGCATCACCCATATGGGCAACAGTAACCTGCCCGGTTTCCCGAGCATGACGCCTAGCTCGGGGAAGACTGCTAGATTCCCCAAACCAACCGTATCTAGACAGGGTGTCCTTTCTCAGAAGAAAGGACTGTTGTCTGGACGACTCGGGCTTTTCGAACAGCTCGTCCACGGCCTCTATTACATGGCTCGGTGCCCAAGGGCGCTTAATCCAGACGTGCCCCAGCTCGAATGACCCCGGCACTTGTTCATCCTCGGGGACAGCTTCACCGGCTCGGGCTAAAAAGTTCCCCCCGACGTAAAACCATTCGTACTTCCACAGCTTGTCCAAGTCGAGGTTGCCCAGAATAAAGTCCTTTCTGAAGCCGGTGAAGTAGTACCAACCGGACTGCCGAGGAAGCTTCTTCATCTTGAATACTTGCTTGAAGGCCTCCAGCGGCATCTCAGTACTCCGGTGGTACTTCCACAAAATATACATCCCGATCAGCGACCTATAGCTGTTCGGGTTTAATTGTGCCGGGCACACATTAAAGTCATTAAGCGCCCGACGAAGGAAACGGTGCAGTGGCAGACGCAGCCCGGCCTTGAAGAACTCGGCGTAAAGCGTGATGAACCCTTCCGGTGCTTCTAAAGGTGAATCCCCCTCGCCGGGAACGACAAGATCCACATCGGCCGGAATACCATATTCGACGTGTAGGGTCTCTAACCGCGACTCTGTGATCGCGCTCGTATATCCTGCCGCTGAGGTTTGCCCAGGACGGCTTATCCGATATGCTGTGACGCCCCGTACGTGGGTGGCCTGGACCTCCTGCTCCATCTCCAGCTGTTCTGCCCCTGCCTCCTCAGCCGCATGCTCCTCATCGGAGGCATCAACCGTAATCACGCCTGCAACTTGGACGGGGGCCTCGGCATTCCGACCAGAGGTGCTCGGAGCGTCCTCTTGGGTTTGAAACTCGGTCCTCTCCCTTGGAAAAACTTGGGAATGGCCCGCTGTTGCCGCCCCAGTGTAAGGGTCTTGCTCCCTGGACGGCCTGATAAGTTTGTGCCCGCCCAGCAAATTTAAAAATTCTTACTCGGGCACGGTCTGGGAATCGACCCTTAGGATATGCTCCAGCCGCCTGGCCCCTTCTCGTCTTTGGGACGCCACCTCGGCGTCAGATTGAGTCGAAGAAGAGCTACTGCTCTCCCCGCTGCTTTTCGACCATGAAACCTCTACGTTTTGCGAGTCGGACAAATTACTCATTTTCACTCGGGAATTACCTGCTCGGGTTCTTGGTAGCTCGGTTGATATAATCCTCGGCTAGTACTTGGGCTCGGCAGCTAAAATTTCTCGCTTGTAAATTTCTGAAAATGAAGTGCAAATTATGGAGGGGAGGGACCCTATTTATAGCCATTTTAAGCGGGAAGTTCGAGCGCGAAAACCCAAAAGGTGCAATTAATACACCTGACAGCCACACAGACGGCTGCGACGCGACACGCGTCCCCCGCCTGATCCGCGCGTCTTTTCACCTCACCCCGCTTCTAAGTGTCGCTTAGTCTTCTTCCTTTGAGCCGACCTCACCCACTCGGCATAGTCCACCCGGCTGAACGCCGACCAGGTGCACTGGGGGGCTAATGTTGAGGGTTAACTCGGCATTACCACTGAGGACATTAACTTTGGTGGTCGGCAACTCAGTTCGGCAGACATAGGCTACCGCCCGACCCGACGAATTATGCTTTTTCCCGAGGATCCTTCCACTTATCTGAGGGCACACCCCCAAGAAGGCTGCCACCTCGGGGGACGAACAGTAGCTCGGGCCGGGCCACGCTATTCATCATAACACGTCACTACCCATCCTTGTAGGCCAACACCAGGCAGGCGTGCTGCCGTCCGATATAGTCCAATCCATTGGACTATGGACGCGACACTTGTCACCTATTGCTTGATACACTTTGATGTGACACTTGGATAATGGGCAAAACCTATCTTGCACCCGATCCAACTGGTGGCCTATAAATAGGATGCATTTATGACGTTTTAGAGAGAGAGACCTCTTCTCATTTAATCAGCTGCCGACCTCTGCCGAGCAGTTCTTGCCTTGAGCATCGGAGAGCCCTTGTCTATTGGCTAACCCCATTTCTCCGAATCATCCCTCTCGCAGGTACTCAATCCCGACCAGGGGCAAGCTTAAGAGGAGGTCAGAAGGTGTTCAGTCACACGTGGGTGTTGATCCGACACCGGACAGCGGTAAGCATCAACATGGCTCTTTCAATCATTTTTTTTTTCATCTCTTCCACATACTAATTTTATATATGATTTGTTCGTTGAGGTCTTTTTTCCCTCAAATATGATGTACTTGTTGAAATTATTTTTATTAAATATGATATTAAAAAGTAAATTTATTAAAAGAGTTTAAAAAATATACTTTTGACCAGTCAAATGGTTAAAAATTTTGTCATAATCTTTGCTAATAAGTTTTTAAGTAACTTTAAAATAATTTGTTCATTATTTAAAAATATAATATCTAAAACATATTAAAATTTGATTTAGAATAATAATTTTTCGAGTAAATTGGCTTTGGAATTAAAAAAGAACCTACCCCAATAATTAAAAAATGAATCCAGAAAGCAAAATTTGACTTTGGAGAATATTAAAATGAGTTGGGGTAGGTTTGGCATTGGCAAATTGATAGGGGTAAGAAAGAGACTTCCAGTGCTTATTTTTACTTTTTGTTTTGAAATTTTTTTATTTTCAAAATATTCTTGTTTATTTTTTAAATATTTTTCAAAAGAATTTTTATGCAGTTAATGTTTAAAAAATAAATAAGTGTTTTGACTTCTAATTTGATATTTTTTACAACCGTTTTGCTTAGTTTTAGCTCTACATTTTAAATCTATAGAAAAATAATTGGACTAAAACTAATTATTTTATGCACAAAATAGTCATAAAAATTAAACAAATATTTTTTGAACGAAAATATTTAAAAACATAAAAAGCATTAAAAATACATATTTAAGCAGTTTTGTGGAATTGAGTCAAAATAATTATTTCATATGTATATGCTTTAATTAAATGATTTAAGAATAAATTAAAATTTAAAATAATTATATTAAAGGGTTTAATGTTGTTTTCATCCATCAACATCTGAAAAATGTGGGCCGACCATTAAGCTAGGCACGTGACTTCTTGAATTGTTTGTGCATAGCCATTTTAGTTGGATAAAAAAGGTATGGCTTTTTTGATCATTAGAAATTGATCTTGTGGTCAATATAAAAGTTCTTCACCGGTGGGGAAAAAGATGGTGTTCACGGTAGAAATTTCCGTCAAAGATATGTGGTTTTTGAAGGGAATAAATATTTTCTTACTTATTTTTTACATTTATAAGATGTTTAACGTAATGGTTAAAACTATTTTTTACCGTAACATATAAAAACTTTACATTATAATAATTTTTTTATTTTTATTATAGCATACAAAAATTTTATCCTATTTACAATTAAAAAAATAGTCTGAATCATAACTGTCAAACCCCCCCTCCATTTTCATGCCTCGCACATGTTTTGCAATTTTATTTTTTTTTATTGTTTTTTCCCCTTCTTTGGATGTACCATGTGAAAAACCAAGCAAAGGTCCAAAAGCATTAGCCTGAGAAATATATCAGTATCTCAGCTAGAAAGAAGTTCATGAATCTCTGTCACAGTGCATGCCGTACTACTAATTAATTAATAGACCAACCTCTTTTTGTTACATTTATATATATATTGTCGTTGTACGTTTTCAAGTGTGAGTGAGTTGGCAAAGCGAATAATCTTGTATAGCACTGGTCTTTATTAATTTTTGTCTTTAAAAAACGCCATCAGTTCACTTTTTTTTTTTTATTTTAAAGGTATATTTGTTTTAATTTTTAAATTACGGTTTAAATTATTTTATTACAATATTTTCTTTCATAAAAATTTAAATCTTTATTCAAATATTCTACTCAAATACTCGTACCAAATACACCATAAATATTGCTGAGTTAGATCCTAACATAATGGGATCAAAGATCCAACTCTTTGTGTATAAATATGTGTGTGTATATTTATATGTTACATTCATACATACATAGATATATATATATATATATATGGATCTTTTTGCTTGTCTGACTTTATTTGCAGTTTACATTTCACGTGGATACTTTTAACTAACACGAATTAGCACATGAGGTGCATCATACAATACAACAAGCCGTTAGCCAGCTTAGCTAGCAAATTTAGGGTGGATCTACTTGATTAGTCCCATTAATGTCCAAGAAATATATATTTACATATATATTTACACATTGAATATAAAATGTTCACTCAGTTTAATTTCCGAATTTTAATTAAGTGGCAGGTTAGGACGGGATATCTTTTATTATTATTATATATATATATATATATATATATATTTGTGTGAGTATGTACTATATATATGTATGCATATTATACTATACCATAAGAAAATCATCATATCTAGTTGCACACAGTTTTCTTTCAAATAATTTTGCGATCACGTGATAGGCAATGTGACATGTTAGCGAAAGCACGACACAAAGAAAAGCAAAGATCAACCAGATAGGTGTTTTTTACATGGCAAATTATAAAGTGTGGTTCATCGTAGTTGGTGGGCATGTGAACCTTGCTTCTTCTTTTTTTAATGAATTTTCAGTCAAATTAAACACATGTTAGAAAGAAATATACGAATGACCCTGCAATACAGACATAACTCTCAATGGATGTTAGTTCTACATGTGCAAATTGATTACCTTTAAAAGGAAAACATATTCCAAAAACTCGATCACAAAAAGCACTTCGGTATACTAAAAAATTACAGACTTATTTAGTTGGATATTTGAATCACAGTTTGAATCATTTTGCTACTGTATTTTCTCTCATAAAAATTTAAATCTTTATTCAAATACTCCACTTAAATACTCGAACCAAATAAACCCTACAAGTTTATATAAAATTCTTGACAGAACCTTAAGAATCGATGAAAATATCCGATTGATTAATTAGAGCCCCACGCACAAAGGGGTGGGGCAAGTGAAATTAAACCTCTAAAGTGAATTTTTTTTCACATCACCGCCCAATTGTGAGCGTCTCTATCGTTGTCTAGCACTATGAAATCGTAAGAGCACTTTTTTTACTTTTGCCAAATAGACGAATTGTAGAAAAGCTGCAAAATGAAGAAACTTTCAATTTTATGATGGCTTTTCTTTGTCAAGATGGAGATGATGATGCTTCTGTGGGACATCCAAACCAAGGCCTTTTATAGAGGGCCAAAATAATGGATTCAACGCATCACAATTAAACGTCTCTCGCCACGGGTTCTTATATTCATACACGGAAAGAAAACCTTTTGAATTTGGAGTCTCAAGCTCTATCCACAATATCCCATCGGTACAAAGGGATCACATCGTATGTACTATTAACAAACTCAGTTGTAGTTTAATAATTATGGGTGTTTAGAAGGACTATGAGAACCGTTGGTTAAAATTATTTTTATTGTAGCATTAAAAAGTTTTATATTATAGTAATTTTTTATTGTTATTGTAGCATATGAGAGCTTTACATTATTCATAATTGAGTTTGTGATGAAAACCATTGTCAAACAACCAGTTAACTCAAACGTTATAAAGCTCTTATATGTTATTGTATAAAATAATATATTATTGCACAAAACTCTCATATATTGCCGTTTCAACTCTTAGTTCTAAATTACTTTACATATACCTTTTTTTAAACTTAATTTTGGACCAAAGTATAATTAGCCTTTTGTTTTTGCTCCTTTGGTATAGATCAAGTACAGAAAGTTAGAATACCAAAAAGTCAAATCATCTTTTATCGAAGAGATGCATTCCCCCCCCCCCCCCCCCCCCCCCCCCCCCCCCCTCTTTTTTTTTTCTCTTGGAGTATTATTATACCTATTCTTCTATTTTTATATACATTTTTTTGTTTAGAAAATCTCCTATTAAAATTCCAACGTGTTTTTATTCATGATATACTGAAATATCACGTCTTGCTATTAGAATGTTTAAATTGAAACCAAACAAAAGGTATTTAGAAAATGAGTTTAGATCACAAAATCTTAATTCAAACTCATTTCATTACAGTATTTTTTATCACAAAATTTAAATTAATATGATACAACTCAAACATTTTTTGTTCAAACTTATTTTCCAAACGTGACCTATAAATATATATATGTCATATATAAAAATATAATATTAAGGTACTATATTTACGACTTTTAAGTTTCCTTAGATGCTTAATCACATTTGAGTCTTCCAACTTTGTAGGATATTTAAGTTGGTGATATTCTGTTTATTGTTTAGTAGCATTTTTATGATTATGTTGGGGTTCGTAAGTTATTTGGTTTTCTTAAATTAGTTTTTAATTTTATATCAAAAAAGATTTAAAGTAACTTTATAATATAAGAAATGAAAATTTGAAGAAAAAAAAAAAAACACTTCCAAGCTTAACAAAAAGGCTCAAGTACAAACCAATAGGTACAATCTAATTCAAACTAACCTTTATTGGATAGTTTGTAATGGTTCAATATATTAAAGGACTAAATTAGATGGTATCTTCTTTTTTTATTATTATTATTGTGTTTTATCACTTCTCCTCCCATTGATCCATGTCATTCCTCTCTTTTTTTCTTTTGTTTTTTTGTTAACGTGCCCACCTGAAAATTTTGGGACTTTTTTCATATCTTTTTTTTTTCTATTTGTAATATTCTTGCAGCTTCTTAATTTTTTTAAGTATTTAACAACTAAAGGGCTTTAAAAAAATTAAAAGGGAGGCATTTTTTCTAACAAAAATACGTGAGAATGTTTTTTTTTTTTTCTTCTAACACGACACGATTGTTATAAATGTAGGAGATTATTAAAAACACTAGATAGAATGCAACGTCTTATTATAATCATACAAGGATGTTTCTGTTATCATTCCAAAAAAAAAAAAAAAAGCTAATTACTTTGGTCCAGAATTACGTTAAAAGAAAAGGGTACAATGTGGCACCATGAACCCATTGGACGTAGATTCAGTTCGAGATTTCCAACCATGTTTCTGGTGTAATTCCCAGTGGTTTGTTTAATGTATTTAGAAAATTACCATGTGTTTGGCAATGGTTCCTACCACATGCTTCTAACCACAAACTCAATAAACAGTGTAAAACTCTCACATGCTAAAGTAAAAAAATTTACTATAGTGTAAAGCTCTCACATGCTACAGTAAAAGTTATTTTCGCCGATGATTCACATGCTACAGTACTAGTTTAATACTAGTAGTCCAATTAATTAGTTTCTTAACTAATTAAATATCACTATCATGCTTGCTTTTACTGTCGTATTTCTAAAAGAAACCAGGTAAAGAGTGGTTTCTTTTAAGAAACAAAATAAATTACACAACGGCAACAATATTCATTGAACGAAAATCCCGAAGTACAAAGGTAGAAGTAAGACTGAGTTTGCTTCCGTGCTTTGCTTTTATCGATTTATTGATTTTTATCTTATTTTATTTTCGCTTGTATTGTTTGACTTGATTGTATTGTGCGTGTAGATTATGATTTTCAGATATTTCACCTTTCTTATTTCTTTTTTTATTTTTTCTAATTGGCGCCATTTCTTGTCTAATATATTTCGTAAACGTATATATTATTTGATAAGAGGTAATTTTAACTATTATTTTAGTTATAGATAATATAAAATTTTTATATTTTATAAAAAATAAAAAATTATTATAATATAAAGCTTTTATATGCTACAATAAAAATAATTTTAATTACTATACAATTAAAATGGTGCATATTAATATAATTTTTTTATTATAATAATTTTGATGAAAATAAACACTTAAAATAAAGAATTGGTAGAGAAAAGTTTATAATATTTTCTGTCAAATCTTTTAAAAAAAAAGTTGCTTTACATGTTGCCGTCTAGGCCATGTGCAGAAAATTAGTGGTCGTACGCGGGTAGCCATTCCACTTAAAAGCAATGTAGACGGAGAAAAAGGAGTTTTGAAATAATTGCACAAATATTTTTTATAGAAAAAAATTCATTAATTCCTTGAAGAATATATCTCCCTTTAAGGTGCAATTCATGTTAAATGAATATTGCATGAACATTTTAATATATTAACAAATATTTCACTAATTCCTTCAAGAAATGTGAAGTAATTGCACAAACATTTTTCATGTTCAAAAATATTTCGTTGATTCCTTCAAAAAAAAATTCCATTAAGGTGAAGAAAAAAGTATGTTGAATATGCTTAAAATAATAGCCTTCATTTATCATAAACATAATAATCTAAAATGTTCCACATACATGTTAATGACCAAAAAATGGGGACTTTATTTTTTTTCAGGGAAATTGCAAACATTTTATCTTATATGCAAATTACTATTTACATACTCGATATATACCTAGAATGTATACTTAACAGTAATTTCACGCTTTGACATCGTTATAAAATGTAATAATCAGATCCTTAATTCTAATTTTTAAAAAAATATTTATATTTTCATTTATAACCTCCATTTTGAGGTTATCCAAATTTTATATTATGTCTCCAAAAAACACCTTTCTGCTCGTATTAGCCACAATAATTTAAAAAAGCATTTTAAGGTAAACACATATCTATTTTTGGTCATATGACCTTTTGATAACAACAAAAGTAACACGCCTAACCCAAAAAAAGTACATATATTTTAACGGCACGTATCTACTTTGAATTTTCCTTTGAATTTTATGTACCATTTACATATCTACTTTGGTTTTTTTTTTTTTTATGTGTGTTTTATTCACACACATCCGCACACGTGTACCTTTCATATACATTTAGTAAAATTCCATGCTCCTCAAAAAAAAAAAAAATTCCATGTTCTCCCTTATGTGTGTATATATTATTCCATGTAGACGTACGAAATAACTTTGCAATACATCATCTTTTAATTTTTTTAATCAATGCCAACAAGTCTCAGCTACTGCATCGAGGACGACAGTTCACTTAGCATTAATATATTTATTTTGGCGTGTATCTGTATTTCCAGCTTAGCAAGAAAATGCTTGTGGTTGGACCTCGGGACAAGTGCGTGGCGTCTGACATAAAGGTTTAGGTGTATTTTTCAAAAGCTATTTTTTATTTTTTAAGTTTAAAAGTTGTTGTTAAAGGTATTGGGATAAATTGTTATAAGAATTTTTACTCTCTACAACTGTTTTATGTCAAAGTAATATAGGCTTATTTTGAGATAAACTTAAAATTTGTATTAAAGTATCAATAATACATTGTAAGCTTAAATATAACATTTTATAACTTTTACAAATAATTGAAACTATTTTGACCCCTTAAAATTTTTTTAAAATATGATTTCAAACACTTCTTAAAAAGCTATAATTTTTGTCTTTCTTCTATTGACTAAAAGTATAAGTAAGAGCTATGCCAAACGAGCCCAAATATTGGTCATTATCTTATATATGTGCATTGAATACAAACTAAAATAATGGAAAAGAGGAAGCAAAGCTTAGTTTATAAACCCTTACATGCATTGTAACTAAAATTCTTACAGAAGTAGTTAAATCAAATGTAACATGTTTTAAGTTTTTAAGGGCTTTTAAAAACATTAAATGAAATAGTTTTTGCTCAACGTAATTACTTTTGTAAAAATTTCCGTTACTATGAGACCAGAATATGATTAGCTTTTTGAACAGAAAAAAAAATTGCTATAATATAAAACTCTCACATGTTGTAGTAAAAACAGTTCTAACTAATGGTTTCCACCATTGTGCCAAACACCCTATTAGTTTCGGGATCAAAGCAGTTAAGACAAAAGTTGTAGATGTAATTTGTTAAAATTAAAAATTCAGGGTTTAAAATGACATAATACTCATAATTATTTAGGGACTAATTTCGTACCAGACATTCAAAAAATACAAAAGAAGGAAAAGAAAATATATAGGGGTATTAGGTAGTCTTTTTTTTCATAAGACTTATTTTTTTACCCTAATTAATTCCTAATCGTTGTGATTAAGACATTATGCGGTGTTGTACATGCCATCATTTTAGTTATTAATTAAAATAAAATCTACCATTATTCATAATAGCTATAAAGATCGTTGACCAAACCTATTTAACAAGAGCATTGTGCTTGCATCTATTGCGTACCTTGAAAAGTATAATACATATGATATTTTCAAAAGTTAGCATGTCTGTAAAACATATATATTTTCTTTGATTTTTTTTATTGTTTTGAAGGGATATATATATGTTGCTTTTTTGTAAAGGTTTATGTAGTATACGAACGTTGTGTCATTTTCAAACATATTAATATATTAATATTAGCTCTAGCTAGTTGGAAGCAGTCCAATTTTGACGACCCAGGTTTTTTTCTTTTTTTTCGAATTGGTTATAGCAACAAAAGGTTTAAAAACTTAGGATGTTGCCTATATTTGGTAGGAGGATGGAAAGAGCTAAACAAGTGGGTGAAACCAAACTTTATTACTTTTCTCCATCACTTCCACCCAATGCAAAATGTAATTAGGGTTCCTTTGATTCGGGGTCCAATTTGTTATTTTAAACTTTTTAGTTTGAAACTAAAATATTAAGTCTAATAGTTTAAATTGTAATCGGAATAGTTGTTTAAGAGTTATAGTCTAAATAATAACTAAAATGGAACTATCATTCTTAAGAGAGTATAAGTCCCAAAAAAAAAAAAAGTTTTGGATAGGTCTAAAAACATCTTAACCAAATGCTGTTTAAATATCAATTTGAATTACGTTCATAAATTTAAAGAGTGTTTGACAAGTATAATTAATACAAATTTTTTTCTTTAAAATACTGTAATATGTAAAAATTTTACATTGTGATAATTTTTATATTTTACTGTAGCATGTAAGAATTTTATACTATTTTTTAACTAAAATATTGGTCCTAATAATATTTGTTAAACACATTGTTAAGTTCACGTGAACTTATGAACCAAGCCAAATCCACCCTTAGATTGTACTTGATGTACAGAAATTTACAGTACTAGTGATAGTACGTGATAATCTTTTTTCTTACTTGGAAGGAAAACGACAGAAAAGGAAAGATTGAAAGCGAAAAAACAAAAAGAAGATGATGAAGAAGAAAAATTTACGCAAGAAAAAATTTGAACCTAATAAATATATATTTTCCGACAAAAAAACTTATAACGATGGTCCAGATGTGTTTTTAAAACAGTGTCCCGTACTATTAATGTTGATTTATATGTGTTCCAATTTTACGGGCTTGTACGTCGGTTTCTAGATGATTTACACTTACTCTCCAGAAAAAATGCAATTTTTATTAAATTTGAGGAGCAAAATGCAATATCATTAGCAAGTTTTTAGAGATCTAAAACTCAAACAAAATGACGAGTGAGACCAGTTTAATTGGTTGTAAATTTTTCCACCATAATCAGAGATTGTGGGTTCGAGTCACATTAAACCCCATTTAATAGTGATAGTATTACCCTCTCCTCCCCCTCCCCTTGTATAAAAAAAAAAAAAAAAAACTCAAGAAAATACTAGAGTTCAAAGGGATAATTGATAAGCACGTAAACATTTGCGTAGCAAATGATTTGCCTTAAGCATTAAGCAAGGTCTCATAAGTGGCCACACTTGCAATATTAATATTATTGTGGTGTGATTGAATTATTATTGTATATACAACTCTCACGTAAATAAAGTACTAAGCAAGCATTATTAATGTCTTTTAGCAACGTATGATGAAATGAAGACTATTGAATTGTAGTGGTGCTGCTAAACATCACAAGTTCTTTTTCCCTCTTTGACCAATCACATATTCATTGTGGAAGCTTTATAATTATTGATGAATTTATCTTTTACAGTTTAGCTAGATAAATTAAATTATATATAGATATATTTACAAAATAAACCCTAGTTCTTACTTGGTTACATGTTTATTTATTTTAACATAAACATAAAGGAAAAATGAGTTTCATATGATGCTTTTATGATGTTCGAAACGTTTCATTATTTTTTTGCAAAACATTTTTTCAAGTGAAACTTTTTTTTTTTTTTTGCTTTTTGAAACTTTTTTTTTCCCTTCAATACATTCTAAACGTTTTTTTTCCCACTTTTTTTTACTTTTAGTTTTTTTCTTTGTTTTGTTAACATGTTTGACACGTACTCCACGCGTGCTTTTTGACTAGTGAATTGGAAAAAGTGAATTTATCAATTTGAAAACTAAAATCAGTTGTTGACTTAGCATTTGGTTCATATATTTAAATAAAAAATTTAAATAGAAATTTAAATTTTTTTAAAAGAAAACTCTCTAGAAAAAATGAATTGCGGTCGAATTTATAAAATAAATAAAGTGGGAGGAAACATTGAGTACTGAATTTAACATATATTTAAAATTTAAAAATACACTCTTCAAAATATGCAAAATATATGTTATACTTTTGATAAACTCTAGCCTATTTGAGAACTTGGTTTGAAGTAAAAAGTTTTAATTCAAATCAAGTTTGTTATTACAATATTTTTTCTTTAAATATTTATAAATTACTATCATGTTTTAAGTTTAAATTATTAGTTCTAACTAACTTCTCAAATATAAAATATATAATTATAAATGTATCCGTCCATTATATGGTAAAGAAACACTTGTAACTACTAACGAAAATTTTTAAATACCAAGACTATGTTTGGTAAGCGTTAAAGAAAATAAGGAAAAAAAACAAGAAACATATAACCTAGAGGAGGAAAAGAGGGAGGATGGATGACCTTTTTCTTCTCATTTGAGGTTCTTGAAATGATTTATGTCCTGTTTGACAAGCTCGGTCTTAACCATCTGTTATAAACAGTATAAAGCTCTTACAAGCTATAATAACAATAAAAAAAATTACTACAATATAAAGCTCTTATATGCTATAGTAAAAACAGTTCTAACTAATAATTCTAATTACCTTACCAAACACCCTGTTAAAATCACACACACAATCTATTTTTCTTCCTTTTATCTCCTGTCAAATAATCGTGGGTCCTAAAATCTTTCTACTAATCTTCTTATTACTTTCCCTCCTTCCACTTTTTCCTTCTAGCCAAGCAATTTGACTAATGCTCTAAATTAATGTTACAAATTAAAATCAAAACTAGAGCTTTTCAAAAAAAAAAAAAAAAAACTAACATGACAATTCCGACGAAAACATGAAATAGGACAGAATTAATTCATATTGTCCTAATTACAAAACAATTCTTAGAAAAAAAACTAATAACAAAAAACAAATAAAAGAGAAAAATACACACGGGATTGAGTTGTATTTCTATGGCCTGTTTGACTAGGTTGGTCTGAACCACAATTTTAATTATAAATGTAAAATTCTCACATGTTATATTAAAAATAAAAAAATCATTATAATATAAGTCATCATATATTGTAACAAAATTTTAACAAATAATTCTAACAACAATGTAAAATATCTTACTAGTCTTAGTTCACATGTCAAAATTGATCCTAATTCTCTCTCCCCTTCTCACTTTCTCTTCTCCTTAACGTGATTAGAACCAGTGTGTAATTACAAATCTCTCCCGCTCTGCTCTCTTCCCCGCTAGTACTATTTATATTTGAAACACCTCCAAAGTTCCTATGGTATAATGGTAACCACCACTTCCCTGTGCTCGGTACGTTAGAGAGAGAAACAAGGGAGAGAAAACCGTTCTTTTATCTCTCTTCTTCTCAAAAAAAGCAAAAACAGAACAAATATATATATATATATGTATTTGTACTTTTGTAGAATTTTAATTCTACTTTTCCATTTTTCTCTCCGATTTGATATCCCCTTTTGCGGACAGCCAACTTTCCCCGGTTCTCCTCATATTTAATTCACTTGCTCGGAAAAAAAAGGGACGCAACGCATTTCTTTTTTCTTTTTCTTTCCCAAACTTTTCTCGGGAAGAATTACGGCTGTTGTTGTTTGAGAGCTTCCTCAGCTTCGAGCTTTGATTCTTCCTTCCTCTCGCAATCTTCCGCACTGGTTTTCGGTTTGATTCGCGGTTGTTTAATTTGCTTTTTCAATCTGAAATTTTTGCTTTGCGTAAATACCGAGGAAATTGATTGTTGTGTTTGGAAAAGTGAAATCGGATTCGGAGATATGGATGTAATCGGAGCTAGAAGGCGAGGTCGGAGATCGACGTTGATGGTGATGTTGAACATTTTGTTAGCTTTCGTGTTCGTCTCGGCGGAGAGAGGCCTCAAATCGGAAATTTCGAGGCGCAATGAAACACAAGGATTTGAAATCAGCTTTCTTCACAAAGCTCTAAATTTCTTGTGGCAATCTGATGGATCGGGTTATCAACACGTTTGGCCGGTAAAATCAAATTAGCTCTTTATTTTATTTTTGCTCTTTAAGATTTTCCTTTTTTGTTTTTCTGGCTTGATTTTTTTTTTTTTTTGGATATGGAGGCGATAAAATTGTCAGAAGTAGATTTAAATATCGTTGCTTGCCTTGGGTTGGGAGTGGTTGGAGTTTGGTAATGCAATAAATATTTGTTTTGTCATTTTCGCATTTTTTTTCTTTTCTTGCTTGAAGGTTATGTAATTATTATATTGTGAATCCTGTCTGATAGAATTGGAATCGCAAAAACTTTTTGAAGCATACGATGTTGCGTTTCTTTAGCCAACAAAGTATCAAAAGAGAAGCTAAACAGGGGATTCTCACTTTATGTGCATATAATTATAATAATACTGAAAACATGGATTACTGTGAATTTTTCTTTACAGGACATGAAGTTTGGGTGGCAAATTGTTCTGGGCTCTATAATTGGATTCTTTGGAGCAGCTTTTGGGAGCGTGGGTGGTGTTGGCGGTGGTGGGATTTTTGTCCCTATGCTTAGCCTGATCATTGGCTTTGACGCAAAGTCGGCCACAGCGATATCGAAATGTAAGAAAATGAAATTTTCTGGAATGGTATATTCTGTAGAAAGTTGGGTCTTTGACTGTTTAAAGAAACACCCTTCAGATTACTGGAATCTCCGATCGTGTTGGCTTTTGGGATGGGAAGGTTATAAGAATACAAAGAAGCGGAATCAATTATTTTTAGGAAACTCAAAAGATATCTTACATACTGTTTGAATTGACTCGAGTTTTTTAAACCCGTTTATTTATTTATTTATATTTGTTCAAGATGAAAAGTTTGTTGATGGATTTTTGAATGCTGGGCACGGTTGAGTTCCAGTTCCGATTAAATTATTATCTGGGAAGATTTGCGTTAGTGCTTCTTAGATGAATGTACTCCCTAATTAAATAATTATTGAGGGAAAGTTTTTGTTCTTTGGAAAACTTACAAGGTCATGCAATCTGATTTTCTTGTCAGGTATGATAATGGGTGCAGCTGTTTCAACTGTTTACTATAACCTTAAGCTAAGACATCCCACGCTTGATATGCCCATTATTGACTATGATTTGGCATTGCTAATACAACCAATGCTCATGCTGGGAATTAGTATTGGAGTCGCATTCAATGTGATATTTGCTGATTGGATGGTTACAATTTTGCTTATTATTCTTTTCATAGGTAAAGCACTGAATGAAATTATGTTCCCCTTGTGGCCTTCTGCAATAGTAAGTAGCAACCAAATTCACTGATTGAGTTGATTTGCAGGCACATCGACGAAGGCATTTTTCAAGGGCGTTGAAACGTGGAAAAAGGAAACCATAATGAAGAAGGTAGTAAAATAAAAAGGTGTATGTTCTTTAGTTTCTCGTACAGGAAATGAGTTGAACATGTTTTCCATTTTTTATTTTCGTTTGGAGTTAGAACACACATGTATTTGCTAACCTTTTGAATCGAATTGTAGGAGGCCGCCGAGCTTTTGGAATCAGATGGTGGGTTGATTTGTAGTTACTTTAGTTTATTATCAAGAGATCACCGAGTACATTCCTTTTTCATAGTAATTGTTGACATAAGCCCGTATAATTGTCTTGTCAATCAGGAATTAATGGTGGCAATGGAGAATACAAATCTCTTCCTGCTGGCCCAAGCAGTAACTCAGAGAAAGACGACAAGGAACCCAAGGTAAGTGCTATAATAATACTATTTCGGAAAACTACATCCCGCACAGAATGGTGATAGCTAAATCGATCAAAACATTTCAGGTCACAATTCTTGAGAATGTGTGCTGGATCGAGTTTGGACTTTTAGTTTTTGTCTGGGTTGCATTCCTTGGACTGCAAATTGCCAAGGTAATACTTCTTTATTGTTTCTTCAAAGGTGCAATTTTGATTGATTTGAAATACAACGTAAAGCTTACATGTCTGTAACTGTACCATGTTGCCGACAGAATTATACATCTACTTGCTCTACAGCATACTGGGTATTGAATTTGATGCAGGTATTTCAATTAACCAATCGTGCTTATGTTTGTATTTTGCGTCAAATTTATAAGAAGCCATACCTTAAAGACCGTCAGGAGCGAATTGCTCGCTGCTTACCAAAAAGGCTTTTGAATCTCAGTGAAAAAGAAAATGTTCTTTTCATGTTCTACAGATCCCAGTTTCTGTTGTAGTAACATTGTACGAGGCAATTAGTCTGTACAAGGGACGGAGAGTGATTGCATCAAAGGGAGAGGATGGATCGAATTTCAAAGTCCACCAGCTGGCTATTTATTGTGCTTGTGGGGTTCTTGCAGGAATAGTTGGTGGTTTACTTGGACTTGGTGGAGGGTTCATTATGGGCCCGCTTTTTCTGGAGCTGGGAGTGCCCCCACAGGTGAGCAGTTGAGAAAATGAGGAGAGTTTGTTTCACTATTCATAGCACCGAACATTGTCTCGTCTGAGAACAGTTTTACTCATTAATGACCATCTACACAAAGCAGAAACAGGGTTTGGGGTTTTGTGCGATTTAAGACATTTTTTAGGCAATTTAAAAGAAGTGGATAAGATGTCAATTATGGAGTCTCAAAGCAGTAATTCTGTTTAAGATATCACTTTAAAGGAGTTTATGGTTTGACATGGCCTATATCCCACGGGCAAAACATTACATCGCTCCACAGTTAATTATTCAATAATTACGCCCGTGAATGCGTTTGGTCCTTGACTTGGATGAGTTCTGCACAGGTCTCAAGTGCCACAGCGACTTTTGCAATGATGTTCTCCTCATCTATGTCTGTTGTAGAGTACTATCTTCTGAAACGTTTTCCAGTTCCTTACGGTTAGTCCCCTGTTTTTTTTACCAATCTCTATATGTCCTTTCTAAAGTTTATTATATTGAGGCACTTTGGCTAGTTAACATGTGAGATCTGGTTTATTTAATTTCTATATGCCAATAAGTTTTGCAATTTAATTGCAGCCGTTTACTTCGTTATGGTTGCTGTTGTTGCGGCCTTCATAGGACAGCATATCGTCCGAAGGCTAATTATTTTATTCGGACGGGCATCCTTGATCATCTTCATTCTAGCTTTTACGATATTTGTCAGTGCAATCTCACTAGGTGAGCATACAAAATAGCTTACTATCATGTTTGATGAAATGCATACACATTCATTGGGTTTAGTCCTTGAATCCTAATTGACTTTGGTTTCTCTTTGTTAGGCGGGGTGGGCATATCGAACATGATCGGCAAGATTGAACGGCATGAATACATGGGCTTTGAAAACCTTTGCAAGTACGGAGCCTAGCGTTTTCGTTTTAGTTTCTAAATTCCCTCTAGATTTTGCTGAAGCATCTCCCAAAAGAATGCAAATGTACCTTAATGCTTCTCATTCTGGGTCAACAGGACTAGACCTGGGTATTGTTCTTTTAATTTTTTAACTTGGTCATTCACGCTGCTTTTTTTTTTTTTTTCCCTCAGTTATTCTTGTCTTTTAGATTTGAAATTTTGGGTGTAACAACGTTGCCTAGATTATAGATGAGAAGATATGCAATCTCTCAACAATTTCAAACTTTGTGTGTTTCCCGCCATTTTTTCAAGTTTTTTTTTGCAATCTTGTCAGCAACAACCAGACATTAATGTGAGTTAGATGCGACAAGACCTGAGCATTATATATATGTATTTGAATTATTTAGGTCATTAATTGAGAACAAAATTAACCATGCCTAGCTGTGGTATCGCCTTTGAATACGCTAACAAATCATGATTGGTGTCGTTCCTTTGTCATCGCACATTTTGGTTTGAAAAACTTGGATGAAATGAATTGACATTCCAAAGGACAGTTCCTCGGCAGCTTATGGCGATCCAGCATCATATATTATATAATATTGGGGTCACAAAGCCTTGCAACATCACTTCCAACACCATAACGATTGTAAATGAGAAATTTTGAGGAACATTGGAAAAAGAAATCTTACCTTTCGATTTATAGTGTGGGTATCAAAGTTTAATATTTGTGCCATGATATGTCTCATTTTTGCGACCAAAATGTTGGCAAAAATGTTGATTTTTTAATCCAAAACATGATTAAATAGGCCTAACATGCCAAACATTGTCCACATTAGACATATCTACTTACTTCCGTTAGGAGAGTGTCCCACAGAGTATTAATGAAGATCGAGACAGTCATCTTGAATTTAAAAAATTGTCTCAAGAGCTTATGCCATTAGCAACCAGGTGATGCTGTTTTATCGCTACAATTGGTGGCGATTGTTTTGGACTTGGTCTCGTTTTAGGTGTGTGGTCCAGGGGGTGCCATTTGTTGGATTTTGGGCGCTGAACTTTATTGCTGGCTGTTCTCTTACTCTTAGTTGTCTGTCTTTACTATTTCTGATCTGAGGGCCCTATTAATAAGAAATTGTAACCCAAAATTACTAAATAAAAGGTGTCGACAAAAATTGTCGGTAGAACAAGAAAGGGAACTAATTAAAGTAACGTGACTCACGTCTCTATGTACAAGTTACAACAAATGAGGTGAATCATGCACGGTTTGATTCAGTGATGAACATGGATGACCCTCTTGAAGTTGTAATGTGTGTGTGGGTTTTTCTTTTGAGCACTGCTATACAGTCGGGGTGAGTTACAGCCCGGGCTCCTCGTAAGGGTAGGTCCCATTGGGTAAGACCCAGATGGGATTCACTGGTGGGGCCACTCTTGTGAGAGGCTAGGCTGTAGCCTGCTTGGATTGAAAAAGACTTTTCTTTTCTTTTTGCCCTTTTCTTTAACCTTTTTTTTCCCCTCCAATGCTGACTTTAATTTTCTCTACCGCCGGTATTTGGTGTTTTGGTTGACATACTTTCGGAAGTAGTCGCTTAATATATACACATGACATAGGGGCATACACGTACGGTACGAATAGTACTATTTCTACTAAACTAGCAAACAAAAATAGTGTTATCTCTAAGGAAGATTAACCAGTTTATTTATGGTTTCTATTTCCCTTTTCAATTCAAAACAAAATAATTTCTTAAGGAAAAAAATTTTTCATTTGTGCTCCTCTCTCCCCCCCCTAAAAAGCTAACTCAATTTAATTGAAATAAATTTTTGCACGATAACATTTTCAGATAATAAAATTTTCCTAATAATAGTAAAAAAAAATGTATATTTTTTAAAATAATTAATGCAAATGACAAGATTTGAGAATAATCATAATAAGTAACATATTATGCACTTTTCTTAATTATGTTTTATTGCTTGAGACACACAAGTGGATTCAATGGAGTCGGGCAGTGGGTGAATTGTGCTTACTTGATATAGGCGTTTTGGCTTAAAAATTTGGTTTTGAGAACCGAGTTTTCATTGCATGAGAAGGTGTATTTGTTAGTTTATGGCCTTGAGGTTTGGACGTAGAAGGTGGAGGTTGTATATTAGTTTGTTTATTGATTTGAGGTTTGAACATAGGAGGAGGAGGAGGTGGTGGTAATGGGTCAATGGTAGTGGGAAATTTAGAGGAAGATATATTATTAGAAGGAGAGGCATTAGACTTATTAATTGAATTAGTGTTAGAAGAGAAGGTTTTTCTTAAAGAGATACCTGACTCCCGAAGAGAATTTGAAGATGAGACTACAAATGGTTGAGGCAAAGTAATTAACTTCCAAAATCGGTGGTGACTGAGCAGCAACAGAGGGCATGGGCTTTTGGTATTGTGATGGGGGCAAATGAGACGTGTTTTGAAGTGAGAAATCAAAACTAGTCATAAACCAATCATTATAGGAAAAATCTAATGATGTTGGGAAGTGAATTTTGAGAAAGGCGTTTCAGCTTCAACAAACCTTACATGCCGTCATGTGTAGACCTTTGTGTGTAGCAAGATCCATGCAAAGATGAGCACTTTGATGAATAGAATATAGCCAAGAAAAATACAAGGAGAAGATTTTCGTTCGAGTTTGTGATTATCATACGGTTTTAACCAAGGAAAATATAAACATCCAAAAACTTTTTAAGTTTGTTGTAATTTTGAGGTTTGTTGAATAATTTGGCATAGGGAGAGAGAAAATTGACAAATGGAGTTGGAAGACGATTGATGAGGTAAACCATAGTTTGGAATGCAAAAAGCCAATAGGTGAGAGGAAGTTTTGCTTGATGAAGGAGAGTTAAACCAGTGTCAACAATGTGTTTTGTGTTGCCGTTCGACGGTGTCGTTATGTTGAGGTGTGTATAGTGTTATCTTAAGATATTGAATTCATATAGAGCTTAAGAAATCCTTAAATGCAACATATTCATCACCACCATCCGAATAAATAGAAATAATAGAGCGGCTAGAAAACTTTTCAACTACCGGTTTATATCGACGAAAAACAGCATACATATCAGATTTAAAACACAATGGATAAAGTCAAATATATTTAGTAAAATGATCAATGAAAATGACATAATAACTAAAACCATCAATAGATTGAACAGAAGAAGGTCCTCAAACATCTGTATAAACCCCTTCAAGAGGTGCATGACTTTCTAGACTCGACTCGTCAAATGGAAGACAAACAAAATCAGAAGAAAGAGGAGATGACAACGACAGAAAACCAGAAATAATCAAAGAATTCATAATTGCAGAAGACGGATGACTTAGTGTCACGCCCCGGAGTACGGGAGGTGACGTGGCGGAATATTTAGATTAATTAAAAGAGAATTTAATTAAAAACCGAGAGTTTGAGAACCCAATTAAATAGAAATTAAGAAGAATTTCCACCACATTTTATAAAGAATTTAAAATCATTAAACAAATAACAATAATTGAATAAAAACCGCGAATATGGGTTCCACAACCCACAACTTGTGCACACACATGGATCTGACAATATCACAAATACAATTACAGTCCAAGTACAAATAAAGTTAAGTCTTACATGCCTTGATTAATAATACAGAATATAAATAAATTCTCCTATTGCTCCTGAGTTCGGTCCGAAGAATCTTCTCCAAACCTAAATGGGAAACCACCTAGAAGGGGGGGGAATTTAAAACAATAAAACGTGAGCGAAAGGCTCAGTAGGACTAAGTTTTATAAAATAATTTAATGCAAAGAAACATAGCATTATCAGGAGTTATGCAAGAAGAAACTTGAATAAATAAATAAATAAATTGAGTAGAACCGTTCTGACACAGAACAGTCTACTCGTCAAATCAAAACACCAATTTACTTTTACCTAGGCAAACCATGATATCACCACCTTAGTGGCCCAGCTGGGTTTCGGGACCTGCCCCCAAGGTCGATCACGACCCGATCTCTGATATGGCATCATGCCCATGTGTTTATTATCATTATCATTCAAAACCCAATTACCGAGTGTTGTCAATTACATTCATTATGAAATTCATTTCATGTCACGGTATATAAAAATATAACCGATAAAACCATTTTCAAACAACCATTGAAAACATTTTGATAGAAATCCTTTTCAAAGCCAAATCATTTCAAAACCAGGCTACCAAAGAAATAGGATAGAAGTCCTACCTCAGTACTCGTGCTGGTACCCCACACCGTAATCCCGGTCCGCTATACGTTAGCTCCACGGAACCACGAACGATCCTAGATACAAACTAAGTCAATCAATATCTAGTTCGAGACATTCTATGTTACCAAATCATTTCATGATGTCCTAGTGTGCCATTTGTATCATTAAAATCATCCTATAAGGTTGGGATTTAAATTAGGGTTCAAAACAGTGAAATCGGGTAAAAATCACAAAATTTTCCATGCCTCGGTCGGCCTGCCGGACGCCCTGCTTCGGCCTGCCGAACTGCACAGTTCGGCCTGCCGGAAACGAGGTTCGGCCTGCCGAACATTTCCCCAGATTCGGCCTGCCGGTCGGAAGAACACCGGCCTGCCGATCATCACTCCGGCCTGCCGAACTGGGAAGATCCAGAAATCCCAGCCACGGGTTTCTCGATCCCCAAAATCCAAATCTTGTTTCTAACCTGTTTTTCTCAAATCCCAGGCATGAAAAACAACTATAATTGATAGAAAAACATTCTAGAACATGTTTGGAATCATTTAAACAACATTTAAACTCAAAATCCTCAAAAATCTGAAAATGAGAAAAAGAGGAGAAAAATGAAAATCTTGAATCCAATCCGTTTTTCTTCAATCTAGGCTTAGATTCTAGTTGTTCTAAGTTCATTTAACACAAATCCACGGTTTTCTAAGCTAAAACAAACTTAGATTTCAAAAACACACAAAATCGAAAATTTTGTAAAAAGTTTAGAAATTTCAAATCTAACCTCGAATCGAAGCTTCAATCCGCGTTCTCGGTCGCCGAATCACGTCCCCGAGCTTCCTCCTTGCTGTTCCGAAGCTTGGATTCGAATGGAAATCAAAATTTTTGAAAGAGATTGAGAGAGAGAGGGGCTGCCGAGAGACCAAGAGAGAGGAGAGAGAGAGAGCTCGTGAGAGTGAAGAGAGAGAGAGAGAAGAGAGAAATAAATAGAGAAAGTCGGTGGGCGGTTTTACTGTGCGAAAACCATGTGCCGCCCACGGTTTTGTAAAACAGAGTATTTTTAACATTTTACAAATTGTTGTGTTTTAAAACTCAAAACATCATTTTAAATCAATAAGAAATCTTTTGAACACATCAATTTAACAAAACAACCAAAAACTAAAAAATCCAACCAAATAATCTAATTAAAGTTAAAACTTTAATTATGGCACACTAATTCATCATTTACATTACATTAATATTAAACAAATTTCGGGACGTTACACTTAGCCACCCATGCCAAACATTTAGAGAAGCTTTAGCGGTCACACCGGTGGAGAAAGCCGCAACATAGCTTGCACTTGCAGACTTTGCGGTTGGCCATTCATAGAGATCGTGTCGATTCTCTCCGAGGCGTAGAGGCATCCCTGTTTGCAAATCCTTGACAAGAAAATAAGAGGGAAAAAATTCAATAGAGGCATTATTAGAATGACAAAATTTAGAGACTGAAATAAGATTTTGTTTAAGAGAGGGAACACATAGCACATTAAAAATTGTAAAAGCAGTAGAAAAAAAACTGAACCAGTGTGGGTAACTTTCAAATCTGGACCATCCCCGATTACAATATTATCGGGACCTTCATAAGGGTGATGCAAAGAAAGATTAGAAATTTGAGTTGTAACATGATATGAGGCACCTAAGTCAACCATCCACGAGCTAGAAGAGGGAGAAAAGGTGGCAACGTGATTTGCAGAGGGTCATTGAGGTCGGAGATGAGGGAAACGGTCAAAACATTTACGAACATCGTGGCCACGCTTTTCACAGAACTGAAAGACAACCGGATGTTGGTTAAGAGCAGGAGGAAATGACGGCTGTGGAAAAGGGGTATGTTTAGAGTGTTTCGGTGTAGAGGATGAGGTTGGCAAGAGACCAAGGTTTGAAGTAGAGAGTGAGACCTTAGAAGAATGAGATGATGGTTGAGTTGTTTTAGTAAGGTTGGCAGTGGGTGGTGGTGTGTCAATATTTTGTGTCTCATTGTGAAGGAGGAAGGTTTCATGGTCAATGATCTTATCATACAATTGTTTAAATAGGATGATGGAATCTCGAGTCCTTAAAGCAGTGATTAGGTCCTAGTAGGCCGGGGCAAGATCACTGGTGCTGTAGAGTAAAAGATCGGCATCACTAGGTGGAGAACCAAGTGGTGTGTCCATCCGCAAGTCGCTTAATAGAAACGACAAATTCGGCGACGGAAGAGGAACCACGAGTGACCCTAGGGAGTTTGTCTTTCAGATGAATGATGTGAGTATTTGATCGCTTGGCATAGAGAAAGCCAAGTCCACGCATCTTGACTTGAGGCTGCAGAGGAGATCAAGGGGATAACAGATTCACTAACTGAAGCAAGGATAGCATACAGAATGAGTTGATCTTGACGACGCTAGTGAATATAAGCAGGATTTGGAGTCGACTGTCCATTGTTGGTGATTGTGGGAGAAGGACATGGATGTGTGCCATCAAGATAACCCAAGAGGTCCAGCCCAAAGAACAAGGCATTGAACTTTGCCTTCCAAGAAATATAGTTGAGAGCGGTGACTTGGAGAGGTAATTGGGCAGCAGCATTAATCGTAACTAAGTTGTGAGAGGGATTGGCAGGTGCAGCAACAATCGGCTGAGGGGTGCTATGAGCTGAATCAGTGGGATTAGAGGAAGTGGAAGCCATTTGGAAACCAAAAAAAAAAAAAAAAAGAGAAGAAAAAGAAAAAGAGAGGAGATCTTGGCTCGTTAGAGTAAAGGCTTTTGATACCATAACAGGTTTGAGAAAATGATTTAATTTTCATTCATAACTTTTGTTGTACAAGTTATATTGTTTAAATAGATACATCAATGACCTTTACCATAATACAAGGAAAGATGACAACATGTACACTTGTTGTTGCAATTCAAAATAAAAAAAAAAAAATCAAAAACTAGTTAATCATTTGGAGAGATATATGGAGCAGCCGAACTTGACGGAGAGGAGTGGGTTTGTTGCAGCTGTAGCCTTCTATTGGAACAACAGATTGATTATACGTCGAATCTCTAACATATTCTGGTTAAATTTTCAAGGCCAAACAAGTTTTTGGCGCTGAAGTCAGGATAGGACAAACATAAGGACACTACATTAAATATTTATATTTTTGCACTTACTTTAGGGTCAATTAAATTGCTTTAATTACAAAAGCTCTAGAATAAGATGTGTAAAAATTTTATCCTTATGATAACTAAATAAATAAAAATAAATATTAAGATTTAGAATAGGAAATCGGTTTTATTCTTTCAATTTAAAAAAAAGGTCAAAACTTTCCTTATTGTAAAAGGGCAATATTTTAAAAACACATACATATCTCCAGAAATATGCAATACTCTAATTAATAACCATCATCAATCATATAGTACACCCGGAACAGTATTCTGTGATATGAGGTGTGAGTGTTCTGATTGTAAACATGTATTGTGTCCCAAATATGAGGAATATATTTAAAATATACATAAAGGTATAATTGATATCACACCTTATCTTTCAAAATTAGCTATTTTTGTAATGTTGTGAAAAGGGACAGTTTTTAAACTGGACGTGCCTAAAACAGGCACTTTATGTAAATACTTCATATTTGAGATTCTTTACATATATGCCACAAAAATATAAGCTTGATAGATTTATGCCACACAAAAATAATTGCACATAGTGTCATGCTACATCATTATAATATATTTTGAAATACCTACTCAAGCTTCGGGCATACCAGTGGCTACTAGTCAGTTCTGATATCCACCGGACACTGCTATTTTCCGACAACTGTAGCAAGCACGGTACATTAAAAAATTAAAAAAATCAGACAAGAATACTTTAGAGAAACATTTGGCTAGCAAAAAACTCACGTGACATCGGCGACCTCCGGTGAATCTAGTGACTCCTCGTAATGCGGCACCGTCGTAGGGATCGTGCAAGCCTCTCGTTGCCAACGACGATGAACTTGTGCAGGAGGAGAATTGGACCTACTACTCCGGTGTTAGGTCATAGTGTTTATGGATTTGTTTGAGGACCTGCTCAACCTTCAAGTGGTGGAAGAGCATGAGGATGTCGAGCCGCTGGGTGGTGAACATCCAAATGTTGCAAATGCGGTGGTAGAGCTCACGGGTGACGTCGGGGCAGGAGGCGACATTGGTGAAGAGGGAGAGAGGAGAGTCGGGTCTATGGTCGCACGGGTCTCTGGTGTCGCAAGGCGATGATTTCTGGCGATGTTGAGAGAGGAAAGAATACGGTTGGGAGTGAGAGAGGAAGGAGACTGTGGGAGAAAGAAAGAGAAAGAGATGGAGAGGGAAAAAATCCTAGGTTTAATTTGAGGTATTTTTGTCAATATGCAAAACTGAGATTATTTTATTGTGACATATCTTAAAACAGTTTTTAGACACGTGGCATAAGTCAATTCACCTTGAGGAGCTACTTATTTTATAATTGGAATGATTTACCTTATATGTTTAAAAACTATTTAAAAATATATTACAATGACATAAGTAATATTTTATATATCGATCAAATTACTCATAAATTAAATTTAATTTTTTTTTTCTTTATTTCTCTTTCTCTTTTTTGGATATTAGCAAATATGTTAAGGATATATGTAAGTATTTTTAATATAAGTGGTGATGTAATTGTTACAATTTTTTACAAATTATTATTATTTTTTTCATAGTATAAGTAAATCCAAGCTTAAAATGAGTCACAGTTTCGTGAAGAGCCCTCAAAAAATGTGCGGCATGCCTCGGAGTTGTGGCATTTACGAGCCCACGATTTCTTTCAATGAGCCCAAAAGGAGTCCCACTGCCCAACCGAGCCCGACAATAGATCCACACACTGAATAAATTCCAGAATCCCTCTCTGTCTCTCTCCGAGCTCTGATCCCTCGCCAATTTGGTATTTTCAAGGTCTTCCTCTCTCTCTCTCTCTAGTTTAGACTGAGAAAGAAACGCGATGGTGTTCTACTTTAAGGCCCGACCGGAGGCCGGCGACTACACCATTTTCATGGGGCTCGACAAATACGAGAACGAGGAGCTCATTAAGTACGGCTTCCCAGAAGATATTTGGTATTTCTTCTCTCCTTTTTCAATTTTTTCCTTTCTTTTTACACGAGCTTATCAATTAATTGATGCAATTAGTCATTTTTTTTATATATTTGTTTCTGTTTTTCACAATTTATTGGCTATCCCACCCATTAAGGTAATGATTAGCATATTCTATCGTCGTAAGTATGACTTTTTGCTGTTCTGCTTTCTTTGTTCAATGATCTATTTTAGTTCCTTCTACCAAAAAAAAAAAAAAAATCTATTTTAGTTCCTTTTAAAATTGTAGTTCTCATATTTTGCTTGATCTTCCTGCTTGCTTTTAGAGAATTTCTGCAGCAAAATTAAACTTTAGGATAATTTACATTCATTTTGATTGTAATGTCGTTTGTTAATTCAGAACTCTGCTTGTATCTTACGGAGATGTGTATGAATTCTATTTTTGATTGCCTTTTTTTTTCCCCCAAATTTACCTAATTTTGGTTGGGCCAATTTTTGGCGATGAATTCTCTATTAAACTTGAATACACACACACTTGTATATATGTATGTATGTATGCATGTATGCATGTTTTTAGGCTTTTTTAAGCATTTGGGTGTTTGAACTTTTTATTCAAGCCCAACAGGCGGAAAAGACCTTTTCTTTCCTCTCTTTTTTGGCTAAAAAAACACATGCTTTTTCTGCTCAAAACATGTTTCGAGTAGAGTTTTTTTTTCCATTCTTTTGGTTGTTGTTGCAGGTTCCATGTGGATAAAATGTCGTCTGCCCATGTTTATCTTAGACTGCAGAGAGGACAGACTATTGATGATATAAGCGAAGGTGTATTAGAGGATTGCGCTCAGCTTGTCAAAGCTAACTCCATCCAAGGTAAACTTCGATGGAGTTTTTTTTTTTTTTTTTTCCCTGGCTTCTTATTATTATGATTTTATGGGGGTTTGCTAAAGACTTGGGCATTTGCGTATTTCGCAGGTAACAAAGTGAATAATATTGATGTTGTTTACACTCCGTGGTCCAATTTGAAGAAAACTGCATCCATGGATGTTGGTCAAGTTGGTTTCCACAATTCAAAGATGGTGAGCTTCTTCGTTTGTACTTTATAGTATTCCTTGTAACATCTATTTGTTTTGTTATGCAGAGAGTTTGATATTAGACTTCCTTGATGCTTAATGCAGGTTCGAACTGTCAAGGTGGAGAAGCGGATTAACGAGATAGTTAACCGGCTGAACAGGACGAAGGTGGAAAGGAAGCCTGATCTGAAAGGTAAAGTCTTTTATTTATTGATTTATAGGACTTGTTACAAGCAAGCTATCATTAAGAGTGGATAAAAATTTGTAACTTCCACATGAAATCTAGCAAAGTGCTATTTGTTGTATCATATTCTTCTTTTTTAGAGTAATTCATTACAGTATGGATTGCACATCCTGTGCTCATTCATTTATAAAATGTAATTGCAGCTGAGCGAGAAGCAGTCAATGCTGCAGAAAGAGCAGAGAAAAAGCAGCATCTGAGGGACAAAGTAAGCTTTATATTATATGTTTTCTGGTCTTTTTCCTTTGTATTGGCCGAAATGAGAATAACTGTAGAGACTGTTTTATAGTGGTGCGATGAACCAATAGGCAAACGGTCATGTGGATTTTGTTATATAAGTCACTAGTTGAGCGCTACGAGTCTACGACAGACTTTCCTATTAATAGTTCTTGACACTCCCCTTCGTAGTTCCTAACAGAACTTTTTATTTTATTTGATAAAAGTACTAGGTCTTTTTTGATTTATTATCGTACTGTACATCATGTATTTGTATGTAAAGTCAACATTTTTTTTTGGTGAAAATCTTTTTTTGCAGAAACGACGCGAAGAGATGGAAAGACTTGAAAAGGAGAGACAATTAGAACTGACGAGCTACAAAGGATTGATGGTTTCAGAAAATATGACATCTAACAAACAGATAGCAGCAACAAGCAAGTCCCTGCAAGAACTGGAAGAGGATTTCATGTAAGAATTTGTTTCTGTTCATGAAGAGAGGCCGTTGTGGCTCTGATAACCTGTGTCTGTCATTAAGTTTGTGATTCTAGGGCAAGAATTTATCCCGTCCTACCCTGTTCCTGAACCTGTTAACCTGTTAAATGGTAAAATGGTATGCAACATCAAGACAGGAAAGGGGCTTGTCAAAAAAAAAAAAAAAAAAACCAAAATAGAAAAGGAAAAGGCTGTTTGGTGTTCGGAAACAGACGACGGGGGATATTTGTTTTTGTTCTTGTGATTGGTGATGACGATGATAAAGGATAGTGGGTCATAAACCGTGCTTGTTAAATTTACCAACGGAGATTGTGCCGTATATATTATGTTGAACAAATTGATATTTCTAGTTTATCTCTTTTTCCCTTCTTGATATGTCCCTGCTTGTTAAAGTTCTTTTATTTAATCCACAATTAAGTTAATAATCGGCTGTTCCGAGAAAGCTTTTGCGAAAAGGAAGTAGTGCAAGGCCATACTGGAACTTGGGGTGGGCTTAGGTGGTTGAGACCTCGAAGTGCTTAAGTCTGTCCTTGAGTGCCTCTTCAAAGGGCTTAAAAATAGGTGATGCTTGGGTTCCTTGGATTGTGTTCTCTGTTAGATGCAGATTTTGGTAAGATTGGTTGCGTCAAACTCCTAGATAGGTCCCCGGCTCAAGCCCCCGTGGAAGCACTCATAAGAGAGCATTTTCTTCTAAATGAGTGATGTTTGAGCATACTCAGTCATAGATTTCAGTCTTGAATGTTGTTTAAAGAATTTGATTGCGTCTATCCTATCTCCTACCCATCGGTAAGAAGAAGAGTCTCTGCTACTGCCCGCACCCGAAGAATTTCTTCCGCTTTTTTACCTAAACGTTTTATGAGGTCAAGATTTTTTTTTTTTCCCTTATTTGATGATGGGGAATTCAAACGCAAATGTTGATTTGGAAGTGGCTGTGAATTTAGGCTATTTTCAATATAAATGTCAATATCAATGTTATTTTTATCATTAAAAAATGTGAAAATAAACTATTTGATGTGTTATTTTATTTTATATTTTAATATATAATATTATTTTAAATGTGATATTTTTTTTTTATAATTATTGAACTATAAAGCTTGTAAAAGTAAACTTTTAATATTAAAATATGTTGTAATTATTAAAGTAAAAAATTCAATCAATTAATTAATAGTAATTAAATGTTAAATTTACAATATGTTAAATTTTGTTAAACTTTATAATAAATTTAGTATTAAAAATAACATTGTAATAAAAAATATTTTTTATATTTAAATATTAAATTTGTCTTTTGTATATTAATTTAATGTTGTATTAAAGATGTTCTTATTAGATCACAAGTGCAATCACATTTACTACGTCGAATTGGTCATCGTATACTGCTACCGGTTATAGAACCATCAAACACTGGCAGCCTATGAAAAACTACCTCATGAGACCTTGGACCTAGTCAAATATTGACGGACGAATTCATCAGAGCATTGATTAAAATATAAAAAGGATGTTCGAAAAAGAATGGTTTAAATTATAAATAATATAAATTTTTTATATGTTGTAGTAAAAAGTTATAGTATAAAATTTTTATATGTGATAATTTTTAAATCGAGAGTGATAGTATAAACTACTCTTTTAAACATCCTAAACATTTTCCTATATTTGGATACATATTTATCCAAGGAAAATTCAATAATTATTCCCCAGTTTTGAATTATTATAGTAAGTATTACACGCATTGAATTTTAGTTTATATTTGATAAAATCAATTAAAACTCATTAGTTTTAACTCAAATAATGTAGTTTCAACTTAATGTAAAGCTCTTATATATAAGAGTATAAAGAAAAAGTATGTTACAATGTAAAGCCTCACATGCTACAGTTCAAATTCTCAGTTTCAACTCATTTCTTAAACATCCTAACAATCAAACCTATTTCGAAAATGGCAAAATTACTATTCAAGACACATAGACAGGCT
This sequence comes from Artocarpus heterophyllus, assembly GCA_025403435.1. Lineage (NCBI taxonomy): Eukaryota > Viridiplantae > Streptophyta > Magnoliopsida > Rosales > Moraceae > Artocarpus > Artocarpus heterophyllus. Next base: position 36,012,731 of record CM046333.1, on the reverse strand, counting down.
ACAAAGAGAAGTTGTTCCAAATGTTCATCTTAGAGCATCTCCAATGGCTAATAGAATAATAAATTAGTGTGTCAATGTCAAATTTTAGAATTTGAATAGGAAATTTATCGTCCAATTGAAGGTTTGTTTTTTGTGCTAAATTTTGCATAGGGTAACTTATATTTTTATATCCTATATTTTAGATTTATTTAAACTTTATACTTTGATTTTCATATTAGATTCAATACATAAAAGTTATACATTTTCTCGATTAACTCTTAATTTTGACCTAAAAAAATTTAAAGCAAGGTTTGACCTCAAAACGTCTAGATTACCCTCAAAAATTAGTTTTTTTTTTTTGTTATTGTTTTCTTCTTATTTTGAAAGTTTTAGTTTTTGTTTTCCCCTCTTTTATTTAAGGAGCCTTTTGTCATTTTAAAGGTTAAAATCAATTATTAACTAAGAAAAGGAATAGATTTGTGCATCAAAATGAATTTAAGGATATATATTTGATGAAATAAATGTCAAAAATATAATTTTTGAATAAATCTAAAATAAATGTTATTAAAAGGTAAATATCCTTTTGCAAATGCTATACACGGCGACAAATTTTACACTTGATTAAAAGGGTATTTGGCTAAGGAGTTCAAATATTGAGCTTATGATGAATTTATATTATAGCATATTTTTATTATTATTATAGCATGTAAAAGTTTTACATTGTAGATAATTTTCATGAGTTTGAACTTTTTTTTCCCCAAACATGAGGTAAAATTAAAATGTTTACTTTACGGGTTATAAAGTTTTATAATTATGACAAAAAATATATATAACATTTGAAATAGATTTATGGTTTGTTTGATGTGTGGATTCGAAATGGTGTGGTTTAAAACTTTATGGTTTGAACTATGAGTTTTAAACTATATGGTTTAAAATGTAAAGATTTAAAATGAGGATAAAACATCATATTTTAAAACTAGAACTGTTGTTCGAAAAGCTATGGTTTATGAAAAAATGAGAGTAAGAATGGTTTTTACTGTAGAAAACGATTCAAACTGTATGAACTTACAGGGGACAAAGTTTAGATTTTAAGAGCTTTAGCTCTCTTAAAACCCCTTTAATAGTTTAAACTAATCTTAATTATTACTTTATCAAATAATAATTTAAATCGCTTTTATAATTTGAGTTGTCTTAAACGAAAGAGCTCATTATACGTCAGAGCAAAATAGAATAGCACATCGGTTCAGACATCTGATGGAGTCTTATTAAACTCTAATAAATGGTCGAGATTATTTGAATAAAAATTCAAATTTGTTTGAATTTTTGTGAGACACAAACGCTGCAGTAAAAGTTTTCGTTTAAACATTTGAAACGAACAAGGGTAAAGTTGGGATTAGGGAATTTATTTTTGGTCCCCCTTAAATTACACGCATTCCTTTGTTTATACACGTTCACTTCTCAGTCAAGACATAAACAGCTTAAAGCCCGAGCTCAAAATATCCCCTCCAAAAACCCTAAAAATTTCTCTCCCGAGCTCTACCTCTTGACAATGGCGACGGCTTCCTTGGACGAAGAGACATCGAAGAAAGTACTTCGACAGGTTCACTACTCGTATCTCTATCCAACGCTTCTGTTTCGTCCCAGTTCTGGTTTTCGTTCGGTCATTCATGTCAAAAAATTTCGCAAAATTTTTCTTACAGGTCGAGTTCTACTTCGGTGATAGCAACCTACCAAGAGACAACTTTCTCAAAAAATCCATTAACGAGAGTGAAGATGGATGTATCCTTCACAATCTCTGTGTTCTCTCTCTAAACTTAAAAAGTTTCCCTTTTTTTTTTTCAATTAAGCTTTTATTTTTTTGTATTCATTATTCGAATTGGAATGCTATTTTTTTTTTCTTATTTTTGTTGATCTTGACTGGGGCTATTAGTGGTTAGCTTGGCATTGATATGTTCGTTTAGTCGGATGAGAAGTTATCTCGATTTGGGGGATGTGAAGCCGGACAATGTGCCGGAAGATACTGTGAAGGCCGTTGCCGAAACTCTTAAAAAATCCACTTCCCTAAAGGTTTCTGAAGATGGTGAGTTTTAATTGACATGTTCGTTTATTTGGTTTGATTTAGTTTCTCAAATTCTTTCACATTTTGAAGTTTTTACACAAAATTGTGCACTGCTGAAAAAAGTTATCCTTAATTAGTTTGAGTGAGTTATGTTGTGGAATTATGTCTGTTTTTGTTTTTGTTTGTAGACATTTTTTTTTTGTGTTAATGTAATATTTTCGTGTTTTACGCTTTTTAGGGAAAAGGGTTGGTAGGAGTACGGAATTGTTGAAACCAGATGAGTTGATAGAGCAGTTGGATGTTAGAACAATAGCTGCATTGCCCTTTGAGTATGATGTGAAGCGTGAAGATGTGGAAGCTTTCTTTAATCAACATGCCAAGGTATATCTTCTTATTACTTTCGATATCTACAGAAGTGTTTTACAGGGTTTGGAATTTGAAATCAAGGTAATCTTTTTGGATTTGGATTAGGATATCCATTGGTTTAGGTACTTACTTTTGTTGGTTTTGGTTGCCTTGCTGGTGATTTCATTCTAATGTTTGACTGAATTTGCAATTTTCTTGTCATATCATGGAAGATGGATGTCGTTACATGACGTTGTAGTATAGTAAACTGTAACAACACCATCCTTTTTGTACATGTGATATCTATTAGTGGTAAGGGTTTGTCTTATTTTAGGTTAACAGCGTGAGGCTTCCTCGTCATGTTGCTGATAAAAGGTTTTTCTGTGGCACGGCTTTGGTTGAATTTTCAAAAGAAGAAGATGCTGAAAAGATGTTAGAACAAAGCTTCATTTATGCTGGTGTTAAGTTAGACCTTAAACCAAAGTAAGTTTTGCAAATTTTATGTATGAGTGTATAAAAGGCCGCTTATTATGAATACTTGCTTTAGCCTTTGGTTTGATAACTGGCATGCTGAAATGGATCTGCTGCAAAAGTGTAGTCTTGTTTGTCTCAACCTGCAAAAGCAATGTTTCTATTTTTTTTATTCATTTAAATATTTTGATATCAAGAGCTTAGAAACAAAAGCGGTTTTCCTCATACTGGAATAGTGTTGCAAATTTGGAATACCATTATATGTCTAAAACACAAGAGGAAAAAGGAAAATTATTTATTCGATGCTGTCTAATGTAATATCTCCAACTCAGGAAAGATTTTGACGCAGAAAGAGAAAAGGAGACGGAGGAATTTGAAAACTCGCGTCCCCTCACAGGTTCAAAGGGAAAGAATTCCAACACAGAAGCGAAGTAAGTAGTAATTCTATAACATGATCTCTGAGCCCTTTCCCTACTAGTGATTGCCAACCTAATTATCTTCACTTATTGATTATCACAGTTATCCCAAAGGCTTAATTGTTGCGTTTGCATTAAAGAGGATATTAGGTGAAGGTTCCGAGGAACAAAACAGGACTCACGAATCAGCTAGTGATAATGCAGATGCTGGCAGAACTGGTGGAGATCATGGTTCCTCAGAGAACGCCTCTGAAGAAACCGTACAGCCTTCCAAAGATACTGACAAAGAGGAAGAAATTCCCAAAGAGAATGTTGACAATGGAAATAACTCAGAGGGTGATGGAAAGGAGCCTAAAGAGGGAGGAAATTCTTCCGAGAATCCTGTAGCAGAGAAGGAAGAGAACGAAGAAAAACGTACTGCTGCTGACTACAAAGATAATATGGACGTAGTCTTGCGTGAGGATCTTAAGGCTGTTTTCCAAAAGTTTGGTACCGTCAAGGTATCATCACAGTTATTCCTGTTTCCATCATTTGGATGAGAGGTTTCCCTTTTGTCGCTCACGTATTTGTCCAGTTGCTTTTTTCTTTAATTTGTTGTCATCTAACATCTCGTTGAATTTTCTTTCTGGGTGTTAAGTTTGTTGATTTTAAGATAGGGGCAGATTCAGGGTATATTCGATTTGAAGAAGCTGAAGCAACTCAGAAGGCTCGTGCTGCTGCTGTCCTGGCCGAAGAAGGTGGCCTGGTTGTGAAAAACTTCATCGCTACTTTGGAACCAGTCACAGGTGAGGAGTAATCTTTAATTTTGTTTCCTTAAGTGCTTATCTTTGAAGTTGGGTTTACTATGTACATTCTTCATTTACTGTGAACAATTTGTATCTTTTGGCAATTATTTTGAGTTTTTTACTTCTCCCTGTTATGCTCGCAGGCAATGCTGAAAGGGACTATTGGGGGCTACTCCGTGGAAATCAAGAAAAACACCGTGATTTTAAGGGTAACCGAGGAAGGTTAGAACAATTATCGTCTCTTTAGGCAGCCCTACATTATTGTTTTACTTTATCCAGATCCTTATCTCTGATTCCAATTCTGAATTCTTTATTGAGTATTCCAATTTACCTTTTCCTGTTTATTTCATTTTACACTTAACAGGGGAGGTAAGCACAATAGAGGTTGGAAACATGGCCGCTCAAGAGATAATGACTTGTCAGCTGGTCGACCATCTAAGGCTCAAAAAGTTTGAGCCAATTGGGAGTATCTTTAAACCTTAATACTCAGTTTTGGAATCAATTTTGTTTGATGTTGAACGGAGATTTGTGGCGAACAAGCAATCTGCTTTATGGCCTGGTCTCTGTTAAGCTTCAGTTTAGTTCTGTATGCCATGTGAACAGTAATATCTAGTATGCCTTTTTTTCCCCTAAATTATCAAGTATGCTTTTGTATCAGTATAACTTAAGTAAGTTAATAAGATTTCTTTTTCTTATTATTTAAATGATGGCTTGAATCTTATTTTGTTTATTTTTTTTTATTTCTTATTTCTTTTGGTCATTGGGACAACCATTCTTATTATTCTTGAGTTGAGTAATGTTGATTGAAAATGAACGAGGGTCTATAATGTAGCGGAAAAACTTGTGGTGGAAATTTGTAACCCTGCTTGGTTAATTTTTGTAAAGCAATAATTAAAAAAACAATTTTAAAGATAAAAATGGTATTGATTACTTTTTTCTTATTATATATCACTTTTATTTTACGCAAGGGCTAATTGCAAAAAATTCTTCTTCAATTACAGCCTTGTAGCAAGGTGCATGGAAAAACTCATTTTGTTAGGATTTTAAATTTTTTAATGAAAATTGATACATTAATTGACATGTGAAATTATTATAGTAGTATTTTGAGAATTCTATTATGTCTAAAGTTATTCTAAATTTAAAGTTTATATAATTTAAAAATTGTAATTGTTAAGGAAAATAAAATTAAAAATCTTAATAAATTCTAGAAAATAAGTCACTCCTTTCACTTTGTGTGATTGCATTGAGGAGCTAACAAAGTAATTGTTCAACGTCTTTATTCTTTGTGCAATATGTGTTATTTTTATTAAAATCCTAAAGGATAAATTTTTTTTATTGTTATTTTATAGGTCGGGGGAATAAATGTGTTTTAAAAACTATATGACATATTGTTATAAGATCTATAATGTAGGGTAATATTTGAAAATAATGCTTTTGTTGATGGATGTTTTTGTACCACGTGTGTTTGGAGGACAAGACCTAGGATCCTATTCTTCGATGTGAATGGACTTGATACATGTACCCAAACTAGGCTCGGGGGAACTTACGTGGGTTGTAGTTTGGTGGGCTGTAAATAAGCAAAAGAAGAGAAAAATAGGTGGTATATTACTTCTTTATTATCACATTGGTGTTCTACCATTTTATTTTTTATTGAGTGTGTTTGGAAACCAAGTTGAAATTAAACATTGTAGCATGTGAGAGCATTATATCATAGCAAACTTTTGTTTTTCACTGTAGCATGTGAGAATTTTACATTGAAGCAGTTGGAACTTAATATTTCTAACGTAATTGCCAAATAAAGCCATTTTTAAATTCATACCACTTTTCTTAGCTAAAAAAACAAAAATACCCTCAAATAACACATGTTTATTTTGCCCTAATTCAAAATACTTATAATCAATTATGTTTTTTAATTCATACCACTTCTCGTAATTGCCAAACAAAGCTATTTTTTAATTCATACTACTTCTCTTAGCCAAAAAAGCAAAAATACCCTTAAATAACACATGTTTGTCTTGCTCTAATTCAAAATACTTATGATCAATTATGTTTTCATACTCTTTAGAAGCATATATTTCGAACTTTCCATTGTATCAGTGTTCAAGCACTAAGTTTGGTGATCCTAACTCAAAAAGCTTTTCAAGCATTTACCCTTTTGTCAAAAAAGCCATGTAAAATAACAAGTAGGTAAAACTCCTTTAAAATAGTTTTAGAAGTGCAATGTAGTAGTGCAAACCCTCTTTAGAGGTGACACAAGAATGCTTAATTTCTGTTAATTTTGGCATTTGGTAATGCTATGCTTTTGTGCTATTGCTATTATAAACTTAGTTCTAATTCAATATCATTGTTTTGATGATGTAAGAGTGAAATGGTTTAACTCAAGCTAGTTTTGCAAAAAATGATCACAAACTAAAAGTGATAAAGATGTTCTTTTTTTGAAGAGAAGTAAATAATATTTTTCTTGGATAACTAATTTATTTACTTTTAATAAATAATTAGTAAAACTTTTAAAATTATTTTTATCCCATAAATTGTAATTTACTTGAAAATTTAAAACTTTTTTTTAGCTTTCAAAAATATTATATGCTAATTTTTGACTTTTCAATACCGGCAAAAAAGTGATTTGTTAGACTATATTATGGTTAAAAAATATTTAGATTAATTAGACATATGTTGTATAACTATTTGTTTGCCAAATATATAACAAGCCAAAATTTAATCAACTTAATGCTACGGATAGACTTCACAACGGGGCTGGCATCGAGTAATTTTGTATGAGAAAATATAATTTGTCGCTTTGGAACACCCTTTGTTGGACGGCCTTTCATATCTTTGATGAAAAGATACCAATTTTTTCATAGAAAGTCTACAAGGTACTATCTTCATGGGAATGGAGCCATAGAAGCTTTCAACAAAATCCTTGTAGCAATAATTAAAAAAATGATCCATGATAAAGCAATCAGATGGGATGATAGTTCATCTCCCACATTGTGGACTTACAGGGCTACCAAGAATGCAACAACAAGGCAAACCCCTTTTTCTTTATTCTATGGGACTAAGCCCTTTTGGTCAAGAAAAACTCTTTTCAGCCCATTTGGACTACAGCTCGGGCCCTTCACATGGGTGGGCCCCACCATGTGGGACTCGTGCGCCCCACCATGTGGGACCCGTGCGCCCCACATGGTCTACGTGGTTTACGTGGTAGGGCTCACCCCATGTGAAAGGCCCAGGTCATAGCCCAATGAGGCTATTTAGAACTGCTCTATGGCCAATGAAACTTTACATTCCATCCACTAAAATGTTATTAGCGTCCGACAAAACAAAAGATCCACGTCAAGTCGACTTGGAAATATTGGATAATAGAAGAATGCAAATCCATGAGAAGATTCATAGCAATCAGAAGAAAGTGGCTCAAAACCACAACAAATCGGTAAAGCCCAAGATTTTCTAAATAGAGGACTTGATAATTAAGGCAATAGATCATGCAATGAAAAAGTTACAGCCTCACATCAAACAGAGAAGGCCTTTATCAAATAGGTGAGGTGAAATCTAGTGGCTATTGCATTCTCAAAAGCTTGGATATAGGTAAATTTTTTGCACCAACCAATTTCAAGTTTATCAAGAAACATAACATAGAATGAAGTGTTGAGGATAATTTTCCATCTCTTGCAAGGACTTTTACGATATAATAAATACTTGACTCTAATGTTTTTACAAATTTTCCCCTTTATTTATCATCTTTATTAAAAAAAGGGAGAAAGGAAATAGAAGAGGAAAAAAAACAAGAATTATTATATGGATACGTAAAGCAATGGCGAAGGATATCAACATATAAAGTTTGCAACATATTTATAGTGTATATGAACAAGATTACACTTTATCCGGCAGCAAACTCCAAAAAAAAAAAAAAAAAAAAAGGAGATATGCTCCATTCGTCTTTTAGTTGCAAATAAAAAATGTATTGATAGAATATATGCTCTGCTTGGATTAATTATCCGCAGTCAATAAATATATGTCACCAATCTCTCTCTTCAAATATCTACATTTACACTGTCTAAGAAAAAGATTATTAGCCTTTTTTCTTTTCTTTCTTGAAGCAAAACAATAATTGTGTCTACGTTGAGTTTAATGGAAACAGAAGTACAATTTCTTGTTATAATAATAATAAGTATTTCTTTTCGAAATTGAATGCTAAAAGGTGAAAATTTTGTTATAACATAACCAGTTAGCATCAGAATTGGGAGATCCTGTTATAATAAGAATAAAATTAAGGATAAATTTTTAGTTTTCTATATACACTTGGAAAACGTATAAAACGTTGTGACTTTTTTTTCTATACCAACTTCAATGTTGCGGGAAAAAATCAGCTTCCTTGGTTTCTCTCTTTAGTCTCTATCTATTTCTCTCTCTATATTGTATGAGTGAATACCAAAACTCTTTTGTGGGGATGTGACGTTATTGTAATAAATGGAGGAGTTTTCCTGAGGAAAAAAAAAGTTTGAGATTGAACAACATAGAATAGACATCTCCAAAATTCAATTAAAAAGTTCTTTTTGTTTCCTTTTTCTTTGGGTGTGAAATCACTGATAAATATGGCAATTTTTTTTTAACTATAAAATGAAGATACACAGAGATTCAATTACCAAAAGCGACAAAACCAACACAACTTAGGGTCCGTTTGGTTAGATATTCGAATCACGGTTCGAATTAATTTTTTACAGTATTTTCTCTCACAAAAATTTAAATATTCATTCAAATACTTTACTCAAATACTTAAACCAAACAGGCCTTAAAAAGACACCAAAACAACACTAGTATTTTTTACCGATGTTTTCTGTGTCCAAAGTAATCAAATCTTTATTAAAGATTTTAATATAAATTGGTCGTTGAAGAAAAGTAAACGAGAGTGTTGATTAAAAAAAAAAAGAGAGAGAAGAGTGATCCATATAAACTATGCTTTATTCAAGGAGTTTTTATTACGTAGACATAGAGCTGAAGCTCCAAACACCTTTTACAGACTTTTTCATTAAAAAAAACTAATATCTTCGAGAAGAGAATCCCTTAGTATGCCTTCGAGGGTTACGATCAAGATAGGCATGAGAAACAAGAAAACCAATGGCATGAGAAGCAATAACAGGGACCGGGATGACATGGATTCTTACCAGCTGTTTGGCTCGATTCCCACCACAAACTCAGTTATAAACAGTGTAAAGCTTTCACATGCGACAGTAAAAGTGGTTCTAACCAACAGTTCCCATCACCCTTTCAAACACTTAAAAGTCCCAATAAAGGTTATTCTACTACAAATTTCTTGAATGGTTCCCTGAAGATGCATCTTCGTAGTCGATAAATTGGCTTCCAGGGATGCAATCTTACCCTTTACATATTCTTATGTCTCTTAAATATGGTCAAAGCTAGGTTAGCTTGCTTCCCAAGCTTGCCAATCCTGAAAGAGTAGTAGTTGCGTTCGGCCGTTGCACAGAGCTCCATGTCATCTAATTGATGGCTGAGTGCATCAACATGCTCCTGAAGCCCAAGAACCCGTCTAGGATTTTCTTCAGTTTCAAGGTGATTTAAAGTCGACGGACGTAACGGAAAAAGGTGAACCATTGCATCAACTAAAAGAGCTACTAAAGGGTAACAAATTATTGATGTTGGATCCAGAAGAACCTTCCTTTGCAATGTTAGATACCATAACTGATAATGTGAAGACATAGTTGAAGTTTCAGCAACCTTAATAACGATATTTATAGTAGTGATTTTAGATGAATATTCATATGTATCAAAACTCGGGATTCAAATGTTATGGATAGACTTTACAACTTGGTTGGGGGTTGAAAAAAATTAGTGTCCCTTTAGTCCTTAGAACGAGGCACTTGTCCAAGGTATGCCTTTATAAAAGCCTCAGTTGTGCTTATCTCTTTACTATCTTCAATCGAAACTAAAGAGAACAAGAACACGAGGTCAAAGAAGAAAAAGTAAAACAATTCGATTGTGTGTCAATATGCCCTTTTTCCAATGCTTTTTTACCATTTAGAAGGTTTATCTTCTTGTACATGTTGGAATTAATTTCAATAATATATAGGTTAATATATTAAATAAATATATATTAAGGCTATCAAATAAGGTTGGCCTAATTAAAGTGATCTAATAAAGTATAAAGTTTTAGGTCTTAAAGCATCTCATAAAGTGTGGGCACAAAATTATGTGTAGAGACTTAAAGTCTAATTTCTATTTTTATGATGGGCCAAAATAAAAATAAGACATATTAATGAATAATTTATAAAAGGTTATGGTCTCTGAGTCATATGGTACGTATCTTTTTTTGGCATCCTATCACTGGAAAAGTAAAAAAAAAAAACTACCTCTCAGAGAAACTGTACTGACTCAGAAGATCAAGAACCAAAATTCCACCGTTCAAATAGATTCAAGTATGCTTCCGCTAAAATTATTGATGAATTAACATGAGTTTTGGAATTTGATTATGGTTTTCATCTGTAAAGTTTTTTCTACTACAGTACATATTCTCCAAAATAAAATAATCAAACTGATGAATGTGCATTGAAGATTGCACTTCTGTGTATTCCTCTTGAAGGCATGCTCCAGTCTCTCAAAAGTGCCTTTCTTTTCTCAAAAAAGACATTATATATATAAGATATTTGATAGGAATCTCTATGTTTATTGAGTCTAGTGGCAAACATTATAGAGTTTGCTTTTGGGTTAACCAGCATGTTAGGCTAGATATACATACGCACATATATGCATACGTATTGATATATATTTATACACATATATATTGACATATACACATATAATTTTATCTAAACATTGTAACGCCCCTATATGGGGGTTAACAGTTTTCAATGAATTAAAATAAAAATTAGAAATAAGAGTAAACCTCAAAAATAATTTCATATATGCACATATAATTTCACACATATTGATATATGCACATATATGCATACGTATTGATATATATTTATACACATATATATTAACATATACACATATAATTTTATCTAAACATTGTAACGCCCCTATATGGGGGTTAACAGTTTTTAATGAATTAAAATAAAAATAAGAAATAAGAGTAAACCTCAAAAATAAAGTTGCCCGGGGCTTAAATGAAAACTCTCAAATCAAAAATAAAAAAAATATAAACGATAATTAAACCACAGTTTAATGTAGCACCTTAAATTTAATAATATAAACTGTCGTCATCATCATTTCAACCCTCAACGCATTTTAATATAGTCACAGAAAGTAACAATTGATGCTTACATTATCATGAAGAACATTCTAGCAATTGAAGCAGTCCCAACGTAATATAGCTACATAACTTTCTCAACTATTTTTCTCGTAGCCACCTCACACTTAGTGAGTCCTAAAAAGATAAAAATATAAAGGAATGAGCGACAATATGCTCAGTAGGAAAAGCCATTACTAACCTTTTGGTTTTTATCATTACCACATTAAAGCCTACATGGTTTGTTAATACTCATCATTATCCAGATTATGAGATTTATTATAATCATATTCCGTAGATACTATAGTTAATTATTACCGAGTTTCATACATATACATATATATAAATATTATAGTTCATCATTATTTTTATGTATCCACGTTCAATAGAGTATTACTCAACTCATCGAAACCCAAATGGCCGCGCTTGATCACCCTCTAAACATTCCAAGGGTGTTCCGGTGAGGGGACATCAAGCCCCGAGTCCTCACCAAGTCGATTTTTGTACAGTGTGTTTTGGGACTTTTGACCCAATAAAGCGTCATCACCTTCCCTCTATTTTACCTTTTAGGGTATTCGTGCCCAAGGATGTAACCACCGCCCTCTTCATGTCTCGTCATTTCTCTATATTTAATCATTATTTACAGAGTCAGTTTTACTAACAATGCTTCTCCATTTATAACATGTGTCAATTCATTATGTTTCTCACCGTACAATACAAGATGAGTCAATGTCATAGTTTCATATGTGATACTCATATCATAGCAGTTCAATATAGATATATATATCTTGTAGTAAAACAATCAATTTTAATTCCATAAAAACCTCACAAAAGATAAGTAATAGAATCCCTACCTTTCAAGCTTATCAATATCTTTTAATCTCGAAATCAATTAACGTTAGCTCCGCACTCCCTTGATCCTAAAGCGTGCATAAGGACAATTAAAACTAAAGCACAACATACAACCACGTTCATAAATAAATCATGTGTAAATCCATCTTACTAGTGTGTCATTAAAGCTTTTATGCAAATCCCTTTTGAATACCACAGTAAACAATTTTTGTCTTAACACGATATAAAATGTATATAAATAATCTATATGTTTTAGTCCCTAATAAGATTCGTCAATCACTTAGGATAATATTGGAAAGGTTGCAAGACATTAAGGAATTAGGTGGTGAGTAAAGATGGGTTCTTGGTTCAGGTTAGTAGCAGTATACCATGGCAAACTGGTAGTATACTTTTGCAAAAAGGATAGGTTCACTATCTATAATCATCACATGGGTTAATAGGTGGTTTACTTAATGTAAGCGGGCTATATATTGTCACTGGTAGGTTTACTAGTTGCTAATTCTAAAATTAAAAAATTCATAGAAAATAAAATACAACTCCGATTTAGGCTTATGATAACTCGTTAGAAAGCTTAGGATGTCTACTTTTTAAATATGCAAACAAATTTACAAAATTTATTTTAATTTAATCCCAGAATTTTAAGAAATAGCCACTACCCATAGAGGTATTACAAAGTTTATGGAATGTCAAGTTTTTCTTTAACCCAAAACATATTATCCTTGTTCAAAATCTCAAAACCATTCCAAAATATATAGCATGCATTATATAATCACAATAAACATATTCTCATGAGTTTTATACCAAAATCATCATCAAACCATATCTCTAGCCTTTCTTGCAAATAAGGGTGAAAACATGCTTATATCAAACTTTCTCATTCAAAACCATGAAATCTAATTTGTGCAGCAAAATAAATGAGCAAATTCAAAATAAAGATGGTAGATAAAACTAGATTAATTTTCTAAAATCTTACCTTAAAATCTCATTGAAAACTTTAAGTCATCAATTTAAGGGATTAAAGCTCAAGTTCAACTTTAGCATTGAGACTTTTGAACTACATGGAGTTGGGTTTCTCGGGCTTAAAAAGCAGAAGAAAGAAGATGAAGATGAAGAAAAAGAGAATGAGAAGAAGACATTTCAAGGAGGAAGGAATAGATTAAGTGTTGCACGGAGAAAAGAAAATGAATGCATGGTTTTCTTTGTTGGAGGGCCCGATTGAAGAAGAAAAATAATGGGAAGTGGGAGACAAGTAGGTAAGGCATTAAGTGCATTATGTCTCCTTCGGAGACCTTAGTTCATATAATGTCAAATGGTATTTTAGTAATTAATTTGATGTTCCAAGAACATTTCGGTAAATTTACCAAATAGATATAGAAAAATTTTAGAAAATTTTAAAATAGGTATAAATAAATAGGATGAAATAGATTTTAGATGAAATAAATTTTAGTTAGCACACTAATAATTAATTTAATTACCATATTACCTGTTAAGAAAATAATGGGTATCACAAACATATACATATATATTTATCCTTTTTTTAAGTATGTATATATCTTATTGTTAACTTTTATCTTTTGCAATTAACTGCAGACTAGACAAGGGGTAGCGTTCTCAAACTACCTACATCGTGACCTAACTAGTAGAAAGACTTGTTTTTTTGGTAACCGCCTACTTTAATAATTTAACCTATAGGAAGTATCGTTATAATTGCGACCATCTATCTCATTTATTAACATACTGAAAATGTCGTTTTAATTGAAACCGACTGTTTTTCTTCTCTTGAGTGACAAAAGAACCCAAACACTTAATTTATTAATACTCTTACCTTTTGGAATATTAGATGATTGATGAAACACAAATTAAATTACAAGCATTTGCTATGTAGCTTTATGATTCATCCGTCGTTTTTTATTCCTATCCTTGGTTCTAATATGAACAATGTTTATATGGAAAAATAAATATGAAAATAGGATAAATTTTATATTCTAATTTCTCTTTTTTTGAGAATAATTCTATATTCTAATTTTTAACCAAAAAAATATAAGCCGTTTGAAAAAAAGTTAAAACCAATCGTTTAGTTTAAAAATTGTAGCAAGTAAGAGTTTTATATTGTAGCTTTTTATTGTAGCATGTGAGAGCTTATACTTTCTTCTTCCAAATAGCCGGTAAAGTTTGTACTTTCAAAACAAATGTTTTTTGTTTTGTAAACATAAATGTCAATTATTGCAAACGGATTCACGAAAATGACAATAAAAAATATATATTGGTAATTTTATTTTCGAGGCATTTTCCTATTAATATCTCTCAGATCAGGTTTTTTTTTTTTTTTTTTTTGAAGGAAGATCAGGTTGTTAATAAGAAAATGCCTCAAAAAAAAAAAATCTCTCAGATCAGGGTGTTTTCATGAGAGAGAAAAAAAAAAAAAAACCAGATCAGGTTTTCGTTTTTAATTGGAAGTGCGGTGCTTTCGAAGGAAAGAATAAACTCGTAAAGAGATCGAAACATTTAAAAAAAAAAAAAACAAAGGAGAAAATAAATTAAAAAAATAAGAGAAAAGAAAAAAAAGTCGTAGAATTGACGTACTATTCCGACGTGGCAAAATCTCCACCGTTTGAAAACAAAACTTGCTCGACGTTTAACGCCCATAGGGTTTGAAGCTCCATTGTCCGCCTCTTTGTGTTTGAATACAATTACATACGGCTCCTGACCGTTTCACCTTCTTTTCTTCTCCTGTTTATTTCTTCTCTCTTTCAAATTTCTCTCTTTCTCTCTCTCTCTAAACTTTTCCCAGATCTCTTTCTCTCTCCTCCACTGTCTTCGTTTTGGATCTGGAAATGCTCGCCGATTCGGTCTCATCGTCAAATCGCTCTCTTTCGGTTCTCTCCTTCCCCTTCTCTGAAGCTCAGTTCGGTGAGTGACTTTAGGTTCAACTAAATTAGAAATTTGCTTTTCATCTTTGAATTTGTTTTGAATTCAATTCGATTCAGTGTTTGGCTTGTTCTCGTCCACTTTATAGGCTTCGGATTTGATCGTATTACTGTTTTTTTGGGGATAAGTTTCGGGCTTTTTTGGCCTCATTTTTTGTTTGATCGGAAAATTTTGGTATTCATATTATTATTTTTCATCGAATATTCTAATTCCTTGACAGTTTTTGTAAGTTTATGAGTTCCATTTTACTTTTCATTTTGAATTTTGACAGGCGAATTGTCTTGTTTTCTTATCATTCGTATAATTTAATATGGGTACAACATAATATTCATAATAGATATTGGGCTTATTCATATATCTTGCTTCTTTTGGGTGCTTAGCATATAACTTTGTCATGTGCAGTTTTGGAGGATAGTTGAGGTTCTTTTTGGATATTACTCAATGTGTTGTCGGGGAATAGTGTCGATTAGTGAGTATTTCTGTGCAAGTTTTCGTATAATTCAGCTGGAATTTTTAAGTTTTGTGGTTGTCATTTTCTTTTAGTATATTCAACAATGTGATTAGATTGATGAAAATGTTAATGAATGAGAACCATGGATGATTGTGAAATGAGTACTTGGCTTGTCAATTTAGATTATATATGAAGTGGGTCTCTTATACGTTATGCAAAAAGCTCATGAAGAATTGTTGTCTATAAGCTTTGAAACATATCGACTGTTAACAAGTGAATCATGTGCTTCAGTTGTGTTTAATCGAAGGCATAAACTTCTTGGTTTTACTTTTTACTTATTATTAGTGTTTTTTTTTCCTCCATATTTTATCAGCGTTAAGCCTGTAATTGTATGGCATATAAACTTTTGTGCTTTTTTTCCCTAGAGTGCGGATCTGTTCTTCAGAAAGGTTGCTGTTGCTAGTTGTTAGCATTATAATGATTTGGAAGACATACAGTGGAGAGAGTTGCATTCGAGTAGGAATTGGGGTACGCAGATTTGCTTGTCTATTGAGAAACTATGGAAAGTGACAAGAAAATTTCAAACTCTTCGGATGGTCTCAGTGATAATATTCAAAAAATCCGGGCTCTCCATGGGTAATTCTTCAAAAACATCTTTGCGTGTTATTGCCAAATTGCCTTTCTTCGTTTTACTTGTCTTTGTTTGTCATCAATCTATTGGACCTTTTTCGTCTTATGAATAATGGCTGATAAATGTGCTGCCCCAAGTTGTGTTGGGTTCTTGATGCATATTGTTTGCCAGAACATTTCTTTGGTGCTGAGTGCTTAGCATGCCTATCGAAGTAGTTTGCTTATTTTTCTGATTGAGTGTACATGCAACTCTTTCCATAGGAGGACTAGTGGCCCTACAAGGCGTTCAACCAAAGGGCAATGGACACCTGAAGAGGTGAGTGTCCTTATACACGATAAATACGATAAGAAGTTACAGTTGGCCTTCTTACTCCACTTTATTGCAGCTTTTATGTACCTTATGATTTTTTTTTCACTTCATTTGAATTTTGGTTGTACAAACTTGTTTCCTGCTACGTTTTATGAAGTTCCACCTATTTCCTTATTCTTTGTAGTATTTGTAGTTGGTGCCATGCCCATTTGTATGCCTTTTCTTTCATCACATTTCAAATTTTCAAATTAAAATGTGTTGCCAAGAATTATTAATTTAACTTTTCCTCCATCGTATTTTAATACATCTTCTTTCATTGTCTTTCAAATTAAATCATTCAAATTTGAAGGTTTTTTTTTTTTTTTTCCAGTGGTTAGCAATATGATGTTTCCCTCCATGTTGATGGTTTGAATTGTATGTATATATTTTATTACAAGTAAAAGGTTATATTGTGTGAGAATCTGATGGATTTTGCATGTGTTCAGGACGAAACATTGCAGAAGGCAGTTCAGCACTTTAAAGGAAAGAACTGGAAGAAAATAGGTACATGGAACTTTTATGTTTATCTCCATAAGCTTTAATCGATCTAATGATAGGTTTCCCTATTGCTCTTTAGCTTGGCCCTTATCTTTTATTTTCTACTTTTTACTGCCGTTTTCGAGATTATATAATTATAGGTTTCCCCATTGCTCCTAAGCTTGGCTCTTATTTTTTATTTTCTACTTTTTTATTGCTGTTTTTGAGATTATATAAATTATTCTGCTATAATTTTAGTTTTTTCAATTAAATTTATGCAGACGACTGTAAATTTCTTTAAATCCAGAAGCTCTTGATTTTGGAAATGGTAACTCAAACTGGTTCAGCCTAATATTGCTTCTGTAGGACAAGCTTTTAGGGGCATGTCCTAGATTGCTCAGGGGGACAGAATGTTTTATTTATATTTTTAGTTTCTAGTTTTTATTATTTTTTCAGCTTTTTTTTAAAGTTTTTTTTTCATGATTGTATTCCATTTATAGCATTTCTGTATTCTGGTATCAATCTCCCTCTCTCTCTGTGTGTGTTTGTCCATCTCTTTGTCCGTCCAGTTTTTGTTGCACATGTTCAAAACATCTCATTGAATTTACTCTTATTTCCTAACTGGTCTTGCCTTTTGTATTTCTCAGTGTTCTATGCTTAACACATTCAATTGTAAATTGTTGCTTTTTTTAGCGGAGTGTTTTAAGGATCGGACAGATGTGCAATGCCTCCATAGGTGGCAGAAGGTCTTGAATCCAGAACTGGTCAAAGGTCCATGGTCTAAAGAGGTGAACTATTAGCCCTGCTTCTTGTTGACTTTATTCATGGTGGAATTGCTTGTTCCCAGGCCACATGGGCCCTGGCAACAATAGTCCGTATAAACAGTTCTTTGTTTTGACACCTACAATTATCTAACTATTTGCTTACATAAACTGTAAATAGGAGGATGAGATAATAGTTGAATTGGTGAACAAATATGGACCAAAAAAGTGGTCCACCATTGCACAGCATTTACCTGGACGTATTGGTAAGCAATGCCGAGAAAGGTATGATTATTCTGATTGTTGTTATTGTTGTCGCTTTTATGAAGACTTAGTGGTTTCATTTTTTGTTTTCTTTTTGATCTATTGTTTTTTGTTTTTTGTTTTTGTTTTTCCCCCGAGAATTAGGAATTTACATTGTGGATAGAGGAAAGAGTAGACGCTATGTTTTTTGCTAACTTATGCTGAAACTAATTCTAGGTGGCACAATCATCTTAATCCTGCTATAAACAAAGAGGCATGGACTCAAGATGAGGAGTTAGCTCTTATTCGTGCTCATCAGATCTATGGAAACAAATGGGCAGAGCTGACAAAATTCTTGCCTGGAAGGTTTGTTTACTGTCGTGAATACTTATTACACACACACACACACACGGGGGACTATCTTGAATATTTATATATCTATGCTTGTGTGCTTAACAGGACAGACAATGCTATAAAAAATCATTGGAACAGTTCTGTGAAAAAGAAATTTGATTCCTACTCGAAATCTGGTTTACTTGCACAGTCCCAAGGCCTGCGTCAAGTTGGACATCAAAACGAACCCATGCTTTCCTCTTCAATGAGGATCCAGAGTGGTGGAGATAGTGGTCCAAAAGGGATAGAAGCAGAGGACATTTCAGAGTGCAGTCAAGATTCAACTGTTGCTGATCGCGTTCATCCTGCAAATGAAATGGCCAATGTGGTGGTACATATGAGAGAGGAATTTCAGAGTACTGAAGTATCTGGTTCAGGAAAGGAGTTAAACTCCAGCCCAGCATCTTGCTCAGAACCGTATTATCCATCTCTAAAGGATCCTGCTTTTCCCATGACGGAAATATCTCATGACATAGGTATCGTTACCAAATTCCTTCAGCAGAATTTTTCACATGATGGTGAAAGTTCTATCAGTGGCGATTACCAGTTTGATTTACACTCGACACATAACATTTCTTCACTAGAACAGGAAGCATCAGGGAAGCATTCACATTGTTTGGCTTCCAACGAGAGCCATGAAGGGACTGATGTTCCATTGCAAACTTGTGGCGGGCTAACTGCTTCTACTTCCATGGGTAATATGCCCATGCCCATGGATTCTGATAAACCACAGCACATGCTGATATCTGATGATGAGTGTTGCAGGGTCTTATTTTTAGAAGCAATGAACGACGAGTGTTTTTCCTCGAGAAATCTTGATTTAAGTGGATTCTCTGGTCCGTTACTTTGCCAGTCATCTAATATTCAGGTATCTGAGGCTGATAGAGTTGCAGCTTCACAATTAGATCGCTCTGATGTAACAGGCACTTCATACTCTCAATCATTCTTGTCCAGTTTAGTTTCTACTGATGATGGTCAAACTATATTTGGTGGCGAGTCCAATCATTTGTTTGGAATCGGAGAACATGATTATACCACTTGTTCGCGGGATGGCTTTATCTTCACCAATGATTCTGCCAATGTTCCTTGTGATGATGGTATTGATATGACAGAAACGCAAGAACTGGATAAAGCTCCATCAAAATTAGTCCCTATAAATAGTTTTTGTTTAAGATCAGATACACAAAGTTGTTCCATGGATGCTCAACCAAACGTACATAAAGAAGAGCAGGATGCAGGAGCATTGTGTTACGAGCCTCCTCGCTTCCCAAGCTTTGATGTTCCATTTTTTAGCTGCGATCTTATACAGTCTGGTAGTGAGATGCAGCAAGAATATAGTCCGCTCGGTATTCGACAACTGATGATGTCTTCTATGAACTGCATTACCCCATTTAGGTTATGGGATTCACCAACTCATGATGGTAGTCCTGATGCTGTGCTAAAAAGCGCAGCTAAAACTTTTACGGGTACCCCATCGATTTTGAAGAAAAGAAACCGAGAGATGTTGTCCCCCTTGTCAGATAGAAGAAAAGACAAAAAACTAGAGACTGACATGACCTCCAGGCTGAGCAAAGATTTTTCACGTTTAGATGTTATGTTCGATGATAGCGTGGTTCATAAAGGATCTTCACAATCCCCATCATCTAAGCAGAATAGGGAATCCTCAGATGCCACTGAAGATAAAGAAAATGAAGGTCATAAACCTGAACAGGAATCTGGAACAGTTATTGTTAATACTTCACCTTCATGCGACAGAAATTCGGATAAAGATATTAGGAATAGCGAATTTCAGGAGAATATAGAGCAAAGAGCAGCTGATGTTGATGATAGGACAAAGGATGTTGTTGATTCCACTTCCCAGCAACCTTTCAGAGTTCTTATGGAACATGATATGAATGATCTACTATTATTTTCTCCTAAACAACTTGATTTCAGAGCTGACAAAGTATTTGCTTCAATCTCTAGAACTCCAAGAAATCAGCTTCTCAAAAGATTTGAACCTGCAGCAAATCAAGACATTCCTTTTAAATCATCTTCTGGGAAAAGGTTGGTGCCTTTTACCTCGCCTTCCATAAGCAGAAAAAAGGTTGAAAGTCAGCCTGCTGCAGAAACATGTGCGCTACATAATTCTTCATCAGCCCTCACAGAGGCTGTGGGTTGTAATGTTGGGGGTGATGCCCCCATTGAAACTTTTAGCATGTAAGATTCAATTTCATCCTATTTTTATATTGTTATTATACACAAATTTTCTGTGAATTATCGATTATGCCAGCTTGAACTGAAATTTTCCGCATGATTGTCATTTCATTTATAACTTAGGTGTCAATTTATCTAGTATCAATATGACATTAATGAGTTTGGTAATAGAAGATCCCATTATAAATTTATTTTTTTTAATGGTTTCTTGGGTTATTGTCTTTGTTTATAGATTTGGTGAAACACCATTTAAAAGAAGCATCGAGTCCCCTTCGGCATGGAAGTCCCCTTGGTTCATCAACTCTTTTATACCTGGCCCCAGAATTGATACTGACATAACAATCGAGGTAATACAGAAGTTATGGTTATCATATGCTATGTGATGTTTTAGTGTTACACATTCTGACTAAGTTGTGGAACCTCTCCAGGATATAGGGTATTTAATGAGCCCGGGAGATAGAAGCTTCGATGCCATCGGGTTGATGAAACAGATAAGTGAGCAAACTGCAACAGCATATGCTAACGCCCAGGAAGTTCTGGAAAATGAGACTCCAAAAACACTACAGAAGGGAAGATTTAATCGTGACACTCAGGTGCAGGAGAGCAATCAGCAAGGAACTCGATCAAATTTGCCTCAAAATATTTTGGTATGACAATTTTTTTACTACAGGAATTTTCCCATGAAAACAGCAGAATTGTACAAATGGTTTAGTCAAACATGCATTTTAATGGGCTTTCACAGATTTCCCAGCTCTGTATGGGTGTCTAGAATTAAGTGAGAATAGGCATACGTATTACAATTATATCACTTTCTTTTCAGCACCACATAAAAAAAAAAAAAAGAGGAAAAGAAAGAAAGAAAGAAATGTCACTATCATGTTAGTTTTACCACTCTAACTTCACACATCCCTTATTACCTAAGGTCCACCCCATCACGAGAACGAGATTGCTTTTAGGGTAAGAAAATTGTCCGAAATAGTTCCCTGCTGTGAGAGACAACTTGTATAATGTATATCATTTCCATATCATTACACTAGACATCTCGGAAAGCAAACTTAGTAGTCCCTTTCTGGTTCAGCGGAAGTGTTTTCAAAGTGAAACAGGGAAAGTAAACTCAAGAACAAACTCACAAAGTTTAATAATTGGGAATAAATCTGATTATTGACCAATGATAATCCAAAACAATTACAATGAGCCTTTATATAGAGTTTGTAATGCAATAAGAGAAACTAGAAAATAACTAGGAAAGTAAAATAATAGTCTAATTAGGAAACTAATAATAATCCTAATAATAATATGAATAGGTAATCCTAATAATAATCTGAATAGGAAACTACTAATCTCTATATGCTACGTCACTTTCTCTAGTTTGCTGCAAATTCTATTTCATGTTATATGCATATGAACATTTATCTGCGTATAAAGCCAAAATCTCTCGTAAAAATTGGTTTTGAACTAATTGCGTCAGATTCATTCTTTGCAGGCCGAGTGTCGTGTCCTCGACTTCAGTGAATGTGGGACTCCTGGGAAGGGAGCCGAACATGGGAAATCCTCTAGTGCTATTGGCTTCTCAAGCCCCTCCTCTTATCTGCTGAAAAGTTGCAGATGACGATTTCTCATGCGCATAACGTATAATGTACTTTAGTAATGTATACATATCTAAAAATTGGTGGTAAGCCCCTTTTTGTTTATTCATTTTTTTTTTTTTTAATCGTAGTTTCTTGTTTAGACGTTGTAAAACTCCTTTGTTATCCATTTATTCTTGTTTTGCCTTTTGGCTTGAATTGTATATGAAAAAAATTGAAATCTGAAGTAATCAGATCCAACGTTGTTGCTCTAAAACGTAAGACGTACCTTGAGATTCTCTATTTGGTCTATAAAAGCAAAAATGATCACCTTTTACATTCTTTAAGATGATCCCTACTTACGTTTTTAAAGCAAAAATGATCCATAACGACAACTTGAAGGAGGGAAATGCAATCCGGTTTCTCATTTACTGGGCGGCAAGATAAATAAATTCTCTTGTTACCATACTAATATGTAAGCCTCGTTAATAGCTTGGTCTCTACTTGTGTAAATTACCACACCCAATAAGGCTTCTGATATTGCATTCGTTTATCACTTTTAATAAATGAAAAGGTATTAGCATCTTTGGAAAATGAGTTATACCCAGAGCTTAAATAAAATGCACCATCGACTATTGAGATATCATTGAAGAAATAAAAGAAAAGAGCGTTACCAGAATCGTGTATTTTACTTAAAAAATAGACAATACTGCAAGTAATATTACAACAGGTTTTTTTTTTTTTTTTAACTAACTAATAGCTTGAAAGTGAATCAAACAAGAAAAATGAAGAAAAGAATTGAGGCAGAAAATTTAGCTATAATAACCATTTTTTTTTTTAATTTGTTGTTATTTGTTTTTAAAACAATTGTATCTTTTTGATAAAGGGTTGTAAATAGCCATATTAACTATTGTATTTAAAAAGATGAGAATATTGATATTAAATACAATGATTGAGTGTTCTCTTTAATCAGAGGATTTTTCTTTTTGTGGATTTTTTTAGGTGAATTTTAGAATCCCTTATAAGGATTAAGCTGGTAAAATTTTATCTTTTCAATTCGGTTGCTTCATGAATATTCTCAAAGTCATCTTGTACTGTATTATTCGTATAAAATACCGTTGCTCAATTGGAGAGTAGAAATAAGTAATGATCGGAGTGAAAATTGTGCACCTACCTTTCTATATAATTTTACAACCATTTAGTTTTTTTTTTTTAAAAAAAGATGACTTTGTCGCCTAATGTTGCTGTCGAAATTTGATCAAATTTTTTTCCTCCGAAAATAAAAAAACGTTAGAAAGCACCACTTGAAGAGAGGCAACTAGAATTGCTTTACTCAAAGATTTTAAATTTTAGAACATTAAGAAAGTTTGAGGTCTTAACGACCTAATGCAAGAATTGAAACCGATACTGATGTGGTAAGATAGAAATAAATAGCCCGTTGGGGACACGATTTGAACTTAAGTTTAAACCAAAACATCGTACTAATTCAACTTTTGATTTAAACCATGTTCTTAGACAAGCAAAATATATCTTCAGACAACAGAGTGACCGACTCTTTCCATCACGGGAAAACCAGACTCCAATATTTCAAAGCTCACACCAACTCTGTTTCTAACAAATATTATTCCAGAAACAATCAAGAAATTTTCACCTTGGAGCACTACGTAATGCATAAAATGTTGGTTATTATTTTTGAACGTTCAGAAAGTATACGACGAATAGAGGGATGTTTCTCTGATAAGAGATGGAGAATTAAAACAAATGTACAACACACAAGGTTTTTTTTTTTTGAAAATTTCCTTCCATCGAACCCTATGATCTTTGGAAGGCAGAAAACTGACTTTTATCATGTAGATACTCATGAAGAGGTTTGAACCCCAGACCTTAT
This sequence comes from Artocarpus heterophyllus, assembly GCA_025403435.1. Taxonomy (NCBI): domain Eukaryota; kingdom Viridiplantae; phylum Streptophyta; class Magnoliopsida; order Rosales; family Moraceae; genus Artocarpus; species Artocarpus heterophyllus. The sequence continues at coordinate 35,988,697 of CM046333.1, read as the reverse complement.
GGGAGCAAACCATGGGCCCAACCATGTACAACATACAAGCTCTTGGAATAGCCTCCCAAATTTTCTCAGTAATTCTTTTTTAAGTACCCCACTTAAATTAAGCAACAAGTCTTTAGACCTCCTCACTGGTCGAGGACACGATTATTGTAACAAAATAAAAGCAGAAGAGTTGAACCATTTTGGTGAAAAGTTAGTTCACTTGCAGGAAACACGTCTGTTGTCGGGTCCTAGACAACGCAAGTAACAGCTGCATGTATAGCGTCCGCAAGGTGAGGAACTGTCTTGGAGCTCAGACCAGCCATGCTAATTCTCCTGCAAATTCGACGAGAAACTGGCTCAGTACTTTTTATTGCGCTTCTTATCACAGGCATTATGTGAGCCATACATCTGTTGGACATGGTGCTACAATATCACGCAATTATCAAATGCCTATAAGCATCAGTTTAACATCTCAATGAACACGAAGTCTGCTTCGGAAAGAAATTGAAAGTGGCAACTTAAAAATTAAAAAGTTTATTTCAAAGTAACTGATATTTCATATTGTGAGTACTAGATGGAAGGGATATTAGTGCGCAATGGGAGTATGATATACCCAACGGTATTTGGTGGAGAATTAAGCAGAGATTGGCAGGTAAATAATGTCTCAAATAGAGCTCTCTTAGTAAGATTGCTGTAGAATAATGATTTTTATTAGGGCTGAATGATAACAATGCTAACACAGATGACTAAGACTAAGACTAGAAATAGGAAGGTTTTCGAGTGACCTTCTACACTCCTAAACTCTCTCCATTGTTTCAGATACTTTTTCCATAATCCCTCCCTCTTCCCTGCTCTGCTATTTATTCATTTCCCTTAACAGAATTTCCCCATTCCCTATGCTAACAAACTAACTTCCAAATGCTAGACGCCCACGATCCCACTTTCTTCGGAGATCACTCCTACCACGTGATTCCCTTCTTTTAACAGCTTCGGAGTCACCTCTTCCCCTTCTTTTTCCACGTCAGCATTCTTAGACCTATCTTCCTCAGCATTATGACTTATTTCCACCTCAGCCAATTTAAGTGATCTTTTCCCAGCTTCAATTTCCTTCCTCTGCCTCCTCCTCACATATGTGATGCGAATAGGAGGTCTGTTGCTTCCATCAGTACCCCCCGCCCAGAGTCGCACCTTGTCCTCAAGGTGAAATTCAGGGAAACGGTCAGCAATAACATCAAACGATTCCCAGGTGTCGTCATGATCCGGGAGACTTTCCCAATGTATAAGCACTTCCCTTTCCAATTTACCTCCTTTAGTGGTGTGACGGACTCCACGAACAGCTGCCGGAGAGGAATTAAGCTCCAAGTCCGAGTTAAGTTGTGGTGGCAGGCCAGAAACTGGTGTAGTGGCTCCAACTGCATTACGGAGTTGAGACACATGAAACACTGGATGGATTACGGCTGATGGTGGTAACTTCAATCTGTAAGCAACGGGCCCAATGCAAGACTCTACTTCAAATGGTCCATAGTAACGAGGTGCCAATTTCTCATTTTTTCGCTGCGCAAGGGAACGTTGACGATATGGCCGCAATTTTAAATAAACCAGATCTCCAACCGAGAATTTAACATCACGCCGTTTACCATCAGCCGCTGCCTTCATCTTTTGCTGTGCCCGAAGTAAATGCTGCTTAAGCAATTCCAGCATTGCATCCCTTGCTATCAATTCTTGGTCTACAGAAGCTACTGGTGATACCCCTATTTCATAACGAACTAATGGTGGAGGTTCACGTCCATACAAAATACGAAATGGAGTGGTCTTGGCTGCGGTATGGAAACAAGTATTATACCAGAATTCGGCCCACGGTAGCCATTTCACCCATTTATTGGGAGCATCGGAGGAAAAACAACGCAGGTAAGTTTCTAAACACCGATTAACCACCTCAGTTTGTCCGTCCGTTTGCGGATGGTATGCAGTGCTACGGTGGAGGGTAGTCCCCAATTGTTTAAAAAGCTCCGTCCAAAAGACGCTCAAAAACACTCGGTCTCGGTCTGAAACTATGGTCCGGGGGATTCCATGCAGACGAACGATGTCTCGAACAAAAGCAGTAGCCACTGTTACGGCTGTGAAGGGGCGACGCAAGGGAATGAAGTGAGCATATTTGCTGAGTCGGTCAACAATGACGAAAATCACACTATATCCGTCCGATTTAGGCAAACCTTCAATGAAATCCATGGACAAATCTTCCCACACTCGTTCGGGCAGGGGTAAAGGTTGCAGCAAGCCTCCCGGAGCTAGGGCCATGTACTTGTTTCTTTGACAAACTTCACATTTGGCCACATAATTCATCACATCGGTTTTCATTCCGAACCAAAACCATTCCGCTGCTAGCCGTTGGTAGGTCTTTAAAACTCCTGAATGGCCTCCAATGGCGCTGTCATGATAAACTCGTAGTAGTTCGGCCACCATGGGTGACTCTCTTGGTACTACTAATCGCCCTTCATGCATAAGCCGCCCATGTTCCAAGGCAAATCCGGGGTGTGTCTGCTGGTCCTCGAGCAATCTAGCTTTGATGTGAGCCAAACGTTCATCTAAGGCAACTTGTTGTTCAAGTTCTTCCGTGTTAAGTACCATAGGTGCGGTCAAGGCTCCTAAAATAGTTGCAGCAGGCAATCTTGATAATGCATCAGCAGCTTTGTTCTCTAAACCAGGTTTATACTGAATCTCAAAGTCATATCCAAGGAGTTTGGTGAGCCATTTTTGGTGATTTTCACTTAGCAACCTTTGTTCCAATAGAAATTTCAAGCTTCTTTGATCAGTGCGAATAAGAAACTTCCGTCCCAATAAGTAGGGCCTCCACTTTTGTACCGCCAAAACAATTGCCATGAGCTCCCTTTCATACACGGATTTAAGGCGATTCCTAGATGAGAGGGCTTGGCTAAAGAATGCTATAGGTCGTTGCTTTTGCATTAAAACTGCTCCGATTCCTACTCCTGATGCATCAGCCTCAATAACAAATTCCTTAGTGAAATCCGGTAATGCCAACACCGGAACTTCCACCATTCTTTGTTTGAGTTGATGAAAAGCTTGCTCGGCTTCAGAATTCCAAATGAAATTATCTTTTTTAAGCAAATTAGTCAAAGGCAGAGCAATGGTACCATATCCTGCCACGAATTTGCGGTAGTATCCTGTGAGGCCAAGGAATCCCCGTAACTCCCGTAAGCATGTAGGAACCGGCCATTTTATCATTGCTTCTATTTTTGAGGTGTCCACAGCAACCCCTTGACCAGAAATAATGTGCCCCAAGTACTCCACTTCTTGCTGCCCGAAACTGCACTTCTTAAGGTTGGCGTACAACTTATGTTTCCATAATACTTGGAACACCATTTCCAAGTGTTTTAGATGCTCTTCATGGTCTCGGCTGAAGATGAGAATATCATCGAAGAAAACCAGTACAAATCGCCGTAGATAAGGACGGAATATCTCATTCATTAATGATTGGAATGTAGCTGGAGCATTGGAGAGACCGAAGGGCATTACCAAAAATTCAAAATGGCCATCATGGGTCCGGAATGCTGTCTTAGGAACATCTTCGGGACGTACTCGGATTTGGTGATATCCAGACTTGAGGTCGATTTTAGAGAAAACAGTTGCGCCATGTAATTCATCAATCAGTTCATCAACAACCGGAATGGGAAACCTATCCGGCACCGTCTCCCGGTTAAGAGCCCGATAGTCAACACAAAAACGCCAGCTGCCATCTTTTTTTTTAACCAATAAAACTGGGCTAGAAAAAGGACTTATACTGGGCTGTATGATTCCTGCTGCCAACATCTCCCCCACGAGCTTTTCAATTTCAGCCTTCTGAATTTGGGGATACCGGTATGGTCGTACATTGACCGGAGAGGACCCGTCCTTAAGCACAATAGCATGTTCCTTCCCGCGGAAGGGAGGCAAGCCGGTTGGAGTCTGGAACAGTTCCGACCAATTGTATAATAGTTCCTGAAGGAAAGTAGGAACTTTCGTGGTTGATCCTGATTCATCCGCTGGAAGTACCGAGAGATTCCCACATTCTAAGAGTATTCCCTGGCCCTTATGGCGCACGGCTCTCATCATAGACTTCAAGGATACTGAAGTTCGGCACAAGCTAGGGTCTCCCTGTAAGCATACTAGTTCGCTTCCCACCTTGAATTTCATGGACAAAGTTCCCCAATTAACCTGCATCGCACCCAAGGTCGCCAACCATTGCATACCCAAAATCACATCCGAACTTCCTAATTGTAATGGCAGAAAATCTTCAATAATTTCTAAATTTTGAAGGGTCAAGCTCACTCCCCGACAGATTCCTTCTCCCTTAACTGATATCCCTGTGCCCATAATTACCCCATAATCCCCTGTTTTATCTAATGGCAACTCCAATTTCGTAACTAAGTCCTCAGAGATAAAATTATGAGTAGCCCCACTGTCAATAAGAACCGTTACCTCATGAAGTCCAACTGTTCCTTTAAGTTTCATTGTTCGCGGCGTAGTCAAACCCACCACCGAATTCAAGGAGATCTCCACGCACTCCTCTGGTTGCTGTTCACAGTGACTCTCCTCAGCGACATCTTCTATTGCATCGTCTTCTTGGAAGACAAGGACCTGCAGTTCTCTGTTTGGACAGCGATGTCCTATAGAAAACTTCCCATCGCACCGATAGCACAGCCCTTTCTCTCTTTTCAGCTGTATTTCAGCATCGGTGAGTCGGCAGAATGGCATCGTTGGGGTGCTTCGAGGAGTCTCTGGAGGAAATTGATTAGATCGTCCAATTCCTGTTGAGAAATTCTTCTGAAACATAGAAGAATTAGAAGAACCGAGTTTGGGCCCAATACTGGAATAACCCGGAGGTTTATTAGTCTTCAACTGCATGTTTCTGTCCTCAATGCGTTGGGCCATTTCCATAATTCGGCCCAGCCCTTGAGGCTTCAGCATCCTTAGTTCTGCCCTAATATCAGATCGCAATCCATTGATAAAGGTACTTTTCAAGACTTGCTCTGAGAGATCTTTCAACGGCGCGGCCAGAACTTCAAACTGCCGACGAAACTCGCGCACAGTGGTCATCTGCCGAAGTGCAAGAAATTCCTCATAACGTGTTCCTTCTTGCGTGGGCCTGAAGCGCTCTAACAGCATGGTCTTGAGCTCAGGCCAGCTTCGAATGACGCGCCGCCCGTCCTCCCATTGAAACCAAGCCAAGGCGTCACCGTCTAGGCTGATAACCGCTGCCTCCAATTTATCAGGGTCGCTCAGACGGTTTAAGGTGAAGTAACGCTCCACCCGAAACACCCATCCATCGGGATTAAGGCCATCGAAGATCGGCATTTCAACTCGGCGTGGTCTGCACTCCAATCGCCCCGCATCCTGTCGTTCACGCCACGATTCACGTGTGCCACCCACCGTCTCAACCTCCTCCCTTTTTGTTCTCGAGCTCATTCTTCACTCCCTTGCGTTTGGGCCCACTGAACTGACGTCTGCTCGCCTTTTGCTGAAGTACCTTCTTGGCCGTGATCGTTCCTCTGGTACTGTTTCAACTCCTCCAAACTGGCTAAGATTCGCTCGAAGCCACGTTCCAAATTAGGTATTTTCTTAAGCTCCTCTCGTAGTGATTCAAGTTCACCACTCATTGTTCCCAAGTCGCGCTGAAATTCACCCCTCGCTGCTTCAACACGTTCCATGCGTTCTTCCATCCGTCGGTCTTCTGTCTTCCTCGTCATCATGGTGGAATCGTCACCGCTCTGATACCAATTGGTATACCCAACGGTATTTGGTGGAGAATTAAGCAGAGATTGGCAGGTAAATAATGTCTCAAATAGAGCTCTCTTAGTAAGATTGCTGTAGAATAATGATTTTTATTAGGGCTGAATGATAACAATGCTAACACAGATGAGTAAGACTAGGACTAGAAATAGAAAGGTTTTCGAGTGACCTTCTATACTCCTAAACTCTCTCCATTGTTTCAGATACTTTTTCCATAATCCCTCCCTCTTCCCTGCTCTGCTATTTATTCATTTCCCTTAACAGAGTTTCCCCATTCCCTATGCTAACAAACTAACTTCCAAATGCTAGACGCCCACGATCCCACTTTCTTCGGAGATCATTCCCACAACGTGATTTCCTTCTTTTAACAGCTTCGGAGTCACCTCTTCCCCTTCTTTTTCCACGTCAGCATTCTTAGACCTATCTTCCTCAGCATTATGACTTATTTCCACCTCAGCCAATTTAAGTGATCTTTTCCCAGCTTCAATTTCCTTCCTCTACCTCCTCCTCACATATGTGATGCGAATAGGAGGTCTGTTGCTTCCATCAGAGTATTAGGGGACAATTTTGAATCAACCCAATTGTATTGGGGCTGTAATACTAGTTTAGTGTTCTGCTTTTGAAGCTCTGTTGGCTTAGTTTTTTTTCCTTTCATTTCTGCCCCGCCGGTACCTCATACTCTGGTTTTTTTTTTTTTATTTGATTGATTATATCAGTAAAGAAGCTTTTCGTAAAAAGAAAAAAAAAATCATATTGCAGAACAAGAATGTACGTGACATAGCTGGCTTAGCTGAAACAAAACCATCATGTGGAAAGTGAAAAGTCCAAATTTAATCGAATAATTAAAGCGAGACCAGCTATATCGGTGAAAAAAAAAAAAAACCATCATGCAGAGAGTGAAAAGTCCAAATTTAATCGAATAATTAAAGCGAAACAGTCTCTGCTATAACCAACATCACTAATGCAGCTTCTACTGACTCACTTGGTTTATGGCATAACAGAGTATATAGTTCATCCTTTATACTGAAGAAATATTACTTACCCATCAGATGTCATGTATATGTGATATTCTTTAGTCATGAAGGCAACCTGTTCAGCGTTCAGCCCTGTGAATGTAAACATTCCAATCTGCTTGATAATATGACTCCAGTCACCAGGTGTACCTGCAAAATAGAAAGGCAAGCGGAACACAGATGAGATTCATTAATCTGACCCAATTGAAGATGTAACATGCGCCTATCAGGGAAAAATATCAGGGCTAGGTGTTGAAATTAGAGAGGTAATATTTTGCGCAAGACGAACATAGTTCGACTGATCACTGCCACATAACCCACAAAACAATAGCAAACTATCAACCATGTTGAGAAGATCTAGAAAATATGAGCATCAGATGAATGCAAAAACAGATATGCTTTGATTGGAAAAGGATCAAACCAATATAATCATTAGATGTCAATCATGGGAGTATGATTAAAAATGCTAACCTCTAGCCTGTAAGGCATCAAAGAGCTGCTGGCGCATGCTTATAATGCGGTCAGCCATAGTCTTCAGCTCAACAGTCCATTCATTGTACAAATCCCTAACATAAGGGACAGACTAAAACATAAATTCCACACAAAACAAGAAAAAAAATAAAATAACAAATAGTTGGCATGATTATCTCTTGGGCCAAATATTCTGAAAAAAATTGTAACATCAAGTCAATTATCAAGTTTTTGTCATTTGCGTACTTCCACAAATGAAACCCACTATCACATATCACATATGCATGTGTGCATCAGTTTTAAGTAAAAGACTAATTGTTTCCAAAATAAAGTAATTGACCACAGTTCCGAGGCGTCTAGTCCAGTTTGGAATAGTTACCTGTCCCTGAGGATGGTAGCCACAATAGATGCACCATGAATGGGTGGGTTAGAATACATGGGTCTTATCACAAGTTTCAGCTGGCTCTCCACCCTGCTTGCTACGTCTGCTGCCTTACAGACCTATGTAAGAGTAGAATAATAATATAGTAAGTAGAGTTAAGAAACAACAGAATGGAAACACACGTCTTTGAAAGAAGGGAAAAGACTTCTTCAAAAGTAGACATAACACACGAAAAAAAACAGATACAAAATAATACAATTTATTTTGTGAAAGTTAGTCTATTAATCATACAATACTTAGAGCGCCGACACGTTCCCCATAGAGGCCCATGTTCTTGGCATAACTCTGAGCTATAAGGCATTCACCACCATCAGCAGCAAACAAGCGAACTGGCTGCGCATCTGCATCCAGACTTCCACTGGCAAAACCCTATAATAATACCAAAAAAGAAAGAAAAGAAAATGAGGTTTTGTTCAATAAGCAATTTTATCCACGCTAAAAGGAGGCATTATTCAGGGAAGTGGAAAATCAAGCTGCTCAGATGTATGCTTGCGATGTACCTGATAGGCACTGTCAAAGAAAGGCAATAATGCTTTTGATCTAATCAGCTGCCTAATCTGCTCCCACTGTTCAAGAGTTGGATCAACACCAGTAGGGTTATGAGCACAGGCATGCAGCAGCACAATAGCTCCAGAAGGGGCAGAACCAAGGTCTTCTAAGAGGCCTGGTAACCACATCAAAGTAAATATCAAAATACACAGAACCAAAAGACTAAAACTTAATCAAGCCAAGTACCGCTTTTTGTATAAATGAATATGGTTGAAAATAGCAAATAAGAGGGGGAAATTGAAAAGAGTAGAGTATAACCAAAAAAGAAGTTACTAACAATCAAATGAGTGCTAGACTAGGTGAAAATGGAATAAGCAGGCAAAACAAACAAAACATATACTCACCTTGGAAATTGAGTCCACGAGTTGATGGGTCGTAGTATCGGTAGGTTTTCACAGATAATCCGGACAGAGTGAAAACTTTTGTGTGGTTTCCCCATGTTGGCTGAGGTATGTAAATTGTGCGCTGCAGGAAAAGGTGGACAAGGTCAAATTTTGCGATATATTTCTTGTCTTTTTCAGTCAGATTAAGAAGGCACATACTTCATGATAGTGTCTTGCTAAAAATTCACCACCAACTCTCAACGAGCCAGTTCCAGACAAGCATTGAACAGTAGTAACCCTGTTCTCTTGGATAGCCGGGCTTTATCAAAGCAAGTAAAAGGATGATTAATTTAAAATTAAAAAAAAGAAGAAGAAGAGATAATGACCAAGCATGAATGAATTAGAACTATTAATCCAATCAAAGCATATGCCTGTTATACCTGTCAGCGCCAAGAATGAGTTTAGCACTCAATTTATTGAATTCCGCAAGTCCAACAATGGGAAGGTATTCCTTAACACGTGAACTGCAAGTCGTGAAGATTGGGAATCATTAACTACTACATAGAGAGTTAAAAAGTGCAAGGGATGCTGAAAATATTGCTTACAGGTCATTAACAAGCTGCTGTTCTGCTTGTCTCACTACATTCAGGACAAGAGGCTTCCCTTCCTATTAAGCCATGAATAGAAAGCTAGGAATTTAGCGTGTGAGATATAATAGATCATCTAAAGCCTAACAATATTACAGCCCAGCTATTCTGACTTCCCTAAGTCGAAATTATGGTAATAATGACAGTCACCAATTTCTCTTTACCGTACTTACAGAAATTATAATGTCAACCACTACTGAAATTGCAAAAAGATTTAGAATAATATGATTACAAGATTTCTTTGTTTTTTTGAGTGAAGCCAAAAAAAAAAAAAAATCTTATCTGATGTTTACGTTAGATGCCAATATATAGAAGCAGAAACAAATTTAACAGTCCTTGATGCTTCACTCTGTACAAAACAATCAACAACACTTCTGTAATTTAGTAGAAAACACTCACCTCTGTTCTGTAAGCACCAACACCCAAATTTAATTTAACCGGGCTAGGATCTTTGTTATATGCAACTGTTACCTGTTTAAAAATTTCAAATAGAAATTATCAAGATAAATGTTAGATAAAAAAGGAAGAGGTAAAATGCACAAGCTACGGAGGAAATTCAGGAACAAAAAAAAGGGCAGTCATGAGATTGAAAATAGTTTAAACAAAATGGTCCAAAGCAACGATTTATTCCAGTACAAAAAAGAGGAGATCTACAAAAATGCTGGCTTACCTAAAGCTGTACACAGCGTAGGCATGGAAAAGCTCACTACTTTAGCTTAAAGAAACTTTTTTTTTTTTACACACAACGATTGGGCCCAAGAACCACCTAAATCGATCACAGAACAGGATCCCATATATATATATATATATATTAAGAATTTAGCAAATTGACAAGCAAAATACTTGTTCATTCTAATAGCTAAAGGACGACATTTCTCATACGCCACACACATTTTGGCACCTAACAATACAAAGAAAATGGCACACATTTTGATCCCAAAAAATCAAATTTCTTCATCACGATTTAGGACTCCATAATTCAAAAACCTAGGATCAAGCAAATCCCAAGTTTGGCTTAGCTGAAGCGCATTAAAAATTCTTGTATTTATCAAAAGCATAATAATTCAAGACATTCTATAGAGAAATCTCTCGTAAAAAACAACGTGCATATGATCATCGATCGCGATCCGCAAAAATGTCATATATATATATACACACATATATTCAAACAAAAAACGAAACTTTCAGTTGATTCAGGCATCGAAATCTATTAATCAATTACAGATTATAAACGAAACCGAATTGAACTAAAACTACTCTCGACGTGCCGTGTACATTTTCGGTGATCGTTCCATGGACGAATATGAACCACCTAAATTTAGAGAGAGAGAGAGAGAGAGAGTACCCCAAGAATAGGATCCTCCGGAGCACGAACAACGTGAGCAAAGACAGAATCGGCATGGAAGGCGGAAGTAGGAGAAGCGGAGATGGAGTCCATAGCAGAAATCGAATTCTCAACGTGAAGGTGCCGAAGCAGAGCGTTTAACCTCCGATCAGTTGGTGAAGAAGAAGATGAAAAAGCAGGAGGAGAACCGCGGGTGAGAGGTGATGTATACCGGGGGTGCATTTTAGGGGCTTCCGCTGGTTCCCGAGGCTTAAAGTGCGCGCCTTTTATTTTTATTTTTATCTTCTTTTTTTTTTTGTGAAATTTTTTAGTTTTCAACTGGTGACAGCCTTTTACACCATAACAGGGACGGTTTTCCTCACGCGGCGAGTCATGCGTTGCGGTTTGTTTGCTGATGTCATTTCTTACGTGGACCCCTCATCCCTTTTTCATTCACATTTTTATTTTTGAAAAAAAAAACTCAGTACAATTTTTTTTAGCGAGAATTTTGCAAGAGAGTTTATTATGTAACTGTGTCTCCAAAATAAAAATAAAATAGGATAAGATTATTTATCTAACTTCTTATGATTATTTTATTTTTTGTTCTGGATCTTCTGATTATTTATTAGTTGAATTATAATTATCATCTAATAAATTGACATTTATGTCCCTCATAATACGGATGATTTTCCACGCCTTTAGACAGAACGTGATAATTACAATTTACGTAGAAATGTCTGTCGAAATCGGGAAGCTCTTATGTGGACAGAGGTTACACTAACACGCGAGAAAACGTGGGTTTGATATAACGAGGACACGTGACGACAAATTCCAAGAAGTTAGCTCCGGGGTTTGGCACGTGGATCGAGTGGAGTTACGCAACCCTGTGGGCTGACTGTTTGTCTGGCCGTTCCCATTTGATAGTGAAATCATTTCATCACTGCGTGGAGGGCTCGTGACCAATGATCAAGGTGTTAGCTGTCGGCCCTGTGGCCCAGTATCGGTGTGGATCACAATTGACGCAGGGTTCGGATATTTTATATTTATTTTTATTATAGCATATAAAAATTTTATATTATAATAATTTTTATATTTTTATTGTAATATATAAAAGTTTTATATTATTTATAACCGAAAAATTAGTTTAAACTGTCTTTGTCAAACAGCCTATTAATGAGAGATTGTTACGTTAATGAGACAGTTGACCTAATTATATTTTTTAAATTAAAATTTGATTCTAGTTTACAAAAATTCTATAAATATCTTAAAATAATATCATTAAAATTATTGTTATGTAATTAATAGTATAATATGCAATATCATCAAAATAATTACTAAGTCATTTAAGACATCTTAAAGATATTTTAAATATTAAGTTAGATTTTAACTTCATAAGAATAATTTAGCGACGTATTATAATTTTTTTTAGAATTTTAAGCCTCTCTGATTGCTACTGGGCCCAATTTGAGTCCAGAATGCCAACTTACTTTAGGTCGTTGCGATATTCATCATGAATTGCAGGCTCGTTACATATATTAATAGGAAGTTTTGGATTGAAATTTGCTGCAAGAAAAAAAAAGTTTTGAAAAAATTTCACTCTACCACATCAATATAATTAGTGTACTTTTTAAAATGCACCTTTTTTTAGGGCAAATTTTATAAATTAACATGAAAGGTTAACTAGTAAATTACAAATTTACTATATAAATTTTAAATTTACAAGTTTCACATCATGTACCTGTCTTAGTCACGACAGGTGTAGTAAATTACAAATTTAAATTCAAAATTTACATGATAAATTCATAATTTATCACATTTTTTTAACTAAGACGTATTTTATGTGCAACTTGTAAATTATGAATATACATAGTAAATTCATAATTTTCGTAATTTACCAGTTAACTATTGATGTTGAAATTTCGAATCAAACATGACTATATTAATTTACCACACTTATCTTAACTATGTGCAACTTGTAAATTTAAAATTTACATGATAAATTCGTAATTTATCATACTTATCTTAACAAAGATAGACACAATATGTGCAACTTGTAAATTCAAAATTTACATGATAAATTCGTAATTTACTAATTAACTATTGATGTTGATTTATAGAATTTGCAGGAAAGGAGGAATTTGGGAAGTACACTATGTGACGACCCGTCTTTTCGGGCAATCACTTTACTTTCTTAAAAATCGTTTCATAAACAGTAATCTTACTTACTTAGTAAGAAAAATACTGAAATAATTTTTTTTTCTTTAAACGTTCTTTAAACTGATGCGACCTCTGTCGCATTTCAAGTTGAGACATCGCTCAACACTTGCCCTTAAAATCATTTCAAATCGTTTCTTAGAACTTAATAAGAAACACTTTTTAAATCATAGCTTAAAACTTTACTTTATAATTACATAAAACAGTTTGTAAACTGTATCTTAAAACTTTGAATACAATTCTTAGAACTCTGATTTTCTTTAAACTTTGAAAACATTACATTAAATAGTGGAAAACCTTTTCTTTGTATAGTGGAAGTAAACAGTGATGGTATCCATACCCAAATCTTCGCATCTGTCCTCCGCAGCACCCCGCTCTTTTAATGAGCTTTCGCTCAGTAAGTTCAAACATATTCTCACAAAGCATTTAAACATGCTTTAAAAACTTTTCTCATGAAAACCTTTCTCTTGAAACATTCTTCATGAACGTTTTCCATAAACATTTCTGAAAATGTTTTACATAAACGTTTTTCGTAAAACATTTCTTAAACGTTTTGCTTAAAACGTCGTTCATAAACCGTTTCTTGAAAATATGAAAATGTTCTTCATAAACATTTATCGTAAACATTTTTCAAAATGTTTTCCATAAACATTTAACATAAATATTTTATAATAAGAAATACAAGCAAATTCATAATGCATTATTCCAATTATGCTCAATTATGAACTTTAATTATGAGCATTTTATGAACATTCTATAAACTTAAATATTCCTTTCTTTCTCAACCTTTATTCTTGTTCCTTAACTTTCTTTATCTTATAACCTTCCTTTTCCTTACTTTACTTTAGTGTTCGTACCAACTCATTAATCATGAGATCATAAACATGATGCTTCCCTTGTGGAAGACTTGAGACCATCAAACATTAAGGTCATGTACCTCACCTTTAGGAGGTCAAACTTTAATTTTACTTTCATTACCTCATAACAAAGAGGTTGGTACGACACTTTCTTTTTATCTTTACGTTACCTTCTTATTAACTTTAGTGAGCATTACAAATGCAATCACATCATATGCAATACACTTGCAATTCATAGCTTGTACTATAAAACCTATTGCATAACAAATGCAACTCATTGCATAACAAATGCAACATAAAATGCAAACACATTTTGCTAATCATAATTTGTACTCTAAAATTTATTGCATCACAAATGCAACTTATTATATCACAAACGCATCATATAACGCAATCACATTTTACAAATTATAACTTTTATTCTAAAACTTATTGCACAATAAATGCAACTTATTGCATAGCAAATGCATGATGAAACTTATAACTTAAGCTATAAAACATTTTGCATTGTCATAATGCAAAACATACTTTAAATACTTTAAAAATCATAACTTACACTTTTACGAAATGTTATGCATATCAATATACAAATAAACCTTTAACATAACGGTTGCAAATTCATTGCAAATCTTTTTCTTGAACTTTAAAACTTTTTACATAATAAATGCAAGCATACTTTAAAAGAAACTTGCATAATAATTGCAAACTCATTTGCAAATTATATAAATAAGCATTTAAAAATCATTTATATCATGCTGTAGGTGACATTTGAAACTTACCCGAACTATGCTCTAGCGTTCTCTATTCCGTTCCTTTTCCTTCCATTAGTCGGCCTCTATGTCCTGATCAAACGACAGCTGACTTATTGGTTAACTTTCTTTATTATCAATCCACTCGATTGATAATAAAGCGTAAACATTATCCATTCTTTCCTTTTAACTTAACTAGTATACTTTCGTTTACCCTTGTCTTTACTTAACCTTATAAACCATCGGTTTACCTTTCCTTCGCTTAGCTTTGTAACCCACCGGGGTTACTTTTCCTTTTAACTTCGTAACCCATCGGTTTACCTCTCGCTTACTTAAACATCCCTTATTAAATTTCCTGTCTTACTGGCGATTTCATTTTTAATGTATTACAGAACATTTTCCATCTAATAACATTATGCTAAATCGGAGTGTTCAACTCCGTTCTAGTCGTTTCCTTAATAATGACAATTTTACCCTTAACGGATTTTTTGTCACCCTTGTAACCTTATAAAACTCATTCTTACATAAAATAGTGTAACAATCACTAATCATGTATTTCATAAATTTTTATGAAAGCATCTAAAACAATTTATTCTAAAACAATTCATACTGTAGGCGAGATTCCTACTTACTTGGACTCCAAGCAAAGCAGATCCAGTTGTATCTCGCTGCATCTACAGTAAGTGAAGCATCCTTTGTAGTGCTCCTCGAGCGACCATAAATAGCTAGGAATGCTTCCTGGAGAACATACATTCTTGAAACTGTCATTATAGACTCCGATACTACTGTTTGAATCGCCTCGATCCGCATGCAGTCGGTACCAGACGATTTTTACCGGAGTGGAATTAGCTTGAACGGAGGTTACCATTGCGTTCAGAGCATCGAAACGAGTCAAGAGGCGGTCTCGGATCTTCGATCGGAGGTCCGGATCACAAAATCCCAATTTGACATTGATCGCTGTTGACCGGCGGCGGTTGGCTCCGTTGAGGGCTGAGCTCGAGCCTACCCCCCCTAATTCGACCCTCCTGAGTCCAATGGTGGGGTCAATTTCACCCAATTTGGCCTCCATCAGCTCAATTCGAGGATGGGATTCTCGGCTAACACCGGCGGCTCCGATCTCCTATCTCCGACGGAGATACCGTGCAATTGAGGTGGGCATTTCCTTCCCCGTGGCCCTCTTGTTCCTCTCCTCACGCTGAGTCCATAGACACCAAGATCACGTCGATTGGTAGTCGGACAACGGAGAAATCACGTCGGGAAGAAATGGGTTTCACGGCCACTTTGGGCGGCGCGTGAGGCTCCCTCCGGTGGCCTTTTGGGTTGCACGACACCTCGTTGGACTCAGCTCGTCGAGAGCTTTCCATTGGTGTGGGAGGTGTCGAAAAAGGACGTCGGAATCTCAAACGAGATTTGAGGAGAGAGAGAGAAAATTCTAGAGAGAGAAAGTAGAGAAAGACCCAAATTTTTGTGATTTTCTGATTTTTCCTTTTTTTTTTCTTCTTTTCTTTTATAAAAGTATAAAAAGAAATTGTGGTCCACACAATCCAATTCTTATACTGCATTGCTCTAATACTGTATAATTTTTCATGTTATTATACAGTATTTTTCATTAAACTGTACTTTTATCTTAATTAATCATTAATTTAATGCATTAAAAATCTCGGGTGTTACACACTAAATAGACTAAGCTCCTTGTTTGTGCGATATATGTAAAGAGGCCCACATTTATGATCCCTTATAACAAGTTTAAGGTTAGAGACGACTATTTTTCTTCTTGAACGATAAAATCAAAACAATAGCTGATATAAGGCCGTATGCTTAATTCTTCAAATGTTGAAGGTTATATACACTTAGGGCACAAAATAAAATAAAATTCAACAATGGGATTATTTGCACCAACGGTAACTTAGACACCACGAGTAACAGCTACATAAATAGCATCAGCTAGATGAGGCACTGTGTTAGAGCCTAAACCAGCAATATTAATTCTCCTGCAAAATTTAATGAAAAGTTAAGTCAATAAGCTCAGCATAAATATGCCTATATATGTATATATATATGAATGTGTGCGTGTCGTCTATCATGAAATGACAATTGTGCCAAAAAATCAGACACGTAAGAGTTGAGAATTTCTAAACTAGCCAGAAAGTTATAATAAAAAGAGCAACATTTTCTTTGTGAGCAAAGAAAGCATTTTGATATAACTATAATTGCCAATCATTGATACAGAAAAAAGGGATTTAATGGTATGATTTTCATGAATGCTTTGAATAGCATCAAACCATATGCACTTCGAAATTGCATATTTATACCAGATTTCCTTTTGGGTACTGCATAATTTGATTCATACCGGCTTTACAATAAAGAAGTTGAGGAATATGTTGATACATACGGTTAGGTAACCCATCAGAGGAAAGGTAAATGTGGTATTCTTTAGCAATGAAGGCAACTTGATCTGGGTTTAATCCTGTGAAAGAATACATTCCCACCTGCCTGCTTATGTGACTCCAGTCACCAGGTGTGCCTGCAAAATTTCAAAGGAAGATGTTTCAAAACACAAGACTAATTCAGAGAGAGAGAACCAAATGAATTCAACAAGATTGGATTTGCCTCTGTTGCGCAGAGCATCGAGAAGTTTGCGCTGCATACTAACAAGGCGGTCAGACATTGTCTTCAATTACTACTCCACTCGTTGTACATATCCCTGCAATTAAGCATCTATTGGCCTCGAAGTCAAGATTTCACACCCCACCCCCCCCACAAAAAAAAAAAAGGTCAGAGAAAGAGGGGGGGAAAATTGTATCCTATATGCCACTTATTACTTAACTCTATGCAACTTTTGTATGCACGCACGCATATATATGGTGAATTAGAGAAATAACACGGTAGAGAGTTTGTGATTGAATAGACCACCTCCATGAAAACATTTGAGATTAATTTACACGTTAAAGCGGTGCGGGACTTCATAAGTGGTACTAAGCCTAATTGACACCACATATCAACGCACATCAAGTTTCACCTACTTTACGCTGTTTGTTCACGTAGTTTGGATTTTCACCTACAAACATAAATCAGTGTGCATAAGCAAAGAACCACCAGAACCAATACATTCCAAGCCATGAGCATGAAACAACCTTTCAATTCATTATTTTCTCTATACACGCATATATAAATATAATATTGTGACCTAAGGAAAGGCAATACCAGAATATTGCTTGCTGTCAGCTCTTGATAACCGGCTTCGAAAATTAGAAAACGAGCAGATATATGAAGTATTCACAATAGCTAAAATTAGTCCTCCTACTCCTGCTTTAGATAGTTTCATACAAGGCAACAACAAAATGACTTTCTAGTTTCTATCATCTAATACCTGTCCTTTAGGACAGCAGTCACTATGGAAGCACCATGGATAGGGGGGGTTGGAATACAAGGGTCGGATCACAATTTTCAGTTGGCTCTCAACCTTGCTAGCCACTTCTGCTGTTTTGCAAACCTACTAAATGTGATAAATTTTAATTAGACATCTTAATCCTTAGATAACCATTGAAGTAGATAACGGGAGTTAATTAGGAAAAAATTGCGTACGAGTGTAAAATTTAAGAACCAGTTCTTGCAAAGTTACAGCAATTATTGATAATAATAAAATTAATAAATACACCGTACCGATCATTGATTAGAAGCTGCTCCGATAGTCTAACCACATCCAAAACAAAAGGTTTTCCATCCTGTTTTGGTGTTGCACCATCAAACGCCAAACAAAAGAGATTAAATTTAGTTGCATAAGAACAAACAAGGGCATTTATTCTTAGGGTATTTGGCTCTTTTGCAACTGAACTTTTTCCGATTTCGCAAGTTGCCCACTAAATTTTTTATTTGACAAATTATCCTTCAGTCCAATAAAGTATTGCAGAGTACCCCAGGTAGACAATGGCTTTTGGAAGTTGGACAGTAACACACTCGTTCATGTCAGGTGAGCTCATTAGAAGGCAGAGACGCCGAAATTTCATACGTAGATAGAGCACGTTATGCCACACGCATGAGGGCATTTTCTTTCAACTTTTGACATCCCTAATCAATTTAGGGGACACTCTAAAATATCTCATCAAATGAGGGATAATTCACTAAAATTAAAAGTTTAAAGAGTAATATGTCAAGTCACTAAAAGTTTAGGAGGGATAAAAAAGGCTAAAAGAGTAAAAACCTTATCATCTACAACCTTGGACTTGTCAAAGAAACCAGCTCCAAAATTGGTCTCAATGGGTTTCTGTAACTCATCAAGAAATCACTCTATCTAGCTCTATTTCCAGTTCTATTATGCCTGACTAAAAGAGTTGAAAATTTCTGACTTTGGAATTCCAAAGTAAGAAATGGGCCCACCTCAGTTCTGTAAACTCCAACACCCAAATTCAGCTTCAATGGGCTGGGGTCTTTGCCATAAGCAGCCATAACTTGTTTCTCCACAAAGAGAGAGTCAGAGAAGGCTTCATAAAAATGTGAGAGATTATTGACATTATTATTTTCGTCGAAGAAACTAGTTCAAACATTAACAGTGATAAATAAGGAATTGAGAAGAGAGAGGGGGTCAAGAACACTCCATTTTGTTGGGTCTCCAAACTTGAATACTTAGTCGCCGTGCGATGCGAGAGAGAGCTTTTTATTGGGTTTCCGACGCTTGGCCTTCTTCACTTTGAGTAAAGCTTCCTCTTTTTCGACCCCTAAGTTTTTGTATTTTCACAAATCGGCCTCCACATTTGTCAAACTGTTTCTATGTTGCTCAAATATGCAAAGTTTTTTTAATTTAGTGACAGCATTGCAACTGCCCTACTGTTCTGCCACCAATTTAATCAACCTCATAAATTTGAGTTACATTGTGGCAGCTTAACAAATTCAAGGAAGCTCGCTTAACTCCCAAAAAGGAAAAAAAAATTTAAGAAACCATTTATTTTCGGAAAATAATATGTCAAAGCACATAAAATTTTAAAAGATAAAGTGCCCTTAAAAAATAAAGTGCCATTAAGAGGGAAATTTTTATAAACGTTTGAAAATTATTTTTTATAAATATACAACTTAAGTATGTAAATATGACACCACTTTTTTTTTTAATTTAGTATTAGTAAATGCGTTTTAAAAGTTTAGGTGACATGTAACTTTCTTCTTCTTTTTTTCACTAGGAGTAAAGCATATACTGTACTTGGTATTGCATGATTAAAGTCAGTTTAAGGGGAAAAAATATTTCTATAGTCAGTACTTTGCTAGGGCTCTTATTCAAATTTAATGAACTAACCCTTTTTTAAAATTTCAGGATTTGAAAAGAGTTTGTTATTACTGAGAAAATTGTCTGTTATTATGATTTATGTGATTAAAAAAGGCTCGCTCTAAAGGTTGAAGTCCTAAATTCGATTTTTTTTTCTTTTGTTTTTCATTTCTATTATGTAAGAAAAAAAAAGAGGGAAAATTACATATTGTGTGGTTAAGGAAATTGTATTGTTACCTTAGAAAAAAAAAAAGAAAAAAAATTGTCTTGTTGGATAATGGATACTGTAACAAAATTAATGTAAAAATCAGTATTCGTGTTACTCAAAATAGTAAGAGTCTGTTTTCCTCATGGAATTTTTTTTAAAAAAAAAATTTGCTTATTTTTCAGTCTAATTTCAACTCTAGCATAATTAGAGTTTTGTTACTAATAAGCATGAGAAAGTTGTTTATTATTATGTGATTACAAGAGACTCATATATAAGGTTGTAGTCCTATAAATTCGAACTTTTCTTTACTTGTAATTACAAAAAAGGGAAAAAAATAAAATTAATTATTTTATGTGATTCAGGAAATTGTCTCATTAGATTCTGTAACAAAATTAATATAAAAATTAATGTACATGTTACTCTAAATATGTACTCATGCCGCCACTAAAGTGACTGACTTGTTGGTGATTATAACTTCCCTTCAAGTGCTTAGCTTGGTTGATTATTGAAGTTGGGAACTAGGATTTGCTAAGTTCAATTGTAAGGTTAGAGACTTGACTCGGAGTCGTCTTAGGTTGTTTAGCATGTTTCTAAAAAAATTGTCCATTTGGCAACTTAGGGCAAACCATACAATAATAGTTTAAATGAACTTTGGTATACTATTTTTGCTTACAAAATGTTAATTTCAAACTAACTTTGGTTCAAATCTTAGTTTGAAATGTGTTTCCAAACAATCTAATTATGTATCACTTGGTTCTTTAACGGCCTAAGTATGTTTAACTTAGTTCTTACATAAGTATTAAGATTATTTCAGATAAGATATTGTATAGACTTTTAGACTGGGAATTAAAATAGGATGCTTATAAAGAAATTTGTATAAATTCCTATTTGGCATTATTGTGAATAAATTTTGAGCATTTTATTTATAATTACTATAATTGCTTATTGTTGTATTTCGAGTGAAATATCATTAAGATCTGATACTTGTCAATATCTTCAATTATGGTATGAACATTTTATACACAGACGATGTAACCAAAGACTTTAGCTTCTATTTGGCATTTTATTTGGAATTAATTAGTTTTAACTAATTATAATGTAAAGTTCTCACATGCTGTAATAAAAAAAATCGCTACAACATAACGCTTTCATATACTATAATTCTTAAACTTAAAACTTTAGTTGAAAATAAAATGCCAAACGGCCTATCAGTGTGGATATAAAGTTTATCAACCCCTGAAATCAAAGCTAGGCACTTTGAATTTCGACAAGATTGTGGTATTATCTATTGCCTAATTTTAGCAATAATTTAATCCGAATCATTGTAATATTGATTACAAGTAAAGAAACATTAGTTTATCGAGAATATATTGAACAAGACTACAATAAAATTAGTTATTTGACTAAATCCGTTCAAATACAAAGAACTTGTATTCTGTTATTTTAGATGCTCAATTTATAGATGGACCTTAATCTTGAGTTTATAGTGGACTTATATCCAAATGTTATGTCTTTTGATTTATCAATGGATGAGATCTAAATAAAGTCCTATACCTTAGGAGTCTTTTTGGTATGTCAGACTGAATTAGGACTACAAGATTAAGATTAAATTGGATAGAATTGAATTAGAGTGTGTTAAATTCTATCTCATGTTTGGTGACACTTTGAATTGAATAACAATTTTTACGTGATAATATATATATATATATATATATATATATATATATATATTATTTTAAACAACTAATCATTCTCATAATAAAGCCAATCTTATAATTATGTTTCATTAGGGTACTACAATTTCGTTTTCTTTCACTTAAAAAATAATAATTACGCATTTTTTGGGAAACTATAATTATGTTTATTTTTTTAAATGAACTATAAGTATGTTTTTTTTTTTTTTTCTGAAATGAACAATAATTATGGTTTTTTAAATGAATTATAATAATTATTTTTTTAAGGCACGTGATTACGTTTTTTTTTTCCGAAGGAACTATAATTACGTTTTTGGTTGTAATGTAAAACAAGTAGGAAAAAAAATCAAAAGAAAATTGTTTTTTTAAATCAAATTTCTTTTTTATTCCTTTTTCTTTTCTTTTTCACTTCGTTTTTCTTTTTTTCTTGGTCTTTCTTCTTTGTCAGAAGGTGGGTTGGTTTTCTGCTTCAGATTTCCAGCGTGGGGGTTACAAGTGACGATGATTCAAATGTAGAGTTCGCGGGTGGCGGAGTTCCAAGGGATGCATTTAGTAGACGACATAGGTCCGAAGGCAAGTAATAAAGTGAGTTTATCTTTGAATATATCAATATTAAACTCGATAAATTTGAATAAATTTAAGTTTATCACTGATAAAACAGTTATTTGTCTAATTACAAAAGTTCTGACTATTTATTTTAAAAGTATATTTGAAAAGAATATTTACTTCTATAACCCAATAAAAACATGTTTTCCTTATTTTAAAATCTCATAATTTTTTGGTTTTTTTTTTTTTTTTTTTAAGTTTGTTATACATGGATATAAAGGATAAGCATAAGGTGAGTTGGGTGGATTGTAGGGATTTTTTAACCCATCTAATCAAAGTTTGGGTAGACTGATTTTTAATCTAATCTACCTAATAAGCCTAAACTTTAAAAGCAACCCACCCAATTAAAGATTAGATGGATTGGGTGGGTTGATAAGATTAAGCATTATAAAATAGGGAAAAAATTTACATTAACAATTTACCAAAATAAAAAATATATAGAAAAAACTAAAATTCATCACATATTTGATTTCTAACAAAACTCAAATACATAAGTCATATTTAATAAATAAAACATAATAAAAACTAAAAAAACAAATTATATCTATTTAGTCCATAGACATCAACCACAACCAACATCTACAAGTGTCAATTTCCAAATACAAACATCTCTACTCAAACAAATGTAACAAGTGAGATTTGTTTTTTTGGGACTTTAAAATGAAAAAATAGATAGCTAGCGTTGTGAACAAAACACAAATAGGATATATACTGGAGTAGAAAGTGGTGAGGTTTTTTTGTTTTTTATTTTGTATTTTGCATTTTTTATTTTTTTAAAGGATTGTGTAGTGTGTAGTGTGCATTAGAAAGTAGAAAGTAAAAAAAGAGAAGTCTGAAATCAAAGAAAAGAAGTCTTTACAAATTATATTACTATAAACAGAGTTTTTTTGGTATAAGATTATATCAAAACTATAATATTTATAATAAATAGTATTTATGTTTTTACATTAAGTGGGTTCGGATTATCTTAGATTATAAAAAACTCATTCCAAACCTACTTAATGAAATATCAGATTGAGTAAGTTAATAAAAATTATTATTCTAATTCATCGGATTTGGATTATCTCCGATTTTACTGGGTGAGTTAAATCAAATTCGTCGGATTGTCAGATTTTTTATTTACCTCTACATGGATAAATATTTTAGGTGTTTTAAGAAGATTTAACGATTAAAGTTTTGTCAACTTTAATGTTCAATGAAAGGTTGTCTTTATAATTTTTTTTTTAAAGTTAAAGGTGTTGACGTAATTAGTTTTGGTATAAAGATGTCACTGTTATTTTGGCAAAACACAAGAGTGTAATTGTAATTAACACTAAATTATACTATTTGTTGGATTGTGTTAATTGGTTTTGCAAGATTCCACAAATTACAAACATCCAAATGCTTATCTATGCTAGTAATTTTATTATTCATGTGATACAAGATGAAACAAATCCAAACACCTTTCTGGTGTACAAATGTTTAAATTCAGCCAACTTACCTTTGAGTGAGTTCTAACTTTGTTAGGACTTTGACAAGTTCAAAAGAAGTCTGGTCCCACATCGACTGGTAAGCAAAAAAGTAGGTTCTAAAGGCTATATAAGGAAGCTTAAGGTTTACATCAAGATGTCCTGATTTAAGTACTTTTTAATTATAAGCAGGTTTTCTTCTTGTTGGCTTTTCTCAATAGGTTTGAATGGTAGTTTAGGTTTCGTAAGAATTGTAGTTCAGATTTCTGAAAGATTACATTGACCGGGATCGACGCATACAGCTAGAGTGTCAAAACATGTGCAGTCAACAGTGTCAAAACATGTGCAGTCAACGCATACAGCTAAAGTGTCAAAACATGTGCAGTCAATGGCTTCTTAATAGTTTGATTTGAGCTTTATATTAGTTTGATTAAAAAATAGGGATGTAGTTTTATTTATAGCTTTATATTAGTTTGACTAAAAAAATAAATAGCTTTATATTAGTTTGACTAAAAAAATAAATAGTGACGTTTAGAATGTAGAAATTATATTCCTTAATCAAATCAACATGACACACTCATTATAAGAATTTGATTATAATAGTAAAAAAAAATTATAATAGTCAATCATATTTACGTTACAATAAAAATTATGGATATATTCTTACATAGGATTTAGTTTTATTGATAAAAATTATGGTTACAATAAAAATTATGGATATATTCTTACATAGGGTTTAGTTTTATTGATAAAAATTATGGATACATTTGCTTCAAACTCTTCATCTTACAAATAGTTGATAGATATATATCTTAATCACACAAACACAAGATTCTTATCAACAATGTGCGATAATCAAGAGCACGTCAACCCCATCTCTCGATTATTAACATCTTCAATAAAAACAGGCATTCTATCAATGTGATATTGCTCATCATAATATACCCATCTTGTATATAAAAAAGTGTTGAAGTCCCTATCTATTAGTTAAATGTATCAATGAAGGCAAGGTACTCATTTAGTTTTAAGGTTGTATTTCGCTCACTTAATTCTGTTTCTTTTTCTTTCTTGTCACAACAATACTTAAAATCCAAAAATATATTGCATTTTTCCAAAGTCCAAACATATTTGCAAAAGATTCTGAGCTCTCTTAATTTACACCTCCATATAAAATTCTAGCTAATTATGGCTCTTGCTCTAGGAGGAAAACGAGTCCTGAAAACTCCAATGAGATATGGTAAAAAGCTTTGACGTGGATATTGTGGCATTTGTGGAGGTAAATTAAGTACAAAATTTCCATGACTTCGACCTGATATTCCAGGTATAGGAGAGTTGGGTCCCACCAGAAAAGATTGACCAAAGTCTGGTATGTCTATATAGCCGCAGTGCCGACTTCTTGGCTCGGTTCCTATGCTCCAGAGAATAATGGCTAACACAATCACATATGTCTGCAAATTAGATACAACAATCATAGAAATGTTCTAAGAGAACTTTAAAAAATAAAAAATAAAAAAAAATGAAGAGAAATTCCGATTAGTTGTGTAATGTATATTTAGTACAAAAAACATGTTGCAAAGAAAGTGAATGCATAGTAATAATTTTTAATAGGGATATAATTAGAAGTTTTAATTAATAAGTGGGAGAACAATAGTTATTTCTTTCTAATAAAGCATGCACCAGGTGAGTAAGATGAACTTCTAGAGAATTGGATTTTTAATATACTGTTTTTGTGATATATATGTTTGAATTTTCACTATGTAGAAGTAGTAACAACCTAATTAACACCACACACACACACATATATATATATATATATATATATATATATATATATATATATTAAGGGGCTTGACTCTACAAGGAGCCCCACTCCTATTTCATGCAAGGTCTAGACTTAAGATGCTTCTTGTTATCGTC
This sequence comes from Artocarpus heterophyllus, assembly GCA_025403435.1. NCBI lineage: Eukaryota > Viridiplantae > Streptophyta > Magnoliopsida > Rosales > Moraceae > Artocarpus > Artocarpus heterophyllus. The sequence continues at coordinate 35,963,215 of CM046333.1, read as the reverse complement.
TTCGCAAGATAGAATAGTGATGAGTTTGTATGGAGGGGCGGAGCTATAGTAGGTCGACAGAGACGACCACCTCCTTGAGCCCAATAGCTCCTTCTAATTTTATACCTTTAAAAATATGTTTTCATCTTTCTTTTTTTTTAACTATATGCACTCCTTGAAATCTTATAAAATGTATCATAGTAAATTTTTAAATATATTTCAATTGTCCTAAAGTTTTTCTTTTAAATATACGCATTTTTAAAACTTAAAACTCTAAATAAATTCAAAAACCATCTATAGTACTATGAAAATTTATATTTTTTTAGAGTAAACTCAAAAAGTGAAGTAAATTCTATTACATGTTTAGTTCATTCAAAAGAATAAAAAAAATAAAATTAGGCAAAAAAAGAGATAAAGTTTAAAAATAAAAATATGAAATTAGTTTGTAATTTTTGTTCTACAATGCCCCTCAAAAAATTTCATCCTTGGCCACTTACGTGTCAAGGTACGCCTAGTTATATCTGCATTTTCAAGGCATCATCATATCCATGCAGATGCCAAGAATATTGTTAATTTTCAAAGGAAATGGTTACAAAATTAACCGTTTGGTATTGTTTTTAAAATATGTAAAAATATTTTTGTTTTAAAAAATAAGAATTTTTAAAAAATTATGCTGAGAGTGTTTTGTTTTTAAAACTTCTATATCGAAAAACGTGTAAAAATATTTTTCAAAATTCTGAGAACAAAAACAAATGGGTATGTTTTTTTTTCCCCTCCCTTCTTTGGAAAGAATAATGTAACACAGTGAGTTATACTTGAAGATAAAATCATCAACCTTGAAATATGGTTTTATTTTGTCCCTTGTTTCCGCTTTACAAAGTTGGAAAACAAGTTTAAACAAACCTCTTTCCCCGAGTAATAATTAAGGAAGAAGAACTACCTGCGGTACCAAAGCCACAATCACGATCAAACGACACATCCTTACATGGAATAGCACAAAAATCTTGAACTCCGTATGATGCTCATCAATGAACTTGGAAATTTTCTATAACAAAAGCAAAAGATCAGAAATTGACAAACGTAGAATGAGAGCTTCGTTTTGAAAAGAGAAGGATAGAGATATAAAACTATACTTAAACAAGGGTGTAGTGTTTAGAGGTGGTGTTTAGATACATATTTAACTGGTTAAATACTTTGAAAAAAAAAATTATTCACTGTTCAATTAAGGGTATTATTAGGACTTAAAAATCATTCTGTTTAAAGCACGATTAATGAGTTAGGGGTGAAATTTTACAGTGATACCTTAAATATAAAGATTAAATTCTGACACTCAAGAATAGAGGGTTATTTTTTCATCGTTAGAATTTTAAGAGTTACTTTTGTTTTAAGAAAATTGTAGTTGATAGACTAGTTTTGAATCTCTGTGGTAGTAATAGCATATTTGTTATAATTTTAATAAATAGCATTTTTATTCAAAAAGATGATTTGTAAAGATAAAAATTGAACCTATAACTAAAAAATTCTGTAACATTATAAATAAAAAATTAGTGACATACCAATTGAAAAATGTATATAATTTTCTAATATTATGAAAGTAAATCTGAAAAACTTAAATATGTCAAATAATTTGATTTTGGGGTACATTCCAAATTTATTTCTATTTACTAACTCATCAAAATTTTTTGTCATTTATTTTTATTTTTTTAAAAAAATGTTATTTACCTCACCCACCCTTTGTAATGACCCCTTTTGAATATTATGAACTTAAATGATTGTGAACACACCCGAAAGGTGAGTTCTCAAAGAAAAATATTTTATAACTTAATGGGAATTACAACGCTATCCTTTCAAAAGAGAAGTGGACCCTATTGATGGACCAAGATAGGCCCCACAGGTGGGGCCCATCTTCTTTAAGAGGGTACCTCATCCCAGTTGATCCTGAAGAAAGTTGTTTCAATTACAGCGACTTCCATCATAAGAAGAAAGCAAATCGAGAAAATGTACTGCATAGAACATGGTTAAGGATCAAATGGGCAGCAAAGTTTTGTTGTTGTTTTTTTAACCATGATTTGCAACTAAAATATCTGATCAAGGCTCCACTAATAATATGTTATATTGCACTAGAATTATAACGTCGATTTGATGGTGATTTATAGGAGAGCCACGTGATGATTAGAAACACCTGTGTTTATTTAATTTTTTATCTTAAAAGTTTTTAAATATTTTAATTGTTTTCTCATTTTGCAATAAAATCAAAACAATGTCTTGATAAATAATTGAAATTTATCGTTATGTCTCTATTTTTTTTAAGAAAAAATATAATTTGTGATTTAGTTTTATTATCAAAACATAACTACTTTTGCATTTAATAAAAGCTATCTTTGATTTTTTTCGTAATGCCCTACTAACAAAAATTTCTCGCTCTCTGCCACTGAATGAGACATGTGTGAAAATGGTGAAAAAGAAAGAAGCAACGACTTTCGAAGACTTAACATATTAGGAATAATTAGTAATGGAATATTGTGGTAATTGTGAGATAATGACTGAAAAAGGATACTATGCAAAGAATGGAACCATTGGAAGAGTTCGCAACTATGTGGCCGAAGAGTGTGCTCAAGCAGACTGCTATTCCCACACCTAAACATGCATATATAAACCTGTCAACACTAACATCATTTATTAATTTGCAAAATTAATTTGTAAATTCACAAAGCACTGGAGTCCAAAAGGTACCACACGAGTTATGTGTGTGTTTGTTTATATACACCAAATTTATCTAACACATTTTTTTTTAATGGTTAGTTTAGGAAAATTTGGAGATTTTAGAGGGATAACAATTGATTAAGGTGACCGTCACCACAGCTAATAAACGTATGGTTAAGCAGACATAACACCTTTTGTGTGTGTGTGTGAGAGAGAGAACGAAGAGACTTCAAAATTCATCAATTAAGCATCTTATATAGGCGTTTATGAAGTATGGTTAGAACTGAAACTTTTAAACTGAAAACTATAGCATGTGAGAGGTTTACACTGTTCTAACCAGAAGTTATGGTTATAACTGAGTTGCCAAACACCCTGTAGACTTATACGGAAACAAGCACATCAGTAAAGACAGAAAAAGGTTATAAGATAAAGTACCATGGTTTAGGCAAGTGCAAGACAGTGGGGAGCTCAGCAACTCCCAAATGCCATTTCTTGAGCAGCCAAAGTGAGTAAATGATCATGGCAACGCAACATAGATTGACCAAAAGGTTCACTGCTCTCATGGAGTTGTGCAGGCAACTTCTGGCACATCTTACCATTTCTTTTCCTCCCCAAATATAATATTTGGCTAATTAAACGCTTCAATTATGTATGCCCAATTTCTTATAATGATCTTGATCTGTACTAGGTACCCATGATATTATAGTATGTTTATGTAAGAATATATAAGTCTAAGAAAAGAACTAAGCAGACAGTCTAAGAAGTTGATGGATCAACTTGACAGTCGAGTGGTTCAACCTTGTAACTCTCTCTCCTCAGTCTAGACTATCTGAGAGAGGATAGCAACGTTGAAGGTTGGGTTGAGTGTGCTTCCACACCTACCATTCAAACAAACCACTGAAAAACACTTAATTATAGGCGATTTTCCCATATATACAAGATGATTTCTTTTCTAACTTTTTTTTTTTTTTTTGGCTTTTCTATTCTAAACTTTGGACAAGAATTGGCTCTATTATTAACTTTTCTTATTAAGTTATGTGACATGAGTTGTCATCGTTTTACTAATTAAAATGCTTAGAGGGACAATATCGATATTAAGCGTTACAGCTAGATAGAATCTCATTTGTTGGTCACATGTTGCAAGATTCACTTTCTGTTAATGTTTAATGATCCTTGCACTGGTGCACCCTAGTATTATTCTTTTATTGATAGATGCAGAGTCTTTTTATTAATTGATATGACAATTGCAGTAGCAAAAAAAAAAAATTAACATGACAATTTTTTAAGGATTAATAGTACTGCTTTACCATGAACTTTCAATGTTTGGTAATATGGACCTTGAGCTTGTAATTTTGACAAATAACACCCTAAGTTTTAAATTTGTTGCAATTGTGATCCAATAGCGTACGGTCATCACTTAACAGATGAAAATTAGCCCAAAGTTTTTCTATAAATAGGCCCTAAACTTTTTATTGGTTGGCGAGTTAGATCTTGAACTTTTGAAATTTTGAAAATTTTAACGCTAGTTATTATCCATTAATTGGATTATATAGTCAAGGATGTTAAAGTTTAAGATAACAAACTTGAAAAATTAGGATATAACATGTAAAAGACAACAGGTTTAAGTTACATGAGTATAATTTACCAATCTTTTAAATGCATATCAATAGAAGAATAATAACGTATATCTATTATGTTAGTTAGTACGACAAACTTTAAATTAGAGCATGTCTCTTGAAGTTTTTTTTTTTTTTTTTGGACAACAATTTTGAGTTGAAGTTTCCTTTTGCAATAAACACCTCTCATTGTTTGAGAGCATATTTGAGGGAAAAAATGATTAAATAAATTAGTGTGAAAAGTTCACAAAATTTGCAGGCCTTAATTAATGGGCGATGTTCTCTTTGTGGGAAAATGTGGGCCACCATTTCAAAACTTAACATGTAAATATTCTTGTCTCGCATTTAGATTAAAAAGGGGAAGAGGTGGTCGACACTCTGACATATATCAAAGGATTAAAAATTTACATCATGAAGTTTAGATCGCACAATAAAATAATAGCCATAATTTAGGTGAATTCATTAATTCAAATATTGGTTTTTGAGGTTTTACAGTGTTGCGAAATTTGACTACTTTATGACTTTTGCGCGTAATTTCTTTGATAAGCTCTGCATTTCTTGACTAAATGTTGATGGCTTACCAATTATTTACATTAATGACCGAAAGAACTTGCAAGTATAAGAAAAAGAGAGAATTCACCAAGTTAAAAAAAAAAAAGAAGAAGAAGAAGAAAGAACAACAAAGAAATTAGGAAAAGATAGTTCACTAGTAAAAAGCAGGGACGGAGGCAGTTCATGTCTAGGAGGGCTTGGGCCCACTTTGATTTTTTTCCCTTATATATATGTACAAGAAGGTATGTATAATACAATAACAATTTGAACATATAATTTTATAACTTATAATTCAAGAGATTAGCTTTTCTAAAAACACCCAATAGAGCGCCTTCGTCAATCAAACTAATACCACAAGTATCTTGAAACTTTTTGCTTTTGTTTTTAGCTGGTAATTCTCTCATCTCAACTTTCTGACACTTATTTTTTTAGTCTTTTATTCGATAAACTTAAGATAGTAAATAGTTGAATTATTGAAGGGATTGTTGAGTATTAATGTTATTTTGTAGAGTGTTTGATAGGGTGGTTAGAACCAGTTTTTATTGTAGCATGTGAAAACTTTTACACTGTAGCGATTTTTTTTTGAATTGTTACTGTAGCGATTTTTTTTTGAATTGTTACTGTAGCTTATGAGAGCTTTATACTGTTTATAACTAAGAAAGTGGTCCAGACCATGACCTACCAAACACTATTGAGTTTGATTAGTTTTTTGTTGAGATCATTTTCTAACAGAAATTAGGGCTTAATTAGTTAAATACACTACTCATTATACGCTCACATGTTTATCTCCCAAAATAAAACAATGAATGAATTATTACTCATAGATGCTTTTCTTATAATAGCAATCAATTGAGCAATTATGCCAAGATATTTTAAAAGAAAGTAAAAAGACTCCCATCAATAAAAATATTGTATATATCCATTAGTTTATCAGCTTTTAAAATTGGCATTGATTTTGTAGTTGTTATTGATTACGAAGAATCTGAATGCAATTGAATGGAGACCAATTGATGAATGATACTTTTTGCATATTTGGCAACATTAGTTTCGAATAAAAACTTTTAATTGTTACAATATAAAGTACTCATATGATATAGTGTCAAGCAAAAATATAGTATATTGTAAACAAGAAAAGCAATCTTGGATTGAGAGGGGCTCTAGAAAATCTAGAGTAGATTTTCAGCGAGAAAACAGAAAGCAACACTGATAAAACCTCTGGATAATTATTCTATTAGCTGTTGTTTTTCCAAAACGAGAAAGGAGCCTTTTGTATAGCCCTGAGCCAGCATCAGAAGAAAGAGCTAGGTCTACATCTTGGTCGAAACGACATACCTCCAATCAATTATTACGACCAAAGGTCAAGAGTCTAAAACGACACGGCCACATGACTCAAAGAAAGACATCAAGGCAACTGAAAAGTAAACGACCCATAATAAAGCAAACGACATGGTAATATAAAGCAAATAACATAGCTTGAACCAATGCATCAGCCATCCCCCACATCTGAAGAACTCGACCCTGAGTTATAGACCTCAACAACAACTTCATCAAGAGGAAAAAACTTGAAAAGATTCTTGACATCGAAGGTGCCCGACAGCTTAAAGTGGGGTGGAAGGTCAAGGATGTAAGCATTGTTGTTGATGCACTTCTTGATTGGAAACGGATCTTTCTAGCTTGTTGCTTGTTGTAAGAACCAGCAGGAAACCGAGATTTTATGAGGTGAACCATGACCAAGTCACCTCATTAAAGACCTTCTCACGCCGGTGAAGATCTGCAGCCGCCTTGTACTCTGCATTGGCTTCCTCCAACTTGCATTTAACCTCCTAGTGAGTGTGATTAATGTCTTCTGCTAGAGCCTCGGCTGATTTGTGGCGGGGTTTCGGGACGGCAATGAGGTCTACAATAGCATTCGAAGCCTTGATATAAACCGCAGCGAATGGAGCAAGACTAATGGACCTGTTGATAGTACTATTAAAAGCAAACTCTAGAGCGAGAGAAACACCCCACATCTTCGGCTTGTCCCCAGCCATACACCGAATCATGGAACCCAAAGATCAGTTAACAGCTTTGGTTTGGCCATCGGTTTGTGGTGAAATGAGCTACTAAAATTCAAAGCTGTGTTGAACTTCTTCCAAAGGACCGGCCAAAAGTGGCTCACAAACTTAGAGTCACGATCGGAGATAATAGATTGCGGGACTCTTATGTAATTTAGCGACATCTCGAAAGAATAAATTCGCCACATTACTAGCATCGGTGGTATTCTTACACGGGATAAAATGTGCCATTTTGGAGAATCGGTCCACCACCACGAATATTGAGTTGAAAACCCGTTGGGAGCACGGCGAACCCAGAACAAAATCCATACTCACATCTTCCCAAACGTTGACAGGGACGGGAAGTGGGGTGTAATGGCTGATGTTTTGGCTATGTCCCTTTACGGATTGACACACCTCACAATGTTGAAGAATCCGACCAATGTCACACTTCATACGAGGCCAATAAAAGTGTTGCTCAAGAAGAGCAATGCTCTTGTCACGGCCCGGATGAGCGGCAAGACCGCCGGCATGTAGCTCACTGATCAAGTGCTCGTGAAGGGACGTTCGAGGGATGCACAACTGGTTTCCTTTGGACAAAATGTCTTGTTGGATGTGGTAATCACTCATTGGTTCATGCTTCTTACAAGCTGCCCATATTGGGTGGAAGTCCTCATCAAGCGGATACAAGTCTTTTAGGACCTCAAACCCCACTAATTCGGTTTTTAGAGTGACCAACAAGCAAGCTCACCTACTCAAACCATCGGCGGCTTTATTCATTTACCCTGCTCTCTGCTTGAAAACAAAGCTAAATGTTAGAAGAAAGAAGGCCTAACGCACATGCATCCGTTTCAAGCTCTTTTGAGAGTTCAAGAATTGAAGGGCTTGATGATCACAATGTAAGACAAATTCACGGCGAAGCAAGTAATGCTCCCAATGGTAGAACGATCGAACTACAGCAAACAACTCTTGCTCGTATACAGTCCACTTTGGCAAGCATCATTGAGTTTTTCACTAAAAAAAACTCCACTGTTTTACCCTCTTGAGAGAGCACCGCACCGATGTCGAGCATGAATGCATCGGTTTCGACTTCAGAAGACTTCTCAAAGTCTGGTAAAGCAAGGACGGGTGCCGAACTCAACTTGTCTTTAATGGTGGCAAAACTCCGGTCTTGGTTCATTCTTTTCCCATTGAAATTTTTCTTTCTTCAAACGCTCCATAAGGAGGGCAGAAATGGTACTTGAGTTTCAGATGAATCGGCTATAAGAGGTGGCTAAGTCATGGAAGCTTTGAACTTCATTAACAGTTGTGGGCGCCGGCCACTCACGGATGGCTTGAACCTTGGCCAAATCAACTTAGTTCCCGCGTTGACTAACCACAAAGCCAAGGAAGATCAACTGCCTAGAGAGGAACTCACATTTCTTCACACTAAAAAGGAGTTTTGTTGGACTGGAGAGCTTCAAAAATCTATTTGAGATGTTCAATATGTTCTTCTTGGCTTTTGCTGAACACCAAAATGTCGTCAAAATACACCACAACAACGGCTCCAATAAAAGGCTTTAAGACTCGGTTCATGAATCTTGTGAGCATTGCACAACCCGAACGGCATAACTTCCACTCATAGAGGCCCTCGTGCGTCTTGAAAACGGTTCTCCGTTCATCTTCAAGTCGGATCCAGATTTGGTTATAGCCACTTATGAGGTCTAATTTTGAAAACGCAACCGAGCCAGCGAGCTTGTCCAACATATCTTCAAGGTAGGGAAGTGGAAAGTGGTACTTAAGAATTATTTTATTTATAGCATGACTGTCCATGCACATTCGCCAACTTCCATCCTTCTTTGGCACTAGTAAGACTGGCACAACACAAGGACTCAAGCTTGTTCAGATGAGCTTTTTAGTGAAAAGGTCATCAACGATAGATTGGAGAATCTCATGCTCTTGTGGACTCATGCGATAGTGGGGTAGATTTGGAAAGAAGCATCTGATGCCAAATTAATGCAATGTTGAACATCTCTTAAAGAGGGGAAGTTAGGCATTGGCCTCCGTGGGCACTACTTCCGCATAGTGAGACAACAAGTCCTCAATAATCGGAGGAAATTTTTCAACTTCTTGGCTGGCTTCTTTACATAGAAGAGACACCACAAACTTGCTTTCACTTAAATCGTACTTTAACATTGACCCCTGAACCGTGAGTAAAGCGGGAGAGGAGCCCTCATCCTTGGAACTTGTAGGAATGAGAACAATTTTACGCCCCTTCCAAAAAAACAAAAAAATGTAAGAGTTCTCTCTTCCCTAATATAAGCATCACGGTAAAATTGCTACGGACGGCCAAGGAGGAAGTGGCATGCATCCATTTCCACAACATCACACTCAATCTCATCTTGATAAAACTTCCCAATCAAGAACGGGATGCGACACACCTCCGTAACTTTAGTCTTGGCTCCCTTCTTGATCCACCCAATTTTGCACGGCCGCGGGTGTGGCTTAGTCTCTATTTGGAACGCCTTCATAAGGGACTTTGAGACAATATTTTCGCAACTGCCACTATCAATAGTTACTTCACAAATCTTTTTGTTCACCGTGCACTCAAATAATGCAATTAATTGCTCGCCAACATCACCAGCCACAATTTCTTCCTCACACTCAGCTATCTCTTCTTTGGCATAATCAAAAGGCTGAATTTAGGGGTCTCCATCTTGCTCATCAACCACATTCGCTATTTTCCGGTTTGAGCGCTCTTTGAACGATGCTCTAGCTATCCACGACGAGAACACTTGTTGAGGGAAAGGCACACGTATGGATTAGCTCAGTTTTGGACCATTGGAGCCTTTTCGGGCACCACGCTGCTGCTTGGGTAAATTCGTTGATAGCTTGGGGCTGCAGGCTTGAGACTTGTGCGGGTGCTTTGGATTGATTGCCGGGCACCGCAGGGGTGGTGCGGCAAGCATAGGAAGACCTATAGAGGCTCAGGCAAGGCTTTGTTCGCCTTCGTAGGCCAAATTTACAACCTTCGAAAGTCGACAAACAGAGTGCATGGTGAACTGCTCTCGAATAGCCTCTTTAAGACCTCCTATATAACGGGCTGTTTGTTGACGTTCTAACGCACAGATGTCAACCCAGGCATTAAAACTCTAGAACTCCTCGGTATAGGCGTTGACAAGTGTGACACCCGTTATTCTCCTAAGGGTATTAAGGTAATTAGATTAATTACCTAGTATATATATAAAAAAAATCAGAAAATCTCTCATAATTCGAAACTCTCTCTCTCTCTACTTTATCTCTCTAAAAAATTCTCTCTCTCTCTCCTCAAAGATCGTCTGAGATTTCGGCATCCGTTTTCGACACCTCCCGCACCAATGGAAAGCTCTCGACGAGCTGAGTCCAACGAGCTGCCGCGCCGCCCAAAACGCCGCCGGAGGAGACCACACGCGCCGCCCAAAGTGGCGGCAAAACCCATTTCTTTCCGACGAGATATCTTCGCCGTCCGACGTCCGATCGACGTGATTCTTGTTCCTACACGACCACCGTGATGAGAGGAACAAAACCCACCCTTGGTGGCAGCTCAACAACCGCCGGATTGCTCCGCCCGCCTATTGCCGCCATGCACCGCCGCCCCCATGGTGGAACTCCGCCTTGCCGGAGGAGGTGATTGACACCACCCCTCCCAATGAGTTCAGAGGATCAAGGGGAGTAAAACCCCTCAATCAATTGCACGGAAGGAGCCGGTTTCGCCGGAGAACGGCCAACGCCGCCGTCAACCGCCGCGGGAGTCTCCGTTTTGGCTCTTCCCAGCCACGTTTCTTCAAATTGGATGAGGGAAAATGCTCATAGGAGGATGGGTAGCAAAAGCCCTCAGCCAATTTCAGGTTTCCATCGTCGGAGAATCAAGATCGGAGCTCATCCATTTCTACCGACGTTGTACTTCACGAACCGCTATGTTAGAGGCAGAATTGGGTGAAATTGACCCCGCCATTGGACTCAGAAGGGTCGATTTAGGGGGGCTAGGCCCGAGCCCAGCTGCCAACGGACCCCGATTGACGCCGGTCAACGACGGTCAAAGTCGGTCAACGCCGGTCAACGGTGGTCAACGCCGGTCAACGGCCGGTCAAAGGCCAAAATGGGATTTTGTGATCCGGACCTCCGATCGAAGATCCGAGACCGCCTCCTGACTCGTTTCGATGCTCTGGATGCAATGGTGACCTCCGTTCGAGCAAATTCCACTCCGATGAAAATCATCCGGTACCGACTGCACGCGAATCGAGGCGATTCAAACAGCAGTATCGGAGTCCAGAATGACGTTTTCAAGAATGTATGATCTCCAGGAAGCATTCCTAGCCATTCATAGTCGCTCGAGGAGCACTACAGAGGATGCTTCATAGATACAGCGAGATACAACTGGATCTGCTTTGCTTGGAGTTCAAGATCAAGGGAGTATGGAGCTAACGTTAATTGATTCCAGGATTAAGAGACTGTTGATAAGCTTGAAAGGTAGGGATTCTATTACTCATCTTTTGTGAGGTTTTTATAGAATTAAAATTGATTGTTTTGCTGCAATATATATATATCTATGTTGAACTGATATTATATGTGTATCACATATGAAACTATGACATGGACTCGTCTTGTATTGTACGGCGAGGAACATAATGAATTGACACATGTTATAAATTGAGAAGCATGGTTAGGAAAAATTAACTCTATTAATAATGATTTAATATAGAGAAATTGTGAGACATGAAAAGGGCGACGGTTACGTCCTTGGGCATGAATACCCTAAAAGGTAAAATAGGGGGAAGGTGATGACGCTTCCTTGGGTTGAAAGTCCTAGAATGCACTGTACAGGAATCGATTTAGTGAGGACTCGGGGCTTGATATCCCCTCACCGGAACACCCTTGGAATGTTTATAGGAAGATCAAGTGTGCCCATTTGGGTTTCGATGAGTTGAGTGATACTCTATTTAACATGGATACCTAGGAACAATGATGATTGGTAATATTTGTATAAATGTGTAATTATGACACTTGGTAATGATTAACTACGGTATCCATAAGATGTGATCATAATAAACCTCATAATCTGGAATATGATGTGACTTACTAACCATGCAGGTTTTAATGTGGTAATGATAAAAACCTAAAGGTGAATAATGGCTTTCTCTACTGAGCATAGTGTTGCTCATACCCTTATGTTTATATCTTTTCAGGACTCACTAAGTGTGAGGTGGCTACGAGAAATATAGTTGAGGAAGTGATGTAACTATATTGCATTGGGACTGCTTCAATCGTTGAGAATGTTCTTCATGATAATGTAAGCATCAATTGTTACTTTCTGTGACTGTATTATAATGTGTTGATGGTTAAAATGATGATGACAACAGTTTATATTATTAAATTTAAGGTGCTACATTAAAACTGTGGTTTATTTATCGTTTATATTTTTATTTTTGAGTTGAGAGTTTTCATTTAAGTCCCGGGCAAATTTTATTTTTAAGGTTTTACTTTTATTATTTATTTTTATTTTATCTCATTAAAAACTGTTAACCCCCATATAGGGGCGTTACAGAATTTTTGGTATCAGAGCCTAGGTTCGGTTAACCTAGGGAGTGTAGCACCACTTTAAAAAATATATTTTTGAGATGGTTTTGAAGCTGAATTTTCATTGTCATCATCAAAATGAACCTTCACATTGATTTATACAGTCTAGAAGGATGTAACATGGAAAGGCCATAGAATGAAAATACTTATGGTTATATGAGTACAATAATTATATAGAAGGAAAGTATTAATAGTTATGAGGGAATGATAATTATATGGAATGAGTTTATAAGTAGAATGCTTATGAGAGATTCGTATAATATTAGGATCTATAAGCATATCTAATTCGTATAAACGATGAGAAATTCGTGTAGATACAAGGATTTAATAGCCTTTTATTTTGTGAAAAACAATAAAAAAAAAAATATAAGGCTTGATTTATGGATTTTAAAGTTTGACATAGATATGCCAAATTTTTCGTAATTGATTCAAACCTAAGTATTGATTATGTGTGGATTCGATGGAGCACATAAGTGTCAATAACTTTTCTTAAAAGTTCTATTTATTTGAGGAATATGATATAAGTTGGGAATCATGGTATTGAATCTTGAGAGAGATAAATGTTAGACTTTTGGTCTGTTGAGACTGTGTAAAGTCTAAAATGCATGAATCTCAAAATTGGAATATTTCGTTACGTACATTGTATTTAAGTGTACCAGTGAATCTTTTGGTTACCTAAGGTTTTGTTATATGAGGAAATTATATATTGTATGAGTAGAATTGTGGGGATTGTAGATGTTCTTAAGTAGTAACATCTAGTGTCTTTGTTCATTGATATGGTCTATGTTGAAAGACGTAAATCGTATTGATTTCAAGGTTAGTCACATTCTAAACCCTTGGTAGTAATGATGATGAATCCATTGATAGATGTTAAGTATTATGAATAACATATGGGTGTATGTATTGTTCAATAAAGTTTTGATTAAAACAAAATTATTTGAGTTGTTGGATCATTCAGGAAGATCCTTGTTGTCGTTAAATTAGATTTGTTGTTTATAGTTAACTTTATCTATAGTGGACTTTGAATTGGGTTTAAGATTCATACGAATTGGTTTTCAATTTTATGTTTGTTATTTAACTCGTTCTAAATGTGTTAAGGCCGAAACAACCTGACCATTTTCAACTAAGAACATTTGGGCCTAGTTCAAATCCTAAATCAGTTTGATTCACACTGTCTCTCTCACGTGGTCTCTATACGTGTCATATATAGTGGTTTAATCATTGTTTACATATACGTTTACAGTGCATAGGAGCTTATTTCTCCGAGTTCACTTTTTCTCTCTTAATTTGTTATTTTCTCTTTAAATCGCAAATCCTCTTCTTTCTCATTAAAAATTCTTCTTTTCCTCCAAAAGAAGAAGGAATTCTAGGATTCTGCAATTTACTATCTTAATTTTTCCTTTCTATTTACTCTTCTTTCATCTCATCATGGACCCAAAGTACCAACACCTGAGAAAGTATTTCCCATCACTCTCCCAAAAGATTCTCAGAAAGAAATACAAGGCTAGAATTACTCGGTTGTGGATTCTTATGCATTTTGGCATCCCTTGTGATGTGAGAATGTTGATAGAGGGGAAGATCCGTCCGAGTGACTTTAGTCAAGATGTCGGTTTACCAGGAACAGGTACCAGTCGTAGTGCAATGAAAAGAAGAGCTCGTGCCATCGTGGTCACTTGTAACAAATGTGGAAGACAAAATTGTAACGGTAAATGTACTTCACCTGGTTATATGTCTACGAATAGAGAGGATAAAATAAGGTTTTGTAGGGATGGACTTTCAAAGGAGAACTTGGATAGCATCCATCCTCCTCTTCACGGTCACCCTAGTGGATATGTTCAAGGAGCTATTTTTAAACTCTGGCCTAAATTTTATACAGAAAGACAACGCCTCAGGAATATGGTATTTCTAGATCCTGTTTGCCAAGCCATAAGAAAACTGGATGGGGAATAAGTCATCGCTCTATAAAGGTTATTTAGTCTTTACTTATTTGAAGCAGTTTTAGCTGATGTTCAACAGTTTGTGTTTTTCTTTTACTCAGAATATTTGCTTTTGTGTTTGAAATAATTGTGATTATTAGATTGATACAGTAAGTGTTAATATCTTATTTAATTTATGATTTTCTTAAATATATATATAATAAAATATATATCTTATCAGACACGTTACATACGGTACAGTAATATGTTTGAATTTTGAAAAGCTTATCCAGATATTTCAAGATTTGTGTCTCAAATTTCAAAAGTTCTACAGTATTTGTCGTTTATATTAAATTTCTAGACTTGGTGTATATTTGTCAAAAAGTCTACAGTTGTGTCATGAGGGTCTTTTGTCGAATTGTTCTCAATTGTCAAAAGTTATACAATTAGAGTCTAATCTTTTTCAAAAAGTGAATCAGATTTTCTGTAAACTATCAATCACCTTATCTTACTTTCTTATCCGCACAAGATTTTGTTTAAATCTTTGGATTACCTTTTCATTACCTACTCGTCTATCTCTTTAGCCCTTTTTGTATATTTCTCATCTTTAAAATCTCATGTAGAACCCGAAGTCTAAGTGGAGCAGACATTAAGCAACCACTTCTATAAACCAAATATGTCTACCTCCCAGTCCACGAAGAAAATAAAGAATGTCTGTGTCTTTTGTGGTTCCAGCCTTGGAAAAGATAAAGCTTATTTAGAAGCTGTAAATCACTTAGGGCAAGTCCTAGCACGCAAGGAGATTAACATAATCTATGGGGGTGGTAGTATAAAAATGATGGTAAATATGGCACTAGCAGCTAGGTCTAGCGACGCTACTGATGTAAGAATTTGGCCTCATATTCCAGTTGAAGGAAACCTTTGTAAGGAAGCCATAGGTAAGGGAGAAGGAGTCAGGAGTATCCCTAAAAATTTTAAAGACATAATCTATAGTTCTGATGCTTTTATAGCATTACCTGGTGGTCTAGGTACTCTTGAGGAAATATTTATAGTTGCTTGTGGGCAATTGTTGGGCTTTTATTCCAAACCTTTGGGACTGCTGAACGTAAAGGGTTTTTATGACGGTCTTTTGAAATTTCTAGATTACGCTGTGGAAGAAAACATCACTACAGAATCGGAGAGACAAATCTTTGTTACTGCTTCAACAGCTGAGGAATTGATAGATAAAATGCAAATCATACATCCAGAATCCGACACTGCAACATCCAAGCTTGAATGGGAAAGGGAAAGCCGGGAGCGGCCAATTGATTTGAATCTCCATCTGTAATCTTTTTGTTTTATCTTTGGCATGTAGGCATGTGTGTCTGTATTTCGTGTGTTACGAATAACCGTTTGCCTTGTATTCTGTGTTTCTTGTGGTACGTTGTTGTTCAATCTTTTAGATTCATTGAGCCTAATGCCGGGATGGCTGGATACGGAGTACTTGATGCTCTCGAAACGCATCCTTCTTAAGGTCCGATCTTTTGTTTATCGATGTTTTTGTATCCTCTAAGCATGCATGATATGGATAGCTGGGTACGGAGTGCCTTGTACTCTCGAAACGTATCCGTATTATGTTTGTAATGTGTAATATTCTGTTAATATTATGTGGAAGTACCAGAGTCAGTTATGGGGATATTCCATATGAAATATGAGTATATTATTTGGATTGAATGTTTGTGTCATGAGGATAGCTGTTTAATGAAAAATATGTCGGGTATGTTTGCAACCAGAGATTCCGTTTAATATCTCTATGAATAAGTTTAATGTATAGTTTTGAATAAAAGTGTTTGTGATATATGTTTTATGATTATGTTTTAGTTTATTAGTTGAGGTATGAAATCAAATATATTTGACTTTTCCTTACTCGAAAAGGAAAAGGAAGCTAAAGATGAAGTATATAAAATTTCTCTGGCAATCTCCTTAAATGTGATTGTAAATCACAGTCCATGGACAATGAAGGACTGGAATCATGGTATGGTCAATATGTATGCCTGATCAGATTCTTAGACTATTATACGGTGTTACAAGTTGAAACTTGTCAGAAATACTCTCTTGAGGGATTTAGGAGTAAGATTTATTATGCAGTAAATGAGTGGAGATACGATAACTTAAATTTGGAGGACAAACAGCATTAACGGTTTAGACTCAGAATTGGAATCATAATTTTTACTAGTATTACTAGAATTGAAATTTCGAGGACGAAATTTCTTTAAGGAGGGTAGAGCTGTGACACCCGTTATTCTCCTAAGGGTATTAAGGTAATTAGATTAATTACCTAGTATATATATAAAAAAAATCAGAAAATCTCTCATAATTCGAAACTCTCTCTCTCTCTACTTTATCTCTCTAAAAAATTCTCTCTCTCTCTCCTCAAAGATCGTCTGAGATTTCGGCATCCGTTTTCGACACCTCCCGCACCAATGGAAAGCTCTCGACGAGCTGAGTCCAACGAGCTGCCGCGCCGCCCAAAACGCCGCCGGAGGAGACCACACGCGCCGCCCAAAGTGGCGGCAAAACCCATTTCTTTCCGACGAGATATCTTTGTCGTCCGACATCCGATCGACGTGATTCTTTCCTACACGACCACCGTGATGAGAGGAACAAAACCCACCCTTGGTGGCAGCTCAACAACCGCCGGATTGCTCCGCCCGCCTATTGCCGCCATGCACCGCCGCCCCCATGGTGGAACTCCGCCTTGCCGGAGGAGGTGATTGACACCACCCCTCCCAATGAGTTCAGAGGATCAAGGGGAGTAAAACCCCTCAATCAATTGCACGGAAGGAGCCGGTTTCACCGGAGAACGGCCAACGCCGCCGTCAACCGCCGCGGGAGTCTCCGTTTTGGCTCTTCCCAGCCACGTTTCTTCAAATTGGATGAGGGAAAATGCTCATAGGAGGATGGGTAGCAAAAGCCCTCAGCCAATTTCAGGTTTCCATCGTCGGAGAATCAAGATCGGAGCTCATCCATTTCTACCGACGTTGTACTTCACGACCCGCTATGTTAGAGGCAGAATTGGGTGAAATTGACCCCGCCATTGGACTCAGAAGGGTCGATTTAGGGGGGGTAGGCCCGAGCCCAGCTGCCAACGGACCCCGATTGACGCCGGTCAACGACGGTCAAAGTCGGTCAACGCCGGTCAACGGTGGTCAACGCCGGTCAACGGCCGGTCAAAGGCCAAAATGGGATTTTGTGATCCGGACCTCCGATCGAAGATCCGAGACCGCCTCCTGACTCGTTTCGATGCTCTGGATGCAATGGTGACCTCCGTTCGAGCAAATTCCACTCCGATGAAAATCATTCGGTACCGACTGCACGTGAATCGAGGCGATTCAAACAGCAGTATCGGAGTCCAGAATGACGTTTTCAAGAATGTATGATCTCCAGGAAGCATTCCTAGCCATTCATAGTCGCTCGAGGAGCACTACAGAGGATGCTTCATAGATACAGCGAGATACAACTGGATCTGCTTTGCTTGGAGTTCAAGATCAAGGGAGTATGGAGCTAACGTTAATTGATTCCAGGATTAAGAGACTGTTGATAAGCTTGAAAGGTAGGGATTCTATTACTCATCTTTTGTGAGGTTTTTATAGAATTAAAATTGATTGTTTTGCTGCAATATATATATATCTATGTTGAACTGATATTATATGTGTATCACATATGAAACTATGACATGGACTCGTCTTGTATTGTACGGCGAGGAACATAATGAATTGACACATGTTATAAATTGAGAAGCATGGTTAGGAAAAATTAACTCTATTAATAATGATTTAATATAGAGAAATTGTGAGACATGAAAAGGGCGACGGTTACGTCCTTGGGCATGAATACCCTAAAAGGTAAAATAGGGGGAAGGTGATGACGCTTCCTTGGGTTGAAAGTCCCAGAACACACTGTACAGGAATCGATTTGGTGAGGACTCGGGGCTTGATGTCCCCTCACCGGAACACCCTTGGAATGTTTATAGGGTGATCAAGTGCGCCCATTTGGGTTTCGATGAGTTGAGTGATACTCAATTTAACATGGATACCTAGGAACAATGATGATTGGTAATATTTGTATAAATGTGTAATTATGACACTTGGTAATGATTAACTACGGTATCCATAAGATGTGATCATAATAAACCTCATAATCTGGAATATGATGTGACTTACTAACCATGCAGGTTTTAATGTGGTAATGATAAAAACCTAAAGGTGAATAATGGCTTTCTCTACTGAGCATAGTGTTGCTCATACCCTTATGTTTATATCTTTTCAGGACTCACTAAGTGTGAGGTGGCTACGAGAAATATAGTTGAGGAAGTGATGTAACTATATTGCATTGGGACTGCTTCAATCGTTGAGAATGTTCTTCATGATAATGTAAGCATCAATTGTTACTTTCTGTGACTGTATTATAATGTGTTGATGGTTAAAATGATGATGACAACAGTTTATATTATTAAATTTAAGGTGCTACATTAAAACTGTGGTTTATTTATCGTTTATATTTTTATTTTTGAGTTGAGAGTTTTCATTTAAGTCCCGGGTAAATTTTATTTTTAAGGTTTTACTTTTATTATTTATTTTTATTTTATCTCATTAAAAACTGTTAACCCCCATATAGGGGCATTACAACAAGCCTATTCCGTTGCTAGCATTATCGATATTGTTGATACAATATTTATGACGGCCGACTCAAAAGTTAACCTGCTTACACTTTGATTTTTTAAACTCAATTTTACTTACTAACAAGAAAAGCATGGGTAAATTTTTTTTAAATATATTTAAAACTATTGTAATTTTTATTACAGTATAAACTGAAATATAATATCAAATTAATATAAAACATTTTATAAAACTATATCTTTTCAAATGCTTTTCGTAAAGTATTTGTTAAAAGACATTTCTTAAAACATTTTAAAATGCTCTAGCTATTAGCTGCTGCCTTTCCTGAACGAGAAAGGAGCCTTTTGTGCAACCCTGAGACAGCGAAGAAAGACCTAGGTCCGCATCTTGGTCAAAACGATTTAGAAGGTGTTTGGCTAAGAGTAATTCACACCATAAATTCAGTTACAGTAAAAAAAAAGTTGTTATATTATAAAACTCTCACATGTTACAATAAAAACGTTCCCGCTACTGGTTTTCATTAATAGTCAAACATCCTATTAGTTTCAATCAATTATTGCAACCAAAGGTCAAGGGACCAAACGACACAGACACATGATTCAACAAACGACGTCAAGAGAACACAAAAATAAACGGCTCATAATAAAGCACATGACATAGTAAAAGAAGCAAATAATATAGCTTGTACCACTACAACAGTAAAAGTTTTTACATATTACAATATTTTTAACTTAATGATCAAACGGGTTAGTTCTAACCAATGCCTCTAAACACATGGTTTACTTGCATATATTGAAAATAACATCTTCAATAATTTTGATAATAAGATTATTATCCAGCATTTATTAATGGACGAAAACTCAGCAGGGATAACTGTGAAACATATATAATAGTTGTTTTGATTAAAATTTTATTTTAGTTATTAACCCCCATCCCTAACAAAATTTCTTGGCCTCGTCATCGGTAAAGAACCTTATAAATGAGTTCCATAGAAATACAAGTTATATTTTTAGACTCAGGCAAGTTACCTCAGACTAAAATCAATAAATTTCTTGGTATGAAAATAAGTACAAAAAGATCAAAACTACTAATAAAGATAACTATATCTTTTCCTAATAGAACAAACAATTGTTAAGCAAACAGTTGTTAATTTAAATGCAAATGCCATCCTCTAAGAGATAAACAAACAGGGTTAGCCTTAAAATGAATAATTGCTTCAGTTTTAATCTTTTGATAAATATTCTTCTTTCCTGGAATCGGTTCAAAAAATATTTTTAACTTCTAAAGTATTAGTCAAGCTTCAAACTATATTAATGGTATGACATTGTTGTGTGTAAAGCCTAATCATAACGGCATAATTTCACGTTGACAGTAGTTCAAACTTTTCACGAATACTTTTAAGTGTTCTACAAATGTATTGGTCTAACTTAATTTCTATGTTATATGATAAATTTTTTAAGGAGAGTCGTTATTTCTGTGGAGACTGCGAAAGTGAAGTGTTAGTAAGGCAAATTTATAAACTGTGAGATGATCTTTTATTGTTTCTCTGTGGAGAGTTGACCACTGTAAATCCATGGTCATTTTTTTATTGCTTTATCATTATTATTGCAATGAAATATTAGAAATTACGATGTAATTCCCAGTGAAGGCATTTGCAAGTTGCAGCTATTTTTTAAAAACAAACAAAAGCTACAGATAAAGCAACCACAAGAACCTTAAGGAGGGGGTTACAGCATAGCGTTTGCAGCTGCTGGAGACACAAAGTATAAACATGCTAGAAACTCCTTTGCTTCAGCATAAAGCTGTATGCGTGTGCTTCTGGTCTTTGCAACATTTTATGGTGCGGCAAAACGTGAAAGCACGTTTCTCTCGGTGAGGAGCCTAGAACCCATGGAAATGATAGCCGAGACAAAGATTCCAAGGCAACTTGCCAACGGCAAGCTTTGTTTGAGAAGTAAGTTAAAACTTCAAGTTTCAACTTATAGTGTAAAGCTCTCATATGCTATAATAGTTTGCTGCAGTATAACGTTCTCATATGTTATAGTGTTTAAGTTCTACTAATTTCAAGTTCTAACTTACTTTTCAAACAATGTGTTCATGCAGATTTTCTTCATCTAGCCATGCACATTAGCCAGATTTTGCAGCCACAAGAAGCTTCAACAAGCATTCCATTACTCTGGATATGAATTTGTGCAGATAGGAAACTGGAAACTGCTTTGTCTTCAGAATTCCATTTTAACAATTTGGCTGTTGCTGAGTAAAACCAATGATGTTCCTTTGAACTCGGGATACATTAGGGTTCTAGCACTCAACAACGTAGAGGCAAAACTATAACAAAAAAAAAACCCACTACCAAAGTCAAACAGTCTATCAAGTGTCGACTTAGCCTATTTGGTTTATAGGTTTGAACATAAATTTAAATTTATAGTCAAAAAGTTTGAATTGTGGTTCAGACCCGCAAAACAAACAAATGCAGCCATCTTCATCTCACACTACCACCCAAATAGTGTTGCAAGAACGGGCCGGCCCGGCCCGTTCTCCTTAGGCCCACACGGCCCGCGGGCTGGGCCTGCCCGGCCCATGAATTTCGTGGGCCGGGCCAGGCCGGGCAGGCCCATATTAAAAATAACTTGGCCCGGCCCGGCCCGCGGGCTAATTTTATATGGGTCGTGCCAGGCCATGCTGTGGGTCGTGCCAGGCCGTGCCGTGGGCTTTAAATGGGCCGGCCCATCATGGGTTTAAATGGGTCAGCCCATCTAAGCATGTAATTTTTAATTTTTTAATTTTTAAACAAGTTAATAAATATAAAAGTTTGAATGGTTAAGGGAAATTTAAAAAAAGGATATTTTATTTACGATTGCCTCATTAAAAACCTTTCCAAGGAAAACCCAGTGGAACAAAACCTTGGTAAGGAAAAAAGAGTACAATCGGGATAATTATACATTAGATGTTTACAAAATTACTAAAAACAAAAAAAAACATAAAAAAATATTGTTCATAATTAATTACAACGTATTACTCCCAATGGGAGTATCAGAAATGTCTAAATTTTCAAAGTCATCAACCTAATCATCTTGAACTTCTTGGCTTCTTCTACGAGCATCCTCCCAATCTTTGACGCACATTACTGCTTCTAGAATATCGTCACTCATACGTGCACGCCGTTCATCAAGTACTCTACCACTGCAACTAAATACTTGTTCACTTGCAACTGTGGATACTGGTATGGTTAGTATATCACAAGCCATTTTAGAGAGCACAGGAAAAGTTATTGACTGTGATCTCTAAAATGACAAAAGATCAAACTTATTGAAATCATGACCACCACCTTGCTCATTGAAAATGAATGCCGCAAAATTTGTTTCCAGATAATTTTTCAATTCACTGCGTGTTGAAGATGTAGACGATGCACCAAAACCAAATCCGGTGTAGCTAATCATACTTGCCCATGAAGAACCATGTGGTACAGAAGTAGTATTTGCTAAAGGTGTAGGGGATATTGTTTGGCCTCTTCCATATTTTTATTATATGCAATAAATATGTTGTTAACTTTTGCTTGTACATTTTGAATGGTTATGATGTCAGAATGCACCCTTAATTTTTCCCCTATACCCTTAAGCAAATATTCAACACCAGCTAATTTAACTCTCGGATCCAATACAGCAGCTATGCAATACAACGGTAGAACACGCTCCCAATATTTTTTAAATTTTTGTTCCATGAACTTAACAGATTCCTTAAACATATCAAAATCTCTATGCATATCGAAGGTTGCAGCAATGTCGTACAACTTATATAATGCATAAGGAGAGGTGGGATAGTACACACCTGAGAGTTGGAGAGTGGCTTCATAAAAAACCTTTAAGAAATTGTAAAAGCATGAATCAATTTGCCAATCAAATTCTTGAAGCAGCTCAGTTGGATTCTTCAAGTTGTAATACGCGGTTATGACCTCTTTGTATGGTAGGCATGCATTCAGCATCAAATATGTTGAATTCCACCGGTGTCCTATGTTAGTTGAAAGTTTTCTGGGTTTCATGCTTGCTCTCTTGCAAAGCTTAGCAAACTCTTCAATTCGAGAGCCAAAACTTGCTATGTAATCCAAGGCCGTTCGAATATTTTCCAAATAACCTTGAAAAAATTTCATGCCATCTTGAACACACAAGTTAATAATATGACAAGCACATCTTTGGTGAAAAAGTGTTTCGCCATGTTGTGGTCTCAATGTTGTTTTGAAAAGGTTAATAGCAGCAGTATTAGCAGATGCATTATCAAATGTGATGCTCAAAACCTTTTCTTTAATGCCATAAAAATCAAAACTTCCATGATGACATCATGAATGGCCTTGGCATCATGCGGATAAGGCATTGGTCGAAAAGCAATTAATTTTTTTTGAAAAGACCAATCTTTATCCACATAATGTGCAGTTACACAGATATAACTAGTTTTGGGACGACCTTCCCACAAATCAGATGTGCATGCAACAGATGCAGTGAATGAATTAAATTCAGTTACTAACTTTTCCCTCATTGAATGAAAAACTTTCATGGTGTCAGCTCCTGTAGTAGTTCTTGAAACACGCCTATATAGTGGATTATAGGCATTTTGAATGTACTCCTCAAAGGCTGGATCATCAGCAAGACTAATTGGTTGTTGATCACTAGCCAAATATCTAGCATGCCATTCTCTAGCTCTTTGTTGGTCATATGACCAATTGGTAACACTACCATCAGGGCTAAATTGAAGTATTTGTTGACGACAATCAACACCACCTACACCATGCTTAGCTTCGCATTTTTTGCGATGCCTCTCTAAGTGACCAGTGCCAGAAGAGGATTTACCTGTGTAGTCTTGTTTACATATTTTACAAATTACGCGCTCTTCTGTTACACCATGCTCGTTTGTACGTGTTACGAGATCAAAGTAATTCCAAACTGGTGAAGTTCGTTGAATTTTCCTTTTGCCCTTACGAATGACTTCAGAAGAGCCATCAACTTAAGATAGCAAGTCAACTCCAATTTCTTCCAGTGGATCATTAAATTGTTCTTCTTCGTTGATCACCAAATGTGAAATGTTGGCTCTCCCTCTAGGTGATGATGTCATAGCTTCAATAAAAAATAACAATAAATTAACGTAACATAAAAATTAAATAAAATAATTACACAATAAAATTTGTTATCCCAAGAATAACTACCCAAGAGGGGGGGTGAATTGGGTTTTCGAAACTTTTACAATTATTGGAAATTTTCTAAAGTAAAAAGCTTAAGAAGTAAAAATGAGAACGAGATAATAAGAGCACAACCAAGCAACAATTAAGCAGCAATAAAGTGAAGAGTAAGGAGAAGAAATGCAAACGCTATTTATAGTGGTTCGGCCAATATGCCTACGTCCACTGTCGCCAAGCTAAACTCCTTTGCTTGACCTCTTGCACTAATAGACCGTCTTTTCGGCACGATCACTCCTTTATACAACCGGTGACTTGCTCAACCCGAGGCTCACCACACCTTCTTACAAAGTGACAATTTTCCCGGAGATTGTCTAACCAAGAATTCCCCAAATTTACAAGGCTTTGGAAACCAACAATGAAAATAATGTAGTTGTAATTTTGGTACACTCACAAGATATACACTCCAAAACAGAAAGAGATGAAAATACAAATATGGTGTGTGTTTGGAGGTGTGAGTAATTCTCAATTAGAGTATGAAACAATTTTGGCTCAAGAGAAAATGTGTGTAATGAATGCTTGAGAAGAACAATGTAGAATAATGTCAAATTTCACTTCAATTCCTTCAACAACAATTGCACATTGAATGGATAGGTATATATAGCCTCCTAGTGCTTAGAAACATCTGAATGAATCAATTTTGAGTCAAACTAGCCGTTACAAATGGATCTCCAACGGTCAGAAAACTAGCCGTTACAGATAGTTCGGCAGGCCGGAAATAAAGATCGGCAGGCCGAAGAATGAGGCGCTAAAAATCAATTTCTCAACGGTCACCAAATCGGCAGGCCGGTTCACAGTTCGGCAGGCCGAACTTTGAACCATCGGCAGGCCGAAAGTTGAGTTCGGCAGGCCGACAGAGCCTTTGCAGCGAGGGGCTAAAAAGTCCCCAGATCGGCAGGCCGAAGCAGGGAGTTCGGCAGGCCGATCTCCATAACTTCGGCAGGCCGAAGATGCCTTCGGCAGGCCGGCAGAGCCTTTGCAGCGAGGGGTAAAAAAAATCTCCAGATCGGCAGGCCGAAGCAGGATTTTCGGCAGGCCGATCATATTCGGCAGGCCGACCAAATTTGGTCGGCAGGCCGATCTGCCTGAGGCCAAAAAGCCTTTATGACCTGATTTTGAAACCTGTTTTATATCATCATATTTAAGCACTTCTAAAACAGTTTAAATCATAATTTTCACATGTAATATGAAATCAAAAATAACATTAAATGCAGGTATGCAATGTGAGTGTGTGCTCTTGAGCTTTCTTTTGATCATTCAATTTGAGAATTGCTCACTTACAATTCTAGACTATAGAATAAAACTTGTAATCTTCAAGTCCTTGTGAGTTCCCTTTCAAAAGACTTTTTCCACAAGCTTTCTTGAACTGTCTTCACTTGATATCTTGAAAAGTAAGCTTAGAGACACTCAAGATAATAATTTATTTAAAAGAATATTTTGCACATATAATAAAAATTGTATCTGTTATCATCAAAATAGCTTTGTGAAACCTTAGAGCCAACAAAATTAACTTATAACAATACAAAATTAATAAACAACAAATGAAATAAATTATACCTTTTTTTTTTCCTTTCTAAAGAACTCTAAGTAATCTAAAAAACAAGACAATACATAAGATCTTAGAAGTTTGTTGAATGAGTATCTCTGTGAATGTTCTACGTTTATTTATAGGTAAAAAAGTTTATTTTTTTAATTTTTAATTTTTTAAATTTTTTTTTTATTTTTTTCTTTCAAGTGTAACTTGATTAGACAATTCGCTGAAGACTTAACGTCTCAGTTTTGCACATTACAGGCCTTCCTTCTGAGCCTCTATGTTAGGCCTGCCCCTTTAATTACATAGGGGAATCTAATGCCATGTTCACTCATAGGTGAATATGACATGCATAAATTATATAATATTTAATTCTTATATGTATTAAATAATATATATATATATATATATATTAAATGTATAGTATTTTGATGTGATAATACATGACCTATAGACTCAATATCCGATTCTTAGCTTTGCTTCTCCAAAGCAAAGCATGCCTTATGTAAAAAACATAAACTACCCCTATGTAAAATAAATTTGCATATAAAATTTTTGTCCAGGGGGCTCCGCCCCCTACAACCCCTGGGAGAGGGGTTTACCACCCCCTTCCAACCCCCACGTCGACCTTACTGTAAAGGTCGATCCGCGTACAACCTCTGCGTATGGGCAATCTGCGTCAGGGTAATAATTAAGCTCCACACATACTAACAATGCCTACAAGAAAAAAAATTTAAAAATACAAAGAAAAGAAAAAGAGCTTGTCAGGCCTATTGCAATGTGATGTGCATGGAGGATCTAATGCTATGTTCACTCACGGGTAAATATAGCATGTATATATATTATATAATATTTAATTCTTACATGTATTAAATAATATATATATTAAATGTATTGTATTTTGATGTGATAATACATAACCTACAGATTCAGCATCTGATTCTCAACTTTACTTCTCAAAAGCAAAGCATGCCTACAAGAAAAAAATAAAAAAATAAAAAGAAATGAAAAGAGAAGAAAAAGAACTTGACAGACGTATTGTGATGTGATTGCATTGGAGAAATCTCATGGCATATTCAATTATTCATTCGCGGGTGAATATGACATGTATATATATTATATAATATTTAATTCTTATATGTATTAAATAATATATATATTAAATGTATAGTCTTTTGATGTGATAATACATGACTTACTTGGGAAGGTCATACTCAGCCATGTTCACCCGTGAATGAACATGAAAAAATATATCTAAATATATATATATATATATATGAAATTGAGCCACAATGAGCCCTGTATGGGCCTAGATAGACCGGCCCAACCTAGGCCAGTGGGCTGGCCCATTGTGGGCCGAGATGGGCCGATAGGCAGGCCCATTGTGGGCCTAGACGGGTTGAGTCGGGCCGGCCCAAGCCCAGCCCATGACTTTCCATGGGCCGTGCCGGGCCGGCACGGGCTCGGGCCAGCCCACGAGCCCCAGCCCATTGTTGTATCTCTACACCCAAAGAGCTCAGAAATTTGAATAAAATCCCAATTTTAGACCGTCAAAAGCTTAAATTTGTATTATCGTTTTGAAAAGGGAACCAAATATAAGCTACACCAACAATAGAGCTTTGAAGCCCATGGTGAGACCAACTTTCCATTAAACAGCACCTTTAACCATCCCATCCCAAGATTAGCCACAAACAGTACAACGAATCAAAAGAAAAGAAACATTTCCAAAATATGAAATTTCATTGACAAAATTGCAGGATGTATGCAAGTAGCTATCACAAGTACCTCTGCGGAAAACCCCATACAGGTAAGTTTTTATCTAAAATAAAAGTTGCTAAAGCAATAAGCTGAGAATATTATATCTAAAGAACCAACTACTTGCACTCGTGCAGGTTGGGGTAGATGGATGAACAAGATCAAAGAAACATAAAATAATCAAACACCATCAACTTAAAATAGAAAAGACTGGCACAACGTCAACCAACTCTTCGCAACTCATTTAGCCTTTACCCCAACATCCAGATTAAGATTATCTCCGAACCCTTCTTCCAGACTATTCATCAACCTTTCAAACTGCAATTACAAAGATAAAGAATCCAGACTATTCATCAAGCTTTCAAACTGCAATTACAAAGATAACAAAATCGTTTGAGACCGATTACAGACCATTAGTAAGATAGAGAACAAGACAAAACAAAAGTGCACATACCTTGACAATTTGACGCAAGAAGTAATCCCCGTATCTCTTTTCTGGTTTGGAGTCTACCACGTATATCATGTCCTGCCAAAATGAGAAATTTCCAATAAATTACCTTATCCAAAAAACTAATAACTAGCGCTAATCTCAAAACTCCTCTCATGTTTGCTTCTCACATGTACTCAAGTCAAAACTATCATCAAAGTCTGCAATCTACAGTAAGATCAGCATTATTATAGACAGTCACGCAATTAAAATACATTTTATATATATACGCATGCATGCCATGCACGCATGTATAAATACGTGCATCCTCCCTAAGCAGAACAGCAGAAATAAAAAATATATATATATACATTGTATGCTTTTTATATTTCAAGATTGGTTCTAACAGCAGTGTCACTCAAATAAGAAGGATGGCTATCCACAAACAAGACTCTAAAATTAATTTCTCCATGGACATAAAAGAATATTAAAAAAACTAAATAAACGTACATCATTAATGTAGAAATCAACATCAGCGTTGGAGATAATTTTTCCGTCACCGTCAACAGCATGTGTCTTATGCTTGTACGTCATCAAGATAGTCCTGGCCGTCATGAAGAAAAACGAAAAAATAAAGGGAAAAAAAAAAGCTCTAAGTACGAAATACACAATTCAAAACAAGTGTGGAAAGTTTATTACAGAATCCATAGGAATTACCTCAAGGTGGGTTCATCCACTTCCAGGTAGCTCGCTAGTTTTCCAAGAGTGATGGTCGAGTATACTTTCAAAACAGTCCGGACACCTGATAACAACTGTTGCTGCTTCACTTCATAAAGAAACAATTTCAACTGAAGTCTATAGGCATCCTGCAGAACAAATTAAATTGTATTATTAATAGCACAGCTTAAACCATAAGGCAACCCCAGAAAGTAAAACTAAAGCACAGTCTAAATCATTGAAAGGAAAAATGTATCTTGCTTAGTAAGCTAGTGACCTTGCACGGTTGTATTAACTATTAACTCCACACAATGATATTTCTTTAAGCATTTTCCCAGTCCCAAGTAGCAAAGATAAGAAGAATACAATCTACAAGGAGAATACTGGGATCCAAATCTCTTAAATACCTGATTGTAATTGACAAGAGGCTCCTCAAAACTTGGAGCTGAAGGGGTAATAAACTTTGGGCATGCATACGAGAAAAGTTCGTCATAAATAGTAAATGCCTCATCATCATATCTTTGCATTCTAATCATCTTTTCACCATATTTCTCCCGCAACTGAGCATTCACAGGATCCTCAACAAGCTTCACCTGGGGGCAAAGTGAAAGGCAAATTGCCAACAAGGCATACATCTGCTCATTCTTCTTCAAAATCTGCTCAAACTGTGGAGATTTATGATGGTATTTCTTATTAATGATAATGTACAAGAGAATCTTGTTGAATTCACGAATCGCATCTGTGTACCTGTTAAAAAAAATATTTCCATATCAGGCAAGATATGAGAACAAGAAACATCTAACTGAACAAGACCCACACTCCTGGGGAGTGAATCAACAAACGATATTGATAAAACTTGTAGGAGCCTAGATTAAGATATTTGGAATTCAGAAGCCCATTAACGCTCCACTATGACAAATTGCATCATTATGAACATAAAAACTAACGCAACTAACAGTGACTCACCATGGATATGGAATCATCAATAATTCTGATCTTACATCATTACAGATGGAACATGTGCCAATATTAAGAGAATCCAATACTTAAAGATGCAAACACATAGACAAGTTACAATCACAATGACAAACAGACGGATTGGCATACCTCCTCAGCATCAGGTTGGCAAATCCATAGTGATATATTGTGGTAATGTGGCTTCCAATAACAGTGGTGTAAACACCTGGTCGACTGATATCAATCGGAAGCAACTGTTTCAGACCGGTATGATAATCACCCAAGAGACAGTGAACTCGCAGCAACCCCACCATGCTGAAGTATCCCAACACCTTCAAGACATTACTCCCACCAGTGTAATCATACCCATCGTCGGCAGTAAATCGTTCAAGCCCTTCCTTCTCTCGCTCTAGAATCTGAATGATCATGGACTTCTCTACTAAAGCTTGCAAGAAGTTGAGCACACCATATACGTTCCATGCCTATATCCAACATAATTTTATTACCTAATTGCAATCAACCAAAACAAAGAGGCATCTACAAGCAATTGCATACAAAAGAACAAGTACACGTATTCGTGCGTGTGAGTGGCGGACGCTAGAGTTATTACCAGCCACTCCATAAAGAGTCAGCATATACATTTTCTAAATCAATTCAGTTTCCTTTTTATTCAACTTCCAGAATGCTAAGCATAAAATAAAATAAAATAAAAAATTCTGGCTTTATGTTAAAGCCAGAAGAAGCTAGCAGGTTCGGCCTTGCTTGGCATTGTTTATGAAAGCTACCAAATTAAAAAAATTAGCAAGAATTGTCAAGCTAAACCATAATGCTTTCTTTAAAAAAATGTTGATTCTTTTTTTTTAAGCCCAAAAAAAAAAAATCAGAGGCCACATTTCCATTTACGTTTAGCAGACAAAGGCCTAAAATGAGTCTGTCACCTCTAAGAACTAAAACCTTTAACAACTTCTTTAACTTCCATTAGTTCTCTCATTCAACAATTGAAATATAACCTACTAATTGTTAAAATCTAACAAACAAAAGAAAAATCAAATAAATTTTACAAGCTCGTAATCTCTAAGAATTAACCAATTGCAATACAAGATTAAAAAAATCCATCAATTCTCAGGAAAAAAAAAATCAAAACCATTGCAAATTACCTGTTCGTACTGCATCAGAAGCGCAATCTCCTGTTCAGTCTTGTTCTTCATCTTGGCCCTGTACTGGCAAAAGCTCTGGAACTGGTACACGAACTCGTCAACCATGTCCCAGAGCCACTGGTTCGGGAGCTGCATGTTGACGACGCCGTGAAGGACAACCTGAAAGAGACTGATGTAGTTGTCCCAGGAGTCGATCCTCTGCTTGAGCGTTGGGGTTAGGCGAGCGTAGAGGTGGCGGAACCACATCTCGCGGTAGAGGAGGCAGAAGACGTGGTCGTTGTCGACGTAGGGGGCGACGGCGTCGACGGAGGGCCACGGAGTGTCCTTGAAGAGGCGCTCGGAGAGGGTCTGGAACGAGGTCTCGTACATCTGGTGGATCTCGTACACGTTCTTCTCGCGGATGTGGCGGTAGAGGTGGACGACGAAGGATCTCACGGAGTCGGGAACGAAGTTCGGGTCGTAGCCGAGGTCCTGACCGGAGGAAGGCGGTTGAGAGCCGCGAAGAGTCGCCGAAGGCTCGTCGTAGCCGGCGGGAGAATCGTCGTAGTCGTAGGTCGCCATGGTCGGAGCTTCGGAGGAATCGGAATGTGTGAGGTTGACGAGGTTGCGATTGCAGAAGCGGATGAGAGAGAGTAAGAGAGAAAGGGGGCAGGAGTGTTTGTTAGGGTTTACTCGTCGACGACGATTGGATCTGATTCAGCCCACTGGATTTGAACGGGTTTTGGTTTTGGGCCCGAGGCTGAGGCTAGATGAATGGGAGGGAAATGGAACATCTATTCACACAACACATCGGTAAAATTTACATTAACAATCTATTTTTTAAAGAGTAGACCAATATCTATCTTTGTTATGTAAATATCATTTATATATATTTTTTAATATTTTATATATTCAGAATCTTAAAATACTCTTTAATTAAATATTATTATGTATTTAAATTTTTATAACAAATTTTCTTATTTTTTGAATAATTAAATTAAGAAAAAAATATACACGTATATTTTTTATTTTAACATATTATATTAATGCATTATTATTATTACTCGAAGACTTAAAAAAATTGAAATGAATATCAGTGAGTATCTTTATCATTACATGTCATTAACTTAATGATATAACAATTATATAACCTATAAGATACACAAAAATACTTAATAAATACTATATCATTAATTTAATTATATATAAAAAAACAAGAAATGTCATTCACATGAAGTCTTAAGAATGAAATTCGTTTCGTATCATTATCATTACATATCATTAACTTAATAATATATCTATTATAACTAGTAAGACACATAAAAAAGACTTAATAATACTGTGTCATTAATTTAATTACAACACCCTAATTTCAATTTAATTTGTCGGTAAATCCAACTTGTCGATAAAAAAATTTCATCTTTTTAGGAAATTTTAAAATCGTTATTTTATATATCAATTTGAATTTAAGCAACAAATACCCTAATTTTTATGGATTTTTTTAAATATAATGATATCATAATTTATTTAAAATCTTAAATACATATATTCTAGTTATTTTAAAAAAAATAAATTAAAATTAATAATATCATTATTATGGTTATTAATGTCTTTATACATATGCATTGGGACAGATAAAGAATATTCATGAGCTAAAGACATATTTCAATTCTACAAATAAAAAAGTGCCACATGTCTCGTTAACCCTTCACACCCATCATTATATTTTCACGGGCTTTTTAATAAGATTTATTTATTATCATAGTACATATTTACCAAAAAAAATATTTTAGAAAAATACTTATTGCACACCCTATCTTAAAAAGATATATATTTCCTTCTAAAAAAATAATGTATTATTTTTTTCAAAAACATAGAAATAGATTCTAACATGATTTAAAGACTAAATCAAGGTTTGTTTTCAAAATTTCAAAAAAAAATTCAATTTTTCAACTTTCTTTGTATTTTGAAATCTAAGCTCATTTAAGCTTAGAAAACCTTTAATCTAAGTTAGAGAAACTTAAAATAGCTAGAATCTAAGCTTAGTTTGAAGAAAAAAGGATTTGAATTAAGATTTTCTATTTTTCTCTATTTTTTGAATTTCTTAAAATATTTGTGCAAATCTTGTGTAAATTAGTCCAAAAGTGTTTTATAATGTTATTCTATCATCTATAGATATTTTCTATACCTGGGAATTGAGAAAACAGGTTGAAATTGAGGATTGGAGCTCGGGGAGCCGAGGCTCGGGTTTTGAAAAATTTCAAAATTTTTCAGTTCGGCAAGCCGGATTCATCTACTGATAGGCCGAACCTAGAGAAGTTCAACAGACCAGTGCTGTAAGATTGGTGGGCTGAACGATGCAGTTCAGCAGGCCAGACAGCAAAGTTCGATAGGCCGACCGACCTTCAAGGAAAATGACCATTTTTCACCCATTTACACTGTTTTAAACCTAGATTGAGACCCCAACCTTATGATATAATTTTATGTACATAAATGACACACTAAGACACCGTCAGGTAGCATAGTAATGTAGAAGTGCTTTAAGTTAGATATTGATGAATCTAGTTTATGTTTAAGGTTGTTTGTGGTTCCGTAGAGCAAACGTATAACGGATTGAAATAGTGGTGTTGAGTGCGGTGCTAGATATTGAGGTAGGACTTCTATCCCTCTCTTTGGTAACCAGGTTTTGGCTATAGAGCTTCTTTCAAAATGTTTTCAATAAAGGACAAAATGCTTTAAACATTTTCAAAGGAGGCCTTTGGCCACAAAATGATTTCTTCACTTTGATTTTTTTTAAGGAACAATTAAAATAAATTTCTTAGTATTTTTCCTTACTTGCTTGAGAATGAATGTTCATAATGAACCAAATAATGAATGTAAATAAAAATACTCAGTAACACAAGATTTAAATAATGTTAAATACACAAAAAGCATGATGCCATCCACAGATATCGGTTCATGGAGAGTGCGACCTTAAGGGTAGGTCCCGAAACTCAGCTGGGCCACTACGGTGGTGATTATGATGGCTTTGTCATAAACTAAATAATAAGTCAAATTTACGAATGACTAATGGATTAATGATAAGAATGAATTTTATAAGTCTATTTATGATATTTTATAATTTTTAGTTACGTCAGATCTAACCTTGATTTAATGTTTTTAAAGCTCAACCCTAGATTAGATTTTGATGAGACAGAGCAAGATGGAAAGTATAAGTTTAACAAATTTCAATTTATTATTTTTGTATAACCCTTGTCTATAATAGAATATTATATTCGATTAAACATTCTTTGAACTTTTAGTCCGACCAAGCATTTTGTTCATTTTTTTTTATCTATTTTCAAAACCCTTCTCCTAGATGGATTGCAGCTTAGGATAGACAGGGAGGCAACAACGCAACAAGTGAGTCATAAGAATTATGTTCTAGGTCATTACTTTATTTAATTCAAGGCTTGTATTATTTTAATATCTACCTCTCATATTAGAATGTAATTGTATTATTTTATTGTTGATACCATATGTGTGTACTAATGTGGGTCAAGTGGGGCCCGGTATATATGTAATTATCTTTAATATTTCATTTTATGTTCCCCTATTTCAAAATAATCCAAATCATTTTTAAGTTAATTTTAATCAAAAGTTTGATTTAATTAACTTAACTAACCCGTCACGTCACCTCTCGTACTTAGGGGCCTGACAGTTTTCCAAATTTATCCATCTCTTTTGTATTTTCTTTCTCCTCAACAATTCCATTTCTCTTGAAACATCTCATACCTTGTTGCTGCTCTCGGTAACATCTCAAACATTTTCTCTTTCCTTAACAACAACTCCCTTTCTTTCTCTCATACATTCTTTTTCTATAACATCTCACTATTGGCCAACAAAGGATCGGACTTTCTCCGTAAAATTGTTGCTGCTTGCCAACAAAAAGGACCAATGCTACATTTTTGGTGTCACGATGTCGTCTGGAGGAGCTGATTGCGATTCCTCAAACATCAATGCCACCACTACGACCATCTTGATGGCGAGCACGAATGGTGATGGCGACGATCGAGATCTTGGCTTGCGAGTCTGGCCAAGGACGACAATGGTAATAGCGGCCGTCAATATCTAGGCATAGAGTCTGGCCGAGGATGGCGATGGCAATGTTAAGATGGTAGCAGTCGAGATCTTGGCTTGCAAGTCCGGCCGAGGACGACCAGTGGTGTAGCGGACGACAACAATATTTTCTTGATAATGAAAGGTCTAATAAGGTCTAATGACGACGATTAGGGAGTTTTAATGCGGTCTTGTTATCGTTTTCCAGGAGAGTAAACATGTTTATATTTATGGGGATATTTTTGGAATTTAAATTAAATGTAATCAATGATTACTCTCAAATATGCTATTTCCTAATTTTTCCCTTAATTTTGCCTATTAATTTTTATTTCTATCTTAATTTGGCTTATTTTTCCTCTTTCTCCAAATTAATGAAGGGAAAATGAGGGATTTAAACCAAAATAAAAAGAAATCATGAGGAATATACAACTTTTAAGGAGCTTACAAAGTAAACAACATATTTCTCAAAGATAGTAAATAATAAACCATTTTAAATTTTAGAAAGTTCTTTATTTTCCACATTTATTCTAACCTCGTTTTTGTTCTTAGCCTTCTTCTGTCATTCCCCTCTCTCTCCCTTCGCCCTTTTTGTTCTTCCTCTTCTCTTTTGAGAACGATTACTTTCGAGGGACCCGTCAAGCTTCAGCCGGGGAAACAAAACCCTCAACACTATGTACATAATAAATTTTGTTATGTGCTACAATTTCTCCTTATTAATATAACAAAATTAGGTTAACATTAATAAATAAGCCAAACTTTTATGTATTCATAATTAGACTTGTATAAAATTTCAAAACTACCCTCATCTCATTCATCGCACCCAAAAAAAGCCTAGCACATTTTTTCTCTCCTCTCTCCTCCTACTTTTATCTCTTCGACTCTCCATAGTGAGGAACTGACGATGCAACTTTGTGTGACAATAGCGGCAGCGCAACCTATTTCATGTGACTCTGGCAATGACGCAACTTCCTTCTTCACACGACTCCGACGACGGTGCAATTTGCTCCTTGGTGCAACTTTGGCGACCTATCTTCGCATGATTTGGTTTGTAAGGTTCAACGACACCTACCATCCTCTGTCACATGACAGTCGTCATCTGCTATTTAGTACACACAAATTCGTCTTAGAGAAGAAAAGAGAGACAAGGAGAGATAGAGAGAATGGGGAGAAAGGAACAAGACAGATAAGAGAAAGAAAAAAAATAGATTTGTTGTATTAGTATTTAGAAAAAAAATTGAGGGTATTTTGGTCTACACAATTGTTTAAAACTAAATATGACCTGTTATTTTTAATATTTAAAAATATGCTATTTACTTATAATAGTATTAGTAATTGGAAAATTTGTTGCAATTTCCCATTAATTAAGGATTGAGGCTTTTCACATATCGGGCAAAAATGAAAAATTGAGAGAAATAGCAAATTTTCAAAACTAATGTCAGTAAATAACATGTTGAACTATGTTATTAATAAGTTGCGTTATTCAATTTTTTAAACCCTAACCCCTAACCTCTAACCCCATATTAGAAAATCTTCTCTCTCCTCCCTCCTTTACTTTCTCTGACGATGATGGCACAATGACGGCAAGCGACTAAGGCCTCACAAGGGAGCGATAATAGCCACACAATCTAGAAATCAGGATTGTCAACGACAAAAACACATGCAGCTTCCAACCTATTCGACCTTGTCATGACGATCTCTATGATCATACGAGTCTTACCACACTAACAATCTTCACGTCATCGACAGCCGTGCATGGAGAGATAGTAAAGAGAGAAGTATCATTAGCGCCTCAAGATGAAGCCACCATCATCGTTGCCACCTCGTGGGTTAGGTAGGGAGTCGGAGGTTGAGTTTGAGATATAGAAGAGAGTTTTTTTTTTTCTTTTTTAAATATGAATTTGAGGGTATTTGTCACGCCCTGCAGTACGGGAGGTGACGTGGCGGAATATTTAGATTAATTAAAAGAGAATTTAATTAAAATTAAGTGTTTAAGAATCCAATTAAGTAAGAAATAAAGAGATTTTTCACCACATTTGATAAACAAATTTATAAATATTTAGCAAATAATAATAATTGAATAAAAATCGCGAATATGGGTTCCACAACCCACAACTTGTGCACACACATGGATCTGACAATATCATAAATACAATTACAACCCAAATACAAATATGGTTAAGTCTTACATGCCTTGATTAATAATACAGAATATAAATAAATTCTCATATTGCTCCTGAGTTCGGTCCGAAGAATCTTCTCCAAACCTAAAGGGGAAACCACCTAGGGGAAATTTAAAACAGATAAAACGTGAGCGAAAGGCTCAGTAGGACTATGTTTTATAAAAATAGTTTAACGCAAAGGAACACAGCATTATTAGAAGTTATTCAAAGGAAACTTAAATAAATAAATAGATAAACAATTTGAGTAGAACCGTCCTGACACAGAACAGTCTACTCGTCAAATCAAAACACCAATTTACTTTTACCTAGGCAAACCATGAAATCACCACCGTAGTGGCCCAGCTGGGTTTCGGGACCTGCCCCCAAGGTCGATCGCTACACGACCCGATCTCTGATATGGCATCATGCCCATGTGTTTATTATCATTATCATTCAAAACCCAATTACCGAGTGTTGTCAATTACATTTATTATGAAATTCATTTCAGTTCACGGTATATTAAAATATAACCGATAAAACCATTTTCAAACAACCGTTGAAAACATTTTGGATAGAAATCCTTTTCAAAGCCAAATCATTTCAAAACCAGGCTACCAAAGAAATAGGATAGAAGTCCTACCTCAATACTCGTGCCGGTACCCCACACCGTAATCCCGGTCCGCTATACGTTAGCTCCACGGAACCACGAACGATCCTAGATACAAACTAAGTCAATCAATATCTAGTTCGAGACATTCTATGTTACTAAATCATTTCATGATGTCCTAGTGTGCCATTTGTATCATTAAAATCATCCTATAAGGTTGGGATTTAAATCAGGGTTCAAAACAGTGAAAACGGGTAAAAATCACAAAATTTTCCATGCCTCGGTCGGCCTGCCGGAAACAAGGTTCGGCCTGCCGAACATTTCCCTAGATTCGGCCTGCCGGTCGGAAGAACACCGGCCTGCCGATCATCACTCCTGCCTGCCGAACTGGGAAAACCCAGAAATCCCAGCCACGGGTTTCTCGATCCCCAAAATCTAAATCTTGTTTCTAACCTGTTTTTCTCAAATCCCAGGCATGAAAAACAACTATAGTTGATAGAAAAACATTCTAGAACATGTTTGGAATCATTTAAACAACATTTAAACTCAAAATCCTCAAAAATCCGAAAATGAGAAAAAGAGGAGAAAAATGAAAAATCTTGAATCCAATCCGTTTTTCTTCAATCTAGGCTTAGATTCTAGTTGTTCTAAGCTCATTTAACACAAATCCATGGTTTTCTAAGCTAAAACAAACTTAGATTTCAAAAACACACAAAATTGAAAATTTTGTAAAAAGTTTAGAAATTTTGAATCTAACCTCGAATTGAAGCTTCAATCCGCGTTCTCGGTTGCCGAATCACGTCCCCGAGCTTCCTCCTTGCTATCCCGAAGCTTGGATTCGAAATGGAGTTCAAAATTTGAGAGAGAATTGAGAGAGAAAGAGAGCTGCCGAGAGAGAGAGAGAAGAGAGAAGGAGACGCGTGAGAGTGAGGAGAGAGAGGGGAAGAAAGGAAATAAATAGAGAAAATCGGTGGGCGGTTTTACTGTACGAAAACCATGTGCCGCCCACGGTTTTGCAAAATGGAGTATTTTTAACATTTACAAATTGTTGTGTTTTAAAACTCAAAACATCATTTTAAAACAATAAGAAATCCTTCGAATTCATTAATTTAACAAAACAACCAAAAATTCAAAAAAAATCCAACCAAATAGTCTAATAAATGTTAAAACTTTAATTATGGCACACTAATTCATCATTTATATTACACTTAACATTAAATAAATTTCGAGACGTTACAGTATATTGGTATTCCATTTCATCATTAATGTGATTTATTAAAAATATGTTATTTACTAATTCCAATAAAAAACATGCTCTTAATTTTTAATCAACCTCTTAGTTATGCTACTCCCTTTCTTCTCCCGAGCAAAATTTTATATAAATTTTGATTCATGAAGTTAAAATATTACAAAATCTTCAGAGTATTGCAACCATTAAAATAATTATTTCTAGTTATCTAGCACAAAATTCATATCAATATAAGTTTACAAAAATTGGATATAAAAAAAGGTTCTCTCATTATTTCGGGGTTTTTTGGGGGAAAAACATTCTCCCCTATTCCTTCTAAATTTTTTAATACATTTTTGCTTGTTTTAACATCATTAGTACGAAAACCTATAACAGTTTGTCCAGAAAATGTGTTTTTGTTCAGCCTTGCCGCTGTGAATCGTTGGCTTGGTCTGCAAGGAAACACTGCGCTTAAATTAACTAATTGTAAAACGTGTTATGAGTAAGAAAAATCTAAACAGACAAAAGGCATCGTAAATGGCTAAATGCACAAATTTACCAACATTTAGCATTTCAGTCACTCCAAAATCTTTTAGCTCCGAGATGACGGTACAAAATCTACTTACTTTTCACAAATTGGATTCAAAACCAAAATAGAAACACTATTCTTAATTATTCACAGGCTATGAAAGATCAGGCAAAGGACATGCGTAAGTGGCGGCTTCGAAGAGTGCTGACAGTGGACATAAACCCAGCCTGCCCCATCACTCGTGTCATATTACACCATTTGTTTAGCCATCATAAAGCTGCATCTTAGTGAGTCAAAAAATTGATCCTTTTCTCTTCCAAGGCTTAAGTATTTAATGAAAAAAACGGCAAGTAAGTTGTCAAGTTTCCAAGGAGGTTTTTGTTTCAATGTTAGATCGTCTCCCTGTTAGAGTTGGTACGTGTTAAGTGAGACACTTCATGATAACTGTCTGGTTCATCTTCTTCATCAGAGGATAAGAGGGATGACCCCATCCATGACTTAAATCCTTCACTAACCCGTCTTTCAACCTCTGGGGTGACTTCTATGGGATTGGCTTCCAACATTTCAAGCCCAAGGTCTCGACTGCCGAAATCTGGCTCATCGAGAATTACAGCTGCTTTCCTCCTTAAGAAGAAGGCAGTTCCGCCATACAGAATAACCAAACCCCAAGATGCAAACTCATAGCACCAAAAAAGTGGCAAAGAGCAGCTGTTCCTTAGCGTCAAGAGACTTGAACCAAGAAACAAAGCAAGAAGACCAAATATGATTGCAAAAACAGCATTCAGAATGGCCAGACAGCGAACCCCACCTGCAAATTATAAAAGTAAAGTTTTATGTTATGATTTACATGTACAACAAGAACGATTTTATGATTTCAAGCCACAGTTCTCTTTTACTTGAATCTAGTCAATTTAATGACGGAATACAGTAGAAAGAATATGTCAATAATCCATTCTCAAAGAAAAGAGATGCGTCAATAATTGTAATGTTTTTGTTCTTTTCTCCAGCTATTAGAGGGGAAGGACATATAACTATCCTCCGTCGCAAACTTTGGGCACCCCAGTAGAAGATCTGGACTGGTATCAATACATGTCAAGAAGACATACCGTCTTCTGTATCACCGAAAGAGAAATGGAATGAATCATAAGATGAGTAGGCTAAACGAAGACTTAACAGTTAACTGAGCAAGCCCAGACCCTACATGCTTAATCCATCCAGGAATGAGAGCACAATAGGGAGCAGCTGAACATTGAACGAGAAATGCAAGGATCATATAACAAGTACTCACCAGAATCCTAGTCTCTTTCAATTCTCCAGTATGTGTGAATGAAAAAGAGTGAACAGACCTTTTTTGTTTGAATATAACTTACAGATTAAAACACTGTTACAAGCTATAATAAATATATACACTGCTTTGTCATTCAGTAATTACTATCATAAAAATAGCCTAACACTCTCAATTGAAAAAGCAAGGCAGCTAAATAGTTTTCACTTACCAAAACAAAAATGCATTAAAAAAAGAGAGAATGAGAGAGAAAGAATACCTCGTTTTGAGGCACAGTAGTTATTTTCAACTACCTTTAAGCAACTATGTCTCGCTGGAGCAGAATAAGCAACAGCAATTCCTGCAGCATCGCAACAAGGAGTTGAAACAAGCTAGAAGAAAAGGAAGAAGAAGCAACTCCTGCAGCATGACGAGGAGTTGAAAGCAAGCTGGCATATTTATAAAACGGGAAGGGAGGAAGAAGGAGAAGAAGTGATTCCCACAGCAAGACAACAGGAATTTATAAAACAAGCTAGCCTAGCATATCGATGAAAAAGAAAGGAAAGAAGTAGGAAGAAGAAGAAGAGAAGAAGATGATAAAAATATTTTTGGTTTAAACACCAACTAATATTGACAGTTGATAACTTGACATCCTTCAATATAATATAATAGGAGCCAATATGAGGAAAATCATTTATATGTAATGCACACATATAAGAGAACAGAAGAGATAACTTTCATTTCACTAAATTAATATATCATCAGGATGAGCAATCACGCAAAAGATGCATAAGTCAGAACAAGCAACAAATGATATCATGGTTACGTGCTACAAACGCAAATAGGACATCGGTGATCACACTAAGGTTTCTTGTGAAGGGGAAAAAAA
Organism: Artocarpus heterophyllus; assembly: GCA_025403435.1. Taxonomy (NCBI): domain Eukaryota; kingdom Viridiplantae; phylum Streptophyta; class Magnoliopsida; order Rosales; family Moraceae; genus Artocarpus; species Artocarpus heterophyllus. The sequence goes on along the minus strand of CM046333.1, from coordinate 35,921,642 downwards.
AATCTTTAGGGCACCAGGCTAAGATCTGGTAGGCGATAGTTACATTCTTATAAAAAACGGGGGGAGACCTTAATATTGACAAAGTGTGTGGATTTACTGCTGGGATAAACCTACAATAACATATTTTACTTTTCTCACTAAAGGGGGAAAAAAAAAAAGCCGCAAGAGCCTTCTGTATTGAAAAGATATGACTCTGGAAAATGAAAACTTCAACTCTTGACTCTTTAATAAGTTGCATGTCCAAGAACTGTACTTCTCCCAACATCATTAAATACAATTATCCTCAAAAGATAGAGCCAGTTTGTAATTGATGATATTTTTCTTTTCCATGCTAACCATCATCTACCAACGTGAGCTCAGGGAGAAAGACCCTTATTCGAAATCAATTTAAGGATTCCTAAATATCTAGCAGCCATTTACCCTACTATCCTAAAAATCTTTACATCCCAACGGACCTACCAAGAACCCATGCTTCCTTCACAAATTTAACAGCTCCAAATCTTGATGTCTTATGGTCAATACCTGTTTCAACTAAAAGGACACCCAAGTTATAGATCAGGAGCAAATATGAATTGATGGTGGTTGTCAAGATATCTAGGCATACAACTTTAATTTTCCAATAGAAATCACCAATACAACATTGACCAACTGTGTAAGCAATACTGAATTCTCAATTTGGTTCCATTACACATTAAACCTCATATGAACAGTCTTCTATCAAAGGCCACATCAAGGACTTTGTTTCTACAAACATCTTAGGTTTGTTTCTACAAACATCTTAGCTCTATATACTTTTATTTTTTACAGTCTCATTTGTAATTTTAAATGACTAACATGCTCCATTGCTTCAATTTTTAGTACTTTCCCTCTGTCCCCAAGTAAATAGACGATCACATACTCTTTGATCAAACAATAAAAAGCTAAAGTTTGGTCCTAAAGAACATGAAATGCCAAGAAAACGTAACAACTACAACAACAAAACTTTCAGTGTATGCATAGGTTTTACTTTATCTCATATTCCAAACAATTCTGAAACAGGGCGAAGCAAGGCACCAACCAATTGCAACACAACTTCAGATATTTTATTTAATAATTGAGTGCATTAACTTAGACGAGATTTCACTCTAAACAACAAAACAAAACGCAAAAAATCCAATCTCTGTCTTCCACATTTCCTCAGCAATCAACAGAAACAACGTTCAAATCTGAAGAAAATTGCAAAAAGGATTAAAACATTCCCTTACCCGAAATTAGATATACCACGGTTAAAAAGAAAACGATGATGGAAGGAACGAAAACAACCCTCCAGAAATAATCCACGGTCACCTGGTCCGTCAGATAAAACGCTTCAGGTAAAAGCTCGAAATCCCCTTCCCCTCCTCCTCCTCCTCCTCCTATCACGTTGATCTGCAGCGGCTGAAGCGCACGGTCGCCGCAGAAGGGCCTCCTCATGGGGTCGGCCGGAAAAACAATGTTCAGAGTGATAACCGTGGAGACGACAACTACAAGACAAATTACGGCCACGAAAGCCGTCAAGAGCGGCCTCTGAAGCTTCCCCCAAGCTCTGTCCTCTTCCCGGAGGCTCTCGTACTCGTGCTTCGGCATGAACGCCTGGCGAAGCGCGTCGCCGATTATCGCCATTAATCCGAGGATCGATCAAACCCTATCTCGCTCTGAATTATAAGATTAAGCCACCCAAAAGAATGGAAAAAAAAAATAAAACTTGAAAGTCCGTGGGTCGATAACTGCTGAATTTCGAATCTGACGGCTCGGACGGAGAAATTTTTTGATAACCCTAGGTGCAACTGCGGGGATCAAGTCTGGCGTTTGGCCAAATTTTGAGTTATGGAAGGAAATCAAGAGAGCGTAAATACCAAATGTAGTAGGAAATAGAGACGGATCTTGAGAAAGTTGGCTTCAGATACACATAACAGCGAAAATTTTCTCGCGTATTTTCGCGGGATTTTGGCGGGGTTTCTTCTACGCTGACGCCTTAGAGCTCTTCAGGTATGAGTGGGACCCAATCTGAATAGATTTCGTTACAAATGGTTTTTTGCCGTAGAGTTCCACTAAAAGTGCTGGTTTTTATGTTAATCTAGTTAAAGCCACATCAAAATGAAATAATAAGCAAAATAATATACAAAATTTGATACGCATTTAATTGTTAAAAATGCTATAGGATTTTCAACCTATAATTTTTCATGAACATGAGGTTGCCAAATCAAGAAGCTTCATTGATGGCAGGTGCAACCCTTGGGTGGGTACCACTAACTCCAAGTGATTCGGGGTTACTTGAAACTAATTATTAGCCTTATAATTTCCAAACTATTAGGGTATTTAAAAAAGTAGTTAGTTCTTACGTGTTACGGTAAAAAGTTATAATATAAGTTGTTACGTTTTACAATTTTTAAACTTAAATTGATTGTTTAAACTACTTTTTCAAACATTCTATATATAATATATAATAATAATGTCAATAATTGTCCCTTGTTAACCTTATGTCATGACTCATGAATATGCTTAGTTTCATTAATTATGTATTATTGTTATTTGTCTAGTTAAGTAATTTTTTTTTACAATATAAAACTTTATTCAACTAAAAATTAGCACAAACAAAGTTTAATACAACCGTCAACTAGACACTAGGATACCGATTGAATCCACCGATAAGAACAAATAAAACGCATGGGCAAAAAAATGATGTCAAGACACACAGAAGAAAGACTTGTTTGACACTCAAAATTGAGCTCATCAACGGCTCGTTACATAAAAGCACAACTGTCGATAGACGAAATCAATGGACCGAAATCACTACTCTAATGAAGGCACAAACAATTCGACAAAAAGGAGTCCATTGTCACTAACATTCCTTATGCTCCTGAGTATTTGTAAACTGGCAAGACTTCTGGCGATCTCCCCACCCCTAAACAGCCAACCCAAACAATTCCGATCTTAAAACTGGTGCAACAAGGCTAGTTAGATTTGAAAACTCCACCAGTGCTAGGTCTAGACCTTTGCTTTCACCACCAATGTCCCCATCCTTCCACCATGATACATCTCTCTCTACCTCTACCTCTACCTCCTTGGCCACAACCAAATCCGGCCTTTCACGACCTTCCCTGATCACATTTGCCTTGGGCATCACCACGGTGGACCACAATAGCCTCCGCCCAACCTCATTGGCACATAAATCTGTCAGCTTCCAAACCACTTGACCCAACAGTTAAACGCCTCCATTCGCCTAGGTTACCTCCTCTCCTAGCCCCGTCGCTAGCAACCTTCCCCCTCATAGGCCTGAGACCCGGCGGCTAATGCGGAGGCAACGAAACACACACGGGGAAACCCTAGCAAAGCACTCTTTGACAAAGAGAAAAAAATTAGTTAAGTGATTGTTGTATATAATATAATCATTAGGATAAAAAAATGTCTGATTGATATGTTTATTAATGACAGCCCATGGAGCACTGACATGTTTGCTCATTTGTTATAAGATAGTTAATATCATAACATATATTAGACCTATGGTCCATCTATCGAGTGGAATTGAATTACAGATTTTTTGTTTTATTGGTAAACTTCAAAATTTGTACAGAATCACGTCAATACTTAAAAAAACACACTAAAAAAATAAATGTATAGACCTAATTATTGAATGAAGCCCGGAGAGATCATTTAATCTTTTGCAAATCAGTAAACCTCTGTTAGCTAAATTGATTAGAACCAATAATACTGTAAAGTTTTACAAGCTATAATAAAAAAGATTTAAAAAAATTATAACAAGATAAAATTTTTACATGTTATAGATTATTTAACTAATTTTTAGGTTCAAATTAAGTTTTCAAACATCCTGGAAGTCCGGAGATAACTCAGTTTTGTCCCATTTACTCCAAATAAAGACACCCATACGTCTAGTTTGGCCAACTGCCGAAAAATAAAAAGAAAAAGAAAAAAGGAAAAATAACTAGAATCTATGCAAAACTAACTGGCTTTTTTATAAACACCTTTCTTTTTGAGTCTGTTTGGGATGACTTTTTAAAAACTACTTTTAATTTATTAAGTTTAAAAGTTGCTTCTAAAAATGTTTAAAAGTACTTTTGTTTCTTAAAAATGTTTCTTATCAAAGCCAAAAATATAACTTCGCAAACAAACACTTTTAAAATAAATTTTAAAACGTATACAAAATATCAATAATATATTATAATCTAAAATATAAAGTTTTTTTAACAAAAAAAATTAAAACCGTTTTAATGCTTAAATATTTTTTAAAAATATAATTTAAAAAAGATACAACTTTTATTTTTCTTTTTCGATGGAATAAAGGCATTAACAGAAGCTTGGCCCTTGTCTCTTAAGATGACACAACGCTGGGCACATTTCTTTTGTCTCTGCCTGTCTGTTTTTCTTCTGCGTCTGACTGTCTTTAACGGATTTCCGTATTCCTAATCGAATAAATAACAGATGTTTGTTTTTCCTCTCTCGTACTTGTTTTCCATGGCTTCCTTTTCATCTCTCACGAAACCTATTTCTCAAAAACCAATCACGCCCCGAACAACCATCGACCATTCACGTACTGTTTCGAAGGTGGTTCATTGTAGGACTTCTGTAATTCTAGGATTTGGGTTTCGAAATTCTCAACATGGGTCGTTTAGAGAGATGAGGTTTGTTAGAAGTTCGAACCAAAATGAAGCTTTGTTTGGTAAGTTAAGTTTTGACTTTTCTGCTCTTTGTTCTTGGTTCTTGTTCTTCCTAATGCTTGTTTAAATTCCAAGGTCATCAGTATTTTGGGTGGCCTTAGTTTGTTTGGAAATCATTTAATCATCACTTGGAAATCGTCACTATTTTTTTCTTATTTTTGATTGTTGATTGACTTTATACTTTGTAAGACTTAAAAAAATATATATATATATGTTGCTTCCTTGTGGTAGATTCCTACATTAAAACCTCTGATGTCCCACTTCTGACTTCCTCCGAGGTTAGTTTATTGTCTTTCATTCTGAAACCTTACTCGTATGTTTTTACTAAATTAACAGTCAAATAGTAATGGTAACTCGTTTTTTTTTTTTCCTTTTCAACTTTTAATTCTCATAGCATCAATAGACTTGCCTTTTGACATTTGGTCTAAAGAGGAGAGCTTTGGAAGGAGAAGAGTAACTTGTTCACATACATGAGAAAATCCCTCTACGTTCTTTCCTTTCCTACCTTATGACGTACTAATGTTTTTTTTCTTCTTTTTCTTTTTTTTTTTGGAACTGGACGCCTTATATCTTTAGGCAATTGAAAGGCTGAAAACCCACAGGGAAAACCATAAAGGGAAGCAACAATTCCTGGCGATGTACTTTTTGGTGGAATAACAACAGATCCTTCTGCAATGGTTATCCCCATTGATGACCACATGGTCCACAGGGGTCATGGTGTTTTTGATACTGCTGCCATAGTTGACGGGTTAGTCATTACCATGTTCTAACAAATACTTCATAAATTCATTGAAACTTTAAAATTTAGTCATAAAACATTTTCAATCTTGTGGGCAGTTGTGACACCCGTTATTCTCCTAACGGGTATTGAGGTAATTAAATTAATTTTTAATGTATAAAAAAAATTGCTTCATTTAAATTTATTTTATAATATTTATTTTTATCTATTTTTAAATTTTCTAAAATTCTCCTATATTTATTTAGTATGATTACTAAAAAGCCTTAGAACTTCTAATAAATCTCAAAAATGTCATATTGGCATTATGTGTGTTAAAGTCTTTAGATGAGACATAAGGATATCTTTTCCAACTACTCTTGACCCTCATTTTCTTTATTTCCTCCGTGACATGCTTCAACATGTCTCCTCTATAATTGTTTCTATTACTTCTCTTCAAAGACTTCATCTTTTCTTCCTTTCTCTTCCACGGTTCCCACACTCTTCTTCTTATTTCTTTGCTGAAGCAAAATACTTAGAGAACTTCTTCAAGGCAGCCATAAAAATCAGCCACGATCACCTCCATTTGAGCAAGAATTTCAGTCATACCGAACTAAAGGAACCTGTTTTGAAGCCATTTCAAGCTTCCAACTAACCATAATCCGAGGTTAGAATCTTATGAACAAATTTAGTCTTTCATTTATAAATTTTCTTTTATACTAAAGGATTATTCAAATTTGCGTTCTTAAACCTAAGTATATGTTTGTTGCTATTTTGGAGAATATGTATGAAGTCTAAGTGTATATGCCCTAGACAGAAAATTTATATTGTTAAACTTTGTAATACCTCTATGGGCAGTGGTTATTTCTTGAAATTCTAAGATTAAATTAAAATGAATTTTATGAATTGGTTTGCATATTTGAAAAGTAGCATCCTAGGCTTTCTAACGAGCTATCATAAACGTAAATCGGAGTTGTATTTTATTTTTTAAGAATTATTCAATTTTTGTATTGGAAACTAGTAAATCTGCCAATTTGTTATGGTATACCAGCTACTAACCTGAACCAAGAACCCATCTTTGCTCACCACCTAATTCTTTAATGTCTTGCAACCTTTCCAATATTATCCTAAGTGATTGATGAATCTTATTAGGGACTAAAACATATAGATTACTTGTTCACATTTTATATTGTGTTAAGACAAAAATTGTTTACTGTGGTATTCAAAAGAGATTTATATAAAAGCTTTAATGGCATACTAGTAAGATAGGTTTACACATGATTTATTTATGAATGTAGTTGTATGTTGTGCTTTAGTTTTAATTGTCCTTATGCACGCCTTAGGATCAAGGGAGTATGGAGCTAACGTTAACTGATTCCAGGATTAAAAGATTGTTGATAAGCTTGAAAGGTAGGGATTCTATTACTTATCTTTTGTGAGGTTTTTATAGAATTAAAATTGATTGTTTTGCCGCAATATATATATATCTATGTTGAACTGATATTATATGTGTATCACATATGAAACTATGACATGGACTCGTCTTGTATTGTACGGCGAGGAACATAATGAATTGACACATGTTATAAATTGAGAAGCATGGTTAGGAAAATTAACTCTATTAATAATGATTTAATATAGAGAAATTGTGAGACATGAAAAGGGCGACGGTTACGTCCTTGGGCATGAATACCCTAAAAGGTAAAGTAGGGGGAAGGCGATGACGCTTCCTTGGGTTGAAAGTCCCAGAACACACTGTACAGGAATCGATTTGGTGAGGACTCGGGGCTTGATGTCCCCTCACTGGAACACCCTTGGAATGTTTATAGGGTGATCAAGTGCGCCCATTTGGGTTTCGATGAGTTGAGTGATACTCAATTTAACATGGATACCTAGGAACAATGATGATTGGTAATATTTGTATAAATGTATAATTATGACACTTGGTAATGATTAACTACGGTATCCATAAGATGTGATCATAATAAACCTCATAATCTGAAATATGATGTGACTTACTAACCATGCAGGTTTTAATGTGGTAATGATAAAAACCTAAAGGTGAGTAATGGTTTTCTCTACTGAGCATAGTGTTGCTCATTCCCTTATGTTTATATCTTTTCAGGACTCACTAAGTGTGAGGTGGCTACGAGAAATATAGTTGAGGAAGTGATGTAGCTATATTACATTGGGACTGCTTCAATTGTTGAGAATGTTCTTCATGATAATGTAAGCATCAATTGTTACTTTCTGTGACTGTAATACAATGTGTTGAGGGTTAAAATGATGATGACAACAGTTTATATTATTAAATTTAAGGTGCTACATTAAAACTGTGGTTTATTTGTCGTTTATATTTTTATTTTTGAGTTGGGAGTTTTCATTTAAGTCCCGGGCAAATTTTATTTTTAAGGTTTTACTTTTATTATTTATTTTTATTTTATCTCATTAAAAACTGTTAACCCCCATATAGGGGCGTTACAGCAGTCAACTTTTTTTTTTTTTTTTGCTTAAATAACAGTACTCATTTAAGTTTTATGCAAAGAAATTTAGCATTGTGAATATTGAATTTGAAAAGTTGGCAAGTTCGTATGTAAGTTCTAGAGCATCACTATGTAATATTTGTTTGTAGTCCTCACTTGTGAACTTGAAAGTTTCAACTATAGCTTAAGCTATCTGCAGAATCAAAATTTGCACACTGCTACACTTGCCAAGCCTGAATTTATCTCAATATACTAGGTCTACATTTTAACTAAAACAGAAAACAAAAAATTTATTTGTCTCTTAAGGCTATGTAATCCTTTTTTTTATGATACTGTTTTTCCTTATTAGCTACAAATTTCAGTGATTTGGTACGTTTTTTCTTACACCCTAGATATCTGTATGAGTTGGACCAACATCTCAAACGCATTTTAAGGTCAGCAGCCATGGCCAAAATTAACCTGCCCTTTAATGAGGAGAACATAAGAAGTATACTCATAAAGACAGTGAGTGCCTCAAAGTGCAGAAATGGATCACTAAGATACTGGCTCTCTGCGGGACCTGGCGATTTCCAGTTGTCGCCATCTAGCCATAGTAAACCAGCTCTTTATGCTGTTGTGATCCAAGATCAATCACCTTTTCACTCAAATGGAATTAAAGTGATAACATCATCTATTCCAATGAAGCCTCCTCAATTTGCAACCACGAAGAGTGTGAACTACCTTCCAAACGTTCTGTCGAAGTTGGAAGCAGAAGAAAACGACGCATTTGTAGCCATTTGGCTCGACGAGGAAGGGTTCATTGCCGAAGGGCCTAACATGAATGTGGCCTTTGTCACAAAAGACAAGGACCTTCTGATGCCTCATTTTGACAAAATCCTAAGTGGCTGCACTGCTAAGCGAGTTCTGGCCCTCGCGGAAAGACTGGTGAGCAAGGGGGAGCTTCGGGGAGTGAGAGTAGCGAATGTGACAGTCGATGAAGTGAAAAAGGCGAGCGAAATGATGCTTCTTGGAAGTGGAGTTCCTGTTCGCCCGGTTCTACAATGGGATGAGCAGGTCATTGGCGATGATAAGAACTAAGAACTCATCATATATTCTTTTATATTGCACTATAGTTTGATATTTCACAATCAATAGCTACCAATTATAGCTATTTCTTCTTCAAAAGAATATATATTATTAGCTAATTGGATGGTATGCAATGCTGTATGTTGAGGAGAGAAAAAATCTTGCCTTTTTGCCGTTTTGTTTCAAAGTTCTATGTTACATTTTGGATCTGTCAAGTTGACATTTTGTTTTTTATTCGTAAAAAGTTTTCATGTTTTTTCCCTATAGGCAGAGAGGGTCCTGTGACTCTGGCTCTTTTGAACCTTCTCATTGAGGACATGAAATCCGGCCCTCCTTCGGTTCGCGTACCTGTTCCTTACTAAGTTTGCTTGACAACTAAACCAATCTCTTGATGCCATTTCAAACTTGAAGATCGCGGAAGTTCATCATTACACCATTGTGACATGCCTCTCCATGAGTCTTGGAGCTCTGTCCTGCAAATATTTTCAAAGTTATGTACTGTTTTCTTGTTTGTCTTTTGATAAGTAGCTTGTGCTTGTCATCTTGCCTATTCTCTCTAGTGGAAAGCCAATTCTACGTTGATGTATAGATCTTCTGTTCCAAAGATGCTAAGGCTCATTATGAATAATTACTGGCTTGTTGTGTTGTATTACATTATAAGCAGCTTGAATGAAAATGATTTTTATTTGGCGTCTATGCTTCTATTGCTCATATACAGTGTCGGCCTGTTTGGTATAGAGGATTGAGTGAGATTGGATTAAATTTTAATACTTTGTTTGGTGAAAAACTTTAAAGGATTAAATTGGATGTGCTCTTATCCAATCTATGCTTGAATCCCCTTGGAAGGGGATTAAGCAGTCCCTTTAGGGCCCGTTTGTTGCATAGAATAGTCTTAAAGGATTGGATTGGATTATATTGCAATGGACAAGACAAAATTTTAGCTAATCCAATCTCATATTTAGTGTTGTGTTATCAAGAAAGGGGCTTTTTGTAAAATTTTTTTAAATTTTAGGTCAACTTGTAATGTTTTATAATTAGAGGGCTAAAAATATAGTTATCCACTGAAAAATTATATTTTGATCCCTCATGTTTTAAATAAAATTACAATTTGACCCCAAATTTTAATAAATTTTTGCAAATAGGACCTTGAAAATTTTCACAATGTACAAAAGTTACGTTTAATCCCTTGCTTTAACAAGGCATTGTTTAATCCCCTTTCAAGAGGATTCAAGCATGGATTGGATAAGCTCTTCTCCAATCCAATCCTTTAAAGTTTTTCACTAAACAAAGCATTAAGATTTAATCCAATCCAATCTTTACTAATCCTGCACATCAAACATGCCCTTAGCTCTTGCTAAAGCATGGGATTCAACGTAACCTTTATACTTTGTGAAAATTTATAAAGATGTATTTGCAAAAATTCTTAAAATTTAGGGTTAAATTATAATTTTTTTTAAAAAATAAGAGGTCAAAATGTAATTTTCATATGGTAGAAATATTTTTGATAATTATATTTTTGCCCCGCTAATTTAAAAAATTACAATTTGATCCAAAATTTGGAAAAAAAATTACAAAAAAGCTCATCTCCTAATAACACAACACTAAATATGGGATTGTATTAGCTAAAATTTTATCATATCTTTTCAATACAATTCAATCCAATCTTCTAAGACTATTATATTTAATGTTATCACATTCAAAGCGCCAAATGGGCCCTGTCTGTATATATACCCCTTATCTCAGCCAGAAAATTGTGCAGTTACACCAGATACTAAAAATATATGCAGTTCTGCGTAAGTCGGAAAATGAAAAAAGAACCTTGTAAAAGAAATTTTCTATAATGAGATAACTTTATTAACTCGGGGCTACATTGCCAGACATAGTTCTAGAAGAATACACTTAAAACGTCCAAAATCAATTTAGTAGGAATATCTATGAATAGAACATAGATGTTTTGGGGATGTCGATAGAGTCCAATGTTTGTACTATCAAACAATATATATATTTATGTATATAGTAATTTAGAAGTGACTTGTTATTTTTCTACCTCCAAATTGCAAGGTGAGAACTTCCTCTTTTCAAAGAAAGGCATTTTGTGAGGTGAGTTTACTTAAATTTCTGTAATCTGAATAAGGATTGCTATCACATGATCCTGTCTTCCCCATAAAACTGGGGAAGAACCGTTAAAATCGAAATGATTTGGAATTGGTCCACCCCACTTCAATTTTCATCCAGATTAAAACTTGAAAAATAAAAGGAAAATTGAACCTACCACAATTTTGGTTGCTCAGACTAAATCAGAACAAATGCCTAACCAGGTTGACACTAGGCTCGCTTGCATGAACAACATGACAAAATAATAGACGAATATATTAGCAGCCTAACAACAAACACCAAGTTGAACAATTTAATTTGTTAGTCATACCACCACCAAAGTATTGGCGGAGCTAGAATTTTGATGTCACGTATATTTATATTTCGTAATTGCAATTATACTTTTGAATCTGATTTTGTACACTAATATTTCAAAACTTTTATATAAAATCCTAAAAAAAGAAAAAGTAAAAAATCAACTAAATAACGGAGAATTTTCTCTCAAATAATGAGACTCACGTGAGTCCTACTAAGTAGGGTCCACTAGTGTGAGGAGCTATAGTTTTTTTCGAAATTTTCCTTCAATCAAATGCTGCAATTTTTAGAAGATACGAAACTATAGCTCTTGTCTCATGATGAGGTTCAAACCTAAACCTTATAGAAGCAAATCACAAGCCTGACCATTTCAACTAACAGCCCTTGGTGCTATGGTTCTAATACCAGGGTTGAACAAGGTTGTCTATTTATAATACATATTTAACAAGTCTAACATTCAAAAGTATGCGTGTGAATATGTTATTGATCAAGTGGCGAGGCGCATGCCAATAGTTTAAAAATACCAATTTTTTGAGGATGCGTTTCGGATTGGCCTTAGCGTCAAATGTGCAAGATGACGTCGTTGCGGAGAAAACATAGTATTTAGTAGTAGAACGTCAAATCATGGAGAAATCATTTTCAATTCCTGTTAGTGGAGACTGGGGAATCAATGCTTTAAATATGTCTTGTATTTTTTTTTTTTTAATTCTGAATAATTACGCCTTGTAGTTGCTATCTAAGGTTGTTTGCTTTGCTATAAGTGACACATTTTTTTCTGTTTGTTTTCTTCTTATTCATTTGTATATCACAGAAAAGATGCTCCAAGTCCATTTATTAATCTCATACGCAGAGCATACTCTAGTGGGGTTAGGCTTAGGGTGTGTTTGGTAGGATGGATGGATTGATTTAAGGATAGATGCATTGGTTGTGAGGAAAAAGGAGGGAATGATTGCGAATTTTTTTAGCCTTGTTTGGTGTAATAAGAAGAAAAGAAGACAACAGTCTATTCTTTTGTTTGGTATTAGATGATTTGTCTTCTTTTGGGAAGCAAGTTGGAAGTTAAGTTTCAACTTGTTATAATATAAAACTTTCATATATTACAGTAGTTTGTTACAGTGTTTTAGTTTAAATTTTAAGTTTTAACTTATTTTTAAATTAAGCGGAAAAAGTGAAAGGAATGATTGAATTTTTTTTAATAAATTATCATATTTCACGTGCTAAATAAGTTGACTTTTTGTTGGATTCTAATGGATGTAAAATGAAAAATAGTAAATTGACTTCTATCTCTACATGTTTAATATATTTTCTTTCAAAAGAAAAAGACGTTATACATATATATAACATTTTTTGCATGAGTCCACGTTTCAATACGCTCTACATATTTATATTTTTTTTTACTTCTCGTCCTAAATATATTTATATTTCTTTTACTTCTTTTCATTAGGAGGCATTGAAAAAAATTATATATTATTTTAAAAGTCAAAAACACATGAACGCTATATATATGTGTATATATATGTACACAATAGCTAATTTAATAATAATAATAATAGAACCTGAAACACATAGTAACAAAAAAACCTTCAAAATTTGAAATATAAAAATAAGAGAAAAGAGCAAAATTCTAATTATACAACACATGGTGAGTTTACTCTCCAATTCGTCCTATCTGAGGAGGGATCAATTATTTGGTGGGCTCAATGCAAAAGCAATCCCCAGTTGTTTCCTTTCCCTTGGCCAACCCACCCAACTAAATAAAAGACTCCCACACTCTTTCCCAAGTCTTCTGCTTTCTTCCTACAATCCCTCAACCAAACAGACCTTTAGTCTTCCTCGTGACTGATAATTAAATAGTGGCTTATTTTTCTAGGATTTTCTATTTTACTCACAAAGATTACGGGTGTAATTTTAAAACAAAAGGCAATGAAGAGTAATGATAATGAACACAAAAGGTGCGCTTAGTTTAACGACAAAGATGAGGCACGAATTATTTAAAAAAAAATTGTCAATTTTGTGATTTATTATTATCAACTATTATATATTTTCAAATGTTTTTGCCTTTTTTAGATAAGGAGAAGTGCATATACTGATTCTTCTTTTGAAGTTTTTATTGTTTTCTACAATTTTTGGCATTACAAAGTTATTAAAATAGCTCTAATTTAGTTCTATAATCACTAAAAAGGAAACTGATGTGTAATCAATAATAAACCTTTTTAAATTATGAAATAACACTCACCACACCAGACTAATGTATCATCTAATGTAACTATTTTTTTTTAAAAAAAATGAAACTTCATTTAACTAAAATGGTACAAACAAAGTTACATTACGCCGCCCACTATAGGTACAAAAGATCCCAGACAATTACTAGATCCACTAGTAAAAATCGAATGATACACAGAGACAAAAAATGACATCGAGATCTAAAGGGAAAAAGGCCTACCCACTCAACACCCAAAATAGAGCTTCTAATCGGCTCATTACAAGAAATCACAATAGTTTATGGACAAAACCAATCGACTAAATCAAATCTACCCTAATGAGGATGCAGACAACATAACATAAATTCAAATCTAATCGACAATCACCACACACAACGCTGCTAATCAGGGGGTGTGAAACACAAACCCAAACTGGAGGTGGGAAAACCACCTCCTTTATGCCAAACTGGACATAAAACCAAAGACAAATCCAGAACATAAACTAAACTAAAATCATGGAGGAAACACCCTGACTGGGAGTAATCCACTGTTGTCGCTGTCTCTTCCATTTTTGGCTATTTGTGGACTGGCCTGACCTTCGGCGATCCACCCCTCCAACCACTCGCCCATTTCGTCCTGTTCTTAAACCCAGTGAAGCAAGCTTGGTTTCTTTAGAAAACTCCACCGTCATAGTTCCTCGACCTCTACTTCCCTCCACCTCCGGCTGCAGCCAAAGCCCAGCCACCCCTGCTTGCCCCTTCTTCCTCCGTGGTAAGGATTTCGCTCTGCCTTTGGCTACAATCAAAGCCCTGCCCCTGTATCTACCTTGAACCCCTATGGGCGTCGTTGCTACCAACCACAAAAGCCACCCCTTGATCTTGCCGGCACAGAAATATGCTAGCCTCCAATTCAACTCACCTCGAAAGATAATCGAACCCCCATTGCCCTAGTGTGCCTCCTTTTCCAACCTAGACGCAAAACGGCCTTCCGCTCTCACAAGCCTAAGTCTCGACGGCTAGCCTAAAGGCAGTGCTAGGCTTTAGACCCAAAAGGAAAGGGGGTGGCACCATACCCACACAAAGAAACTTAACAGTATTGAAACCCTAACAAAGAACTTTTAACTTTTTTCCCTTAACAATTAAAATTAATTGACTTTGTAGCCTTTTATCTAATATACTATTGTACAATCTAAATTTGCAACTCTTTAATTGGGTAAACTTTCAAATTGTTAAAAATATTTGTAAAAATTTGTCTAAAACTCTCTTCATGATGACAATTATATAGCTAAATACATTCCAATGTATCACCATAAAAACGAAAAAGAAACGAAAAAAAAAAACATTTATAGAATCTCGAAAAAATGACGAAAAAAAGCATATAGCTTCAATTTTATGATATTGAAAATATAAACTTCAAACGGTGGACAAAATTATGTAGAATATATAGATATAGACATTATCATAAAGATTGTAAAATTTAGAGGGTAAATTGCTCGGGAGGTCCCCAATTTTTTTTAAAAGATTTGATTTAGTCCTTAATATTCTCTTGACTAAACTACGTCAAACTTATTGATTCAAGTGCAAAGGGACTAAACTCAATGGAAGACCATTAAAATCCTCCTCAAGCGAGTTGCACATGACTTTTTGATAAGGACATTTTGGTAAAATATTTAATATTCTTTTTAAAAATTTAAATTATAACTTAAAAAGAATAAAAATAAAAAACAATACATAATATCCATACAAATAAAAAATAAAATAGAAAAAAAGTGATCCCCTTTGAACACTCCATGTTATCTCTCTCACTTTATACGCACACAGCTCAGAGAACTTCTTCAAGAGGCCAGGTCTATATCACAAAAAAATGTTACAGATCTATAGAAATTAGAAAGCACGTAATCTTATAGGGTATTTCGAAGGGTGGTGGGAACCGTTGGTTAGAACCACTTTTACTATAGCATGTGAGAGCTTTACACTGTAGCCTTTTTTTTTTTTGGGTTACTGTAGCATGTGAGAGCTTTATACTGTTTATAATTGAAAAAGTTGTGGGAACTATGGTTCCCACCATCCTTCCAAACACCCTCTTAGTGAAGTTTTTTTACTTGGCTTAAATCTAAAAACATTTTGAAACTCATTTCTTTAACTAAACGAACTTACAATAATTAACCAAAAAACAAACAAACAAACACTCCCTAAAATCCAATTCCTTCTAGATCAAGACACCACTAAATTTCTGGGAAAATACCAAAATGAAGAACCAGAAATCCACCAAAATTTCACCTAAAAAAACCAATCAAACACAAATTCAAACCTTTCAAAAAAAGAGAAAGAGAGAAAGAGTTTTACCCCATGAGAGTAATGAAGCGTGGAAGAAGCCATGGGGATAGCGACGATCTTAGTGCCTTGATGAGTTGAGAGCTTCAAAACGTCGATGTTTTTGTAATGGGGGAATGGGTCCAACAACTAAAGCCACATGACCTTCCTTTGGTGATGAGGGAGTGGTTGACGGTCTCTGGTGGTTGGGAGTTTGTTTTGGCCGAAACCCACGTGATCTCTCTCTCCTCCGTCATCACCCAACCCCTCTCTCCCTCATTCGACACCAGACAATCCCATATTGCAAATATCCTTTTTATTATTTTCTTGAAATTTTTTGTTTTGTTTTTTATTTTTAAATAAATATTGTTGATTTATTCAAGGGTTGTTTAGTCTTTTCATAGAAATTTAGGCCCCGTTTGCTTTGTTCTTAAAATTTTTAGAAATATTTTTGCACATTTTTTGAGGCAAAAATTTTAAAAATACTCTCAATACAATTCTAAAAAAATTCTCATTTTCTAAGACAAAATATTTTTATCTATTTTAAAAACAATACCAAACGGCCCATTAATGTCGTGTGTGGTTCACGTGAGGGAAACAAACGGCCTTCCATTAAGTTTAGTCCTTTTGCACCTAAATCAAAAAGTTAGACCCAGTTCAGCCAAAAACAAAAATGTTTAAGGACCAAATCGTACTTTTTAAAAAGGTTTTGGACCTTCAAATAATTTATCCAAATTTATAATAATGTTCCCCATTATAATTAGGGTCTGTGAAATTTGTCCAATCTAATCCAATCTGATGGTTTTGACTTGGATTGAGAAGGGTTTTAAATTAGTAATGAGTTGAGAAATATCAATCCGAAGGTTTTAGATTGAATTACAGATTGAGTAATTCTCAATCCGTCAAATCCAGTCAATCAAAAACCTCATAAATAAAATTTTAATAATATAAATAATTAAATAACAAAACTTTATTTTGAGTTTTTCTTTTATTGAATTACTTTGAATTTGTAAGTATTGATGCACGAACAATACTTTATTTTGATATTTTTTTTCTTTTTAAGAAGACTTGATTTTGAGTTTTATTAAGGCTAATTTGTCTTAATTGAATGGGTTGTAACCAATTTAGTTTTATTGACCTTTTTATGTTATGGCATGTTTATTTTAATATTTGATGTTAAAAACATTGACTTTTTATATTTTTTTTCAAAGGTCCTCGCTCAATCCTTGAATCTGTGAAATTTGAACGATAACGAATTAGGATTTTTTGAATCAGAAGGTTTTAGATCAGATTGCATATTGAGATTTTTCAATTCGAAGGTTTTAGATTGAATGGCAGATTGACTCCAAATCTATAAAATCTAATCCATAAACACCTCTAATTATAATCAATTAAATGAAATAATAATCAAATAAATGAAATAAATAAATATATATGTATAATAATCAATCAACGAGAGCATACAAATGACAACTTTACCATAATAAAATAAAATTATAATTTTTTAAAAAGATGATGAGATTTGGTTACAATATGTAGTTATATTCATTGTTATAAAGACTACAACTTTATGATAATGACCAATATTGTAATGGATTGTTCTATTTGCATCATTTTTTAACTCTTTACACCCTTTTCTAAAAACACTTTTTTATAATTTTAAAATACTTAAATTTACTTATTGCAAACTCTATAGTTGCAAAACTACCCTTAAGATTATTATTTCATCTCATCTTATTTTTCTTTTCACATCTACCATTTTATTTTTCATCATTTTAAATTTCTTATTTCCCGATTTCTCTTTTTTTGGTTTTTTTTTTTTTTTTAAGTTTTAGGTATGAAGCATTTTCATACAGAAAGGTAATTTGTAAAATTACAAAAATATATTTACTACATTTTTTTGAAAAGTCATATCTACTAATTACATTTAAAATAATTAAACAAGCAATCAACAAAAAACCAAACAAAGAAGCCATAGAGGAATCAACCAAAAAAATCAAACAAACAAATGATAAAGCAAATGCATTGAATCTCATCATTTTCGATCTTAATTTTGACAGACATTTGTGATAATGGACTTAATAACCATTTTTAGTTAAGTTTAAAGACCCAATTACTACAAAAAAAAAAATAAAAAAATAAAAACCACATTGTAAGAAAGCCTAAAATTTAAAGGGTAAATATGCAAAGCCTAAAATTTAAAGGATAAATATGCCAAAAGCTTTATATAATAATATAAGTCTTAAATATCCAAAAAAAAAAAAAAATCACATAGCAAAAGTGACTCGCATGCACAAGTTAATTCAAGAAGATCACTTTAGTCTAACTTTAAACTTACGATCTATATAACCAATTATATTTAACCATGTCATTTGAAGAACTTAAACAAGTCAGTTCATAAACATTTCAAAATTTTTAAATGAAGTGAATTAATTTGATTGGTTAGATATTATTTTGTATGTCAAAATTAGACGACATGTTGAGTCTTAAACTAATTCTCAATTTTCTAATAATTAACCAAATTCAATTTCTATGAAAAAAATCACATCCGATCTTCTATAATCTGATAGAAATCTCATTTTGGAAACATTCGTAATAGGAATTTTTTTTTTTGAAAAAACTAATTCATTGGGATTTTTTTTGAAAAGAATTTGTTAGAAATTTGTTTCCATATAAATTTGCTACAATTTTTTTAGGAGAAACTACAATAAGACTCTCAATTTGTTCTCATCAGTAAGACCATTTCTTCTCCGCCTGATCAACATCATACGGTTGAAAATTCAACAAGCTCACTAATTTTAAAATGAGCTAAGTACATTAGATTCTTAAAACCTAAAAATCAAAAATAAAAAATAAAAAAAATAAAAAAGGTAGATTGAAAAGCCTTTCTCTTCCACCTCCGAGAAGGTCACTAGGGTTCTCTTAATTGCACTGGCATGGGTTGGCACCGACGACCCCAAATCGTACAAATCCATCATAAACCGTCGCCTGGGGCTAGATTTGAAGGGCGCTAGTTTCCGTCGTGATGAGACCCATTCTCATAGTTTTTGCAAATATTCTTCTCCACATTCTACAGAGTCACTAGAGTTCATGACTGGGCTTTGTGAGGCAAAGGCGAAGGTCGTCGAGGCTTACCAGCTTGTAAGTTGCGATATGTAGCAGCGACGATGGTACGACAGAGGCAAGATGAGCACACGAAGGAGGTCGCCACGAGACCCAAGATACCATGGTTGCGATCTCGCAAAAGGTCGACACAACGCTATATGTCATCGAGAGTGTCCTCCTCTACCTCTTGCTATTGATTAAAAGCTGGAGAAAATGGGTTGTCGGAGAAAATGGAGATGGCGTTGTGATTCCATCCTATGGAGGCTGAAATGGCGTCCGATGGAGATCATGATGGAATTGTGCAGAGGTTGAGTTGGCATTTCCACCCACCACCTCCTCCTGCCGGAGATCTTTCGCACCCCCTCGATGACGACCTTTACACGCAACAACCTACAAGTTCTCTATTCATTTTTTTTTTTGTTTGTGAAATATTAGGTTTTTTAATTTTAGTTTTATTTTTGATTATGTATGAAAACTCTATTTTTATTCGGTAGACTAGAGTTTTTCATCTATTAAGGGTCCATTTGGTAAATGAGTTTGAATTGTATTGATTTAGAATATTTTAATTTGAGTTGTGTGATTGAAATTGCTATTCGAATTGATGTTTAGATGTGTATTTAAAGTGTTAATCTAAATAAGGAATAGAATTGAAATTTGTGCTTGAATAGATAGTAAAAAAAGTTTTTAATTTATTAATAAATCAAATAAAATTTAATTTTCATGATTCTTAAAAATATACAATATGGATCTTAATTTATTCCTCTCTTCATTAGAAATGCAATGAAAGAAGAATTGTTTCAATTAGATATCAAATAAAAAAGTTATTGATTTTTTTTCTTAAATATAAAAAAAAAAATTTTAACTTTTATTATAGTAACATATCCAAGTTTAAAGTATCCAAAAAGGTTAAAACTTTAACAATTTAAATTTAAAAGATCCATTTGATTTAAATTTTAGGCAACAAATACCCCTTTAAAGGGTCTTAAAGGTTTGAATATAAAAACAAATGAGACCTAAATTAAATCCTACGACCAAAAAAAAGGGTCTCGCAGATAAGAAGGTCTTATCATTGCTTTTTTTTTATTTTTTTATTTAAGTTTCAGAATTTTAAGCGGAGTAGGTGGCCCACATATAAACAGAAAATAATACAGAACGAAACGGTCCGCACCGTCCGATCAAAAAGTCGGCGAAGTGAGCGATGCTCTCTAATGCCTTCCACGTGGCAGGATAGGATTAGCTTTGGATTTAATCTCTCACCCAAAGAAAAAAGAACAAAAAAAAAAAAAGAAAAACGGAAATCGTTCCTCAAAGTGGGAACCGCGATCTCCTAGAGAGAGAAAGAGAAAAGATAGAGAGAGAGAAGGCGAGAAAGTTTCTGGAGGTTAGAGAGGCTGGAATATTTCTCGTGCCCGTTGGAATTATCTCCGATCTTGCTTAGAACAGTGCTTTTTCCTCGTAATCGGCTCTGATATTCGGGTCGATTCGCTTTTTTTGGCGAAGGTGAAGAAGCAGAGAGGAGATGGTGAATTCCATGGTGGAACGCGCGACGAGCGATATGCTCATCGGCCCCGATTGGGCCATGAACATCGAAATATGCGACATGCTCAATCATGATCCTGGGTACGCTTTGTAATCGATCCTCTCGTGTTGATCTTTTTGTCTTTTTTTTTATTATAAAGTTCTTGTCTTGTATTTTATTGAACAATACAGAGTGCAATTTTTGAATTCATAGTTTTGATAAAGCAGTAGGGCTCGGTCTTGTAAGGATGAGTTGAGGAGAGATGGTGTGAAATTGATCGAACAGTGGTTAATCTTTTGTGCGAGTTCAGTTCAGTTTCGTGAAATTATTGTTCTAATGAGCGTCTCTGATCAGAGTGTTCTTCTTTGTAATGAGATTTGGTAATTGGCGCAATTATGGCATCTTGTTTTGGGTTTTTCATGCTAAGCTATTGGTATTTATGCATTCAGCTCGCTTGGGGAACGAACTTGGAACATTTTATTGATTTTTTGATTGATTATGAGATAAACTACGGGAATGAATCTTTGAAAGTTTGAAATTTGGTTTGGTGCTGCATATGGAAAACTTGGTTTTGGATTTCATTAGTTGGGATTGAACACTGAAGGAAAATGGTGCTTTTATGTGAGGCTTGGATTTGAGAAAGAAAAGTGGCGGTTGAGGCGGAACTGGGATGGATGATGGTTGTGTAACTATAGCCTAAGAGAAGATAAGAAATGAATGATTGTGTGAAATGGGAGTTTTTAGGTTTTCGGTATTTCAACTCTGTTGTCATCGATAAGCTGGATTCGTGCGTGGTTTTTGTTAATTTTTATGTCAATATTTATCTAGTTTCCTCAGTTAAGAAGTAAACTGTTTTGATATTCCAGGCAAGCAAAGGATGTTGTAAAAGGGATAAAGAAACGCATTGGAAGTAGGAATCCTAAAGTTCAACTTCTTACTCTCACTGTAAGTTCGACAAAGTTCTTGCATTTTGTGTGTGTGTGTGTGTTTGTGTGTGTTTTCTCGTATGTTGTCAATTACTTTTAGTGTTCGTTTTAGACTTTCAGCTTGTTTGTTACCTTGACCTTGTTGGGTATTCAACAGAGTTTGACTAAGATGCAATGTGTTACTTGCTATTGATTAGTTGATGGCTGTGTGGCCCCCAATTTATTTATTTGTTATGATTACAATCTCTATATTCATATTTTGCTAATGGTTTTGGGATCCCTTTATTATTTTTGGGGCTTTCTGAAGTGGATTTCGTCATTTTTTGAAGAAGGAAGAAAGTATGGTTTCACTAGACACCAGCTGCATGAAATTTTTGGATCTTGCAATATATATTTTTGTTTTCCATTCCTAAGACTAGGCGGATAGATTCAATTTTCTAATATTTATTATATATCACGTAAGTACACTTGTTATAGTTTGCAATGAAGAGGAACTCTTAACTTGATCGATTGTGACAAGAGGCTTGGTCTTTAATCTTCTACAACAGGATATTCTTATGTACCTTTTACCAAGGTTTGGAAGTGAAAAAACATGAGATAGAAAATACCCTGGATATCATGGCTTTTGAAAGTTGGATAACTGAACTGCACGGTAGAAATAGGTTAATTGCTCGCTTCGAACTTCAAAGTACTCTTAAAGATGTGACTTTTTCCCCATTAGTTGTAGGTGCCCAGATCCATTCTTGTCATTGTTGTGTTCATCTTACAGAGGACTTAACTGGTTCTGTTTGTCTGCTGGCTATATTCTAGCTGTTGGAGACAATAATAAAGAATTGTGGGGACATTGTTCATATGCAAGTGGCAGAGAAAGACGTTCTTCATGAGATGGTGAAAATAGTAAAGAAAAAGGTATTTACGTTTGTTGCTTATTGTTATCATCTAATGATTTGATTGTTTCCCCATTCTGATCTTAATTTTGTTTCCTCAAAACTATATATGTAGCCTGACTTGCATGTCAAAGAGAAGATCTTGATCCTGATAGACACCTGGCAAGAAGCCTTTGGAGGAGCGAGGGCAAGATATCCACAATACTATGCTGCTTACCAGGAATTATTGGTATTTTTATCAACTATTTCCTCTCAAAGTTCAGTAGTGAAATAAAGAAGCAAAAATTGTTGATACGAGTGGCATTGTTTGGTGATTAATTACTGAAAGTTGTCTAATATTTCTGTATCGTTTCCTTATTGGGTTTTGGTTTCGTTTTTTCTTTTTCTCCAGCGTGCTGGAGCAGTATTTCCTCAGAGATCTGATAGAGCTGCACCGGTGTTTACGCCTCCACAAACACAACCATTGTCATCATATCCCCCAAATCTGCGCAGTTCTGATCCGCATCAAGACGCTGCTGAACCGTCTGCAGAGTCTGAGTTCCCTACTTTGAGGTGCATATACAGATCCTTGTATTGTTAAATGTATTGAGGCCAACTTAAACTATTTAGTTAATAATCCATTACCAAGACTAGCACTTTACAGCACTTCTTTCTTCGTTGCTGTAAGTGACTGCCAGCCAGAACTTTTTTCATGGAATAGTTTATTCCATTCAAGTAGATTCTCCAATTCTTTTGGATGGTAGTTGTTCTAACAAGATGATGCAAATATTTGTCGATACATCTAACTGCATGACATGGCATTTTAATAGTTTCTTTACTTAAATACCTATGGATTTTATTTGTATGCTCTGATGGAACTAAAACTAATTGGAAGCTGGATAAGTAAATGTAGATTTGTGTTCGATTTTGTTACATACTTGGTGTAAAGGCTACTGCAAATCAGCAAGAAAGTTTTCCAACAAAAAGATTTATATTTTATTTGCTTAGATCTTCGGTTGAGGGTGTACCGTCATTTAAATTGGCAAGAAAAGAATTACTTTATTGTTTCTTTTATAGTTCTGACGATTGCATGCATCTAAAATATATGGGATGCGTAGATTTATTTTTTTAATAGAAATTCTTTTGTTAGTTTGTCAGAAATTCAGAATGCACGGGGAATAATGGATGTTCTTGCGGAAATGCTTAATGCGTTAGATCCAGAGAACAAAGAGGTACTCCTTTTTGTCTAAACTCTATGGGTTGATTTAGTTGTTATTAAGAGATTTACTATGTGGCATTCTTCTTCTTCTTCTTCTTCGTGAGATTTACTGTATGACATTCTTTATGGGCTGATTGAATTGTCATCAAGAGATCTACTATGTGACGTTCTTCTTCTTCTTTGGTGAAGATTTCTTTCAATCTATTTTTGTAGTTTGTGTCCCTAGGGCTTTCCTGTCTAATAAAGTTAATCAAAAAAGAGAAGGGCCTGTTGCACGGAAAAGTTTTAATTATTATCAGACTATTAATGCTTATTGTCTGCAAGTCACGAAACTTTATGGGTTGATTGAATTTTTATTAAGAGATTTACTATGCGACATTCTTCTTCTTCTTCATCTACGTGAGATTTACCATGTGACATTCTTTATGGGCTGATCTTCTTCAACTACATGAGAATAAGTGTTTGACATTCTTTATGGGCTGATGGAATTGTCATCAAGAGATCTACTGTGTGACTTTCTTCTTCTTCTTTGGTGAAGATTTCTTTCGGTATATTTATTGTAGTTTGTGTCCCAGGTTTTTCCTATGTAATAAAGTTAATCAAAACAAGAGAAGGTCACAAAACAACTGTCTGGTGATTAGGCTAGTATTTTTAATTATTATAGACTAGCAATTTTTATTCAAAAATGTCCCAACACTTTTTGCAATCTTTGTTTTATTTATTCACAGGGGCTTAGGCAGGAGGTTATTGTTGATTTGGTGGAACAATGCCGAACATATAAGCAGAGAGTGGTACACCTTGTTAACTCTACTGCGTAAGGCCACAGGCTTCTTTTCCCCATTACACTCATTTTTCTTTTAGGAGCTCTTTATTTTATGAAAAACACCAAGAGGCGTCAACTCATGGAGATTACTGTTTTGCAATTGCAATTGATTAAATTTCTATTGCCATTGCGTTTGCCAATATATATTTCTGATTCGTGCTAATGAAAGAGACCCAAAAAAAAAAAAAAGAGATTTTGATTTTTGAAAGTTCTCATTTACAAAGTGAACGTAGCAAGGGGATGTCAGAATCAAGGTGATGTCAGAATCAGTTTTCTCTAATGCAAACTAGTAGGGGTGCTTAAACTAGCTTTCTTTGTTACTGCAACAGTTGACTAACTTAACTGGGAAAGTTTTAAAATATTTTTTCATTTAGTTGTATGCCTGTATCAAACATAATGAAGATTTACTCGTTTATGATTTCACGTTCCATTCAGTTGTCGGTATTAACACTGTGTCTATTTCTATCAGTGATGAGTCACTTTTATGTCAAGGACTGGCATTGAATGATGATTTACAACGTGTACTTGCCAAGCATGAATCCATTTCTTCAGGGACATCTGTTCAAACCGCAAAACCTAAGCCTGAATCATCCGGAGCACTCGTAGATGTTGATGCGCCTCTTGTAGACTCTAGAGATAGCAAACAGCGTGACGGGAGGTAAGTGGTTGACGAAAAAATCTACTTAAATATATGGGCCTTACAGTCATTGTCATGTCATATGTATAGTTACTGAAACTGACAAATGCAAAATGTATTGCACATTTGTAGCTTAGGTTTATTCTTGCAGTCAAATTTATGGATTTGACATCTGGTAGGATCTATGCCAATCACGTCTTGCCATTTTTCTGTCATTATAGTTTGTCGTGGGGTTTTGCTCCAAGCCTCAAAAATGTATAATTTGTCTTCTTGTGGGATAATTTAGAGTCTCTATTTTTTTCTTCTTCCTTAGTCTTGTTCAGTGAACGTTAATAATTTGGGTCTGGAGATGTTTATCCGCCTAAGTATTAGAATCACAATATTAGGCCTGTCGAATAGATGAGTATCTCCTGCCCCACAATAAATTCTTAAATTGCGATTTCATGCACTAATTTGTGAGGTGCATGATAATTGATATCATATGCTGTCATACGAGATGTTGGCACCAATTAGTTGAATGTTGGGAAACTTTTGCAGATCCACCTCAAGTTCTGGTGCAGGGTCTAATCCACTGAATCAGTTGTTGCTTCCTGCTCCTCCTACAACTAACGGTCCTGCTCCAGCAACTAAGGTTGATCCCAAGATGGACCTGCTGAGCGGAGATGATTTTAGCTCACCCAAGGCAGATGCTTCTCTGGCCATTGTTCCTGTAGGGGGACAACAACCAAGCACTCCTGCACCTGATCAGACTGCTCTTGTTCTTTTTGACATGTTCTCCGACAGTAATAATGCCTCAAATTCTGTAGATGCCCAATCTACTAATGTCCCTGGACAAATCAATCCTTTGCGTCCTCAAGCGCCAAACCAGCAGAATTTTCAACCTCCGGCAGGTTTTTATCCCAATGGAAATGTCCCAAACATGGGAACACCTCAGTATGAGCAGCCACTCTATACACAGGGCACTGGGCCTGCCTGGAATGGTCAGATCGCACAGCAGCAGCAGCATCAGCCACAGCCGCCTTCACCAGTCTATGGTGCAATTATCAATTCATTATATGCATTTCATCTTCATTTTAACAGAACACAATGATATCAGTCAATATATTGGCAAATGCAATTACAGCATGCCCCATCACTTTTCTGTTCCCTTAAAATTTTCTATAAACTAGTTGGAAAATGAAGAACACCCTAATTTATTTCTGTCAGACTGTTGATGACTTGACAAAATGCAGAGAATTTTATTGCATGTAATTTTTTACTGTCAGAATAGCGCAGGAGTATTTAGGAGTCTTGACATTTTGCTGTGGTTTGTCAGGTTCTCAAACTGGCGGATCCTTTCCGCCGCCCCCTTGGGAAGCTCAGTCTACTGGTGACGGCAGCCCAGTTGCAAGTTCTCAGTACCCTCAGCCAGTGCAACTAACTCAGGGGGTAGTCACGAATTCGCAGGCCAGTTCACTACCTCAACCCATGGGGAATGACCAAGTAGTAGGTATGTATGTCCAGCCTATTACAGGCAGCCATTTGTCGACCATCAATAGTCAGGTTGGTCCAAGCAATCAGTTGGGATATCATCCCCAGCAAATGCAGGGGGGGCCGTATATGGGCATGCTTCCGCAGCCAATGCAAGCGGGCTATATGCCATCGATGTATTCTCAACAAATGTACGGTCAGCAGATGGCTGGTTATGGTTATGGTTATGGTTATGGTTATGGTCAGCCACAAGGGGCTCAATACCTTGAGCAGAGAATGTATGGTCTGTCTGTCACAGATGATAATGGAATGAGAAACTCCTATCAGCTCTCCACTTCATCTTATGTGCCACCTAGCAAGCCTTCCAAGCCAGAAGATAAACTATTTGGCGACCTTGTTGACATGGCCAAGTTGAAGCCTACTGCTAAATCCACGCCTGGGAGAGCTGGTAGCATGTGATTGGTTCTGCTCCTTTTCTTTTTCTTTTCTCTTGTCATTTATTGAATTTTCTTTTCCTACTTTTCATGATTTGTTTATCTTCCGATGCATATGCTTTTTGCTTTTTGGCTCAATCTTTTGTGTTTGCTTGCATTGTACATTCCTCATAGAGAAAACATGGGAAAAAAGGATGACCTGTGGGTTAGGTTGAATTTAAACCATTTGGATGTCAATTAATTTTTTTTTTTCCAATCAGTTGGACACCAATTTCTTTGCTTTTTCCTTTTTGCCCCCTCTGTATATTGAACTATCTACAATTTCAGGGAATCAGGTGTAGCCTGATTGTTTCATAGGAGAAATTGAAATCAGGAAATGAAGCCAGCGTTTTGTAAGGCAGAACGTTTCAATTTATGGCCATAGCTCTTTATCAATTTTGTTTCTTGTCCGTCTCTAATTGAATTTTGAGGCTTTCTTATTTTGAAATCCTTCTTAAAATTGTCGTAATGATAATAAAATGAAAAGGCCTTAAGCTCCACGTGCCAATTACGAAAACCCACCAGATTTGTTGCCGTTTGCGGCGAAAGTCGTCGACCTTGTTGCCCCTCGCGAGTGATGCTAGCTTGCCATGCCCATCATCATCCATCACGAAACCCGATGAGACTGCACTACACTTGCGAATCGCACCAAGATTGCCGCCGAGGGCACAACCTCTCTCACCTCTGTGTATTAGGGAATGGTATTTTTTTTGTTTTGAAGTAATATTAGCATGGATGGACTTATTTGTGGCTGATAAGGATGTTTTTTTTCCTTCCAGGTCCAAGGACTGAAAATTTTTAACCGAAAACTAATGCGTGAGAGTTTATATTGCTACTTTTTTTTTTTTATATATATATATCGTAGCATGTGAGTCTTACACAATAACAACTAAAAGTTTTAAGTGAAACATTTTTTTTTCTTTTATATTTTTTTTGATTTTTTTTTTTATTTTTACAATCTTAGAAAAGACTATAATTTTACCAATCGTTTAGAAATATATCGAAAAATCTAAAATTTTTGACTTCCTAGTATTAATCGTGAAAATCATTGTACTAATTAATGCAATTATGTCACTTTTAAATATTTCAAAAAATGTCGTGTTTCAAGTGATGTAGTGTTAATTTTACTACCTCTGTTTTTTTTTTAGTCAAAATATATTATTGAAGAAAAGTTACAATTTAGAATAAATTTAAAGGTTTTTTTTTAATATAACATAAATTTAATGTAAAAGGTTTAAATTTACTGCACTTTAATACACAGTATAAAAATCTAATTTTTTTGAAATAGGAAACTTTTATTGAAATCAAAACAAGTACAAAAATAGTCACATGAGACCAATCATTGTAGAAGAATCTGACCCTAAATATTGACTGGATTCATCAATAAAGACGGATGAAGTATGGGGATTAAATTCAAGTATCATGTGACACCTGTTATTTTAATAGGTATAATTTTGTAAAAACTGTTGCAATATGGAGCCAAATCAACCTAGCAAAGGAGAAAGAAGAAAAAAACACGCTGCGCTGGGGGGCAGAGACGACGCTCGTTTTTGGGCTCCGCGGCTCCCGAACCAGCGCCGCGGCACCCGGAGTCTGGTTTGTTGTGAAATTTTGAGTTAGAGTCGGACTCAAAAGCCCCAAAAAGGGGAAACTACTAGGGTTTTTCATAAGTTGCTATTTTTCTCCTCCTTTGGTTATAAATAGACACAAGGTGACTAGGGTTGGGTGTTTGTGAAAAGTGTGTGAAAATTGTGAGTGACATAATTTTGTGAGAGGCAAAATTCTTGAGAGCTTCATCCTTGAGAGAGAAAAAATTCCCACAGGGTGTTAGATAGAAGAGAGTTTTGGTAAGCACAATTATGAGTGTGTGAGAAACTGCTCTTGTAATCTGTAATCTCCTTCATCATAGTGGAAACTGCAAGCGGCAGAAACAGGACGTAGTCTCAATTTTGGACGAACCTGTATAAAAATTTGGTGTCTCTTTTTCTTCTTTTCTCCTATTTATTTTCTGCAATTGTTCGTTCTTGCGATCCTTGGAATTAGGAGTCGTCTAATTCCCCAACAACTGGTATCAGAGCGGAGGTTTTGATCAAGAACGATGACTTGAGAAGAAGGTATGGCAGCCGGCATCACCAAATTTGATGGTTCAGATTTTTCCTATTGGAGGATGCAAGTAGAAGACTACCTATATAGCAGGAAACTGCACTTGCCCTTGGGTAATAAGCCTGAAGGCATGAAGGATGAGGAGTGGAATCTCCTTGATAGACGGGTGCTCGGTGTGATCCGTTTGACCTTGTCAAAGAACGTTGCCCACAACGTTGCGAAGGAGACTACTATAGCAGGGATGATGAAAGCTCTGTCAGAGATGTATGAGAAGCCCTCAGCCAATAACAAGGTACATCTCATGAAGAAGCTTTTTAATTTAAAGATGCCTAAAGGTGCCTCGGTGGTAGAGCACCTGAACAGTTTCAACACCGTCCTAAACCAATTGGTCTCGGTAGAGATTAAATTCGATGATGAGATCAATGCTCTAATCCTCTTGGCCTCGTTACCGAATAGCTGGGAACCCATGAGGGTTGCCATTACAAATTCTCTTGGGAATGCTAAATTAAAGTTTGTTGATGTCAGAAACTCTATTCTGGCAGAAGAAGTTCGCAGGAAGGACTCAAGTGAAGCCTCTTCGTCGAACTCGGCCCTTAATGTTGATAATAGGGGCAGAAAATTGACAGGCAATCCAACAGGGATAATGACAGGGGAGGCAAGTTGAGGAATGGGAGAAGCAAGTCTAGGAATGGTAGGACCATGGAGTGTTAGAACTGTGGGAAGACGGACCACTTGAAAAAGAACTGCAGGGCTCCAAGGAAGAACGAAGACAAGACTAATGACGCAGCCAACGCCGCCACTAAAGAGCAACATGATGCCTTAATCTTGTCTGTCGACAGTTCTTTTGATTCGTGGGTGATAGACTCAGGAGCATCATTCCACACCACTGCACACCGTCATGTCCTGGAGAATTACGTTGCTGGAAATCATGGTAAGGTTTATCTTGCTGATGGAGAACCTTTAGATATTGTTGGCATTGGAGATGTCAGTTTAAAAATGCCTAATGGGTCTATGTGGAAGATTCATAAGGTGAGACATGTTCCCAAATTAATGCGCAACTTGATTTCGGTGGGGCAACTGGATGATAAAGGACATAAAGTGACCTTCAATTGTAGAGGTTGGAAAGTCACAAAAAGAGCGATGGTTATTGCTCGAGGACGCAAGGCTGGAACTCTCTACATGAACTCAAGTTGCAGAGATACCCTAGCAGTTGCTGATTCTGCTGCCAATACCGAGCTATGGCATTATAGGCTTGGTCACATGAGTGAAAAGGGTATGAAGGTGCTTCACTGCAAAGGTAAACTGCCGGGTTTGAAAACTGTTGATCACAGTTTGTGTGAAGCCTGCATCTTTGGTAAACAGAAGAGAGTTAGTTTCTCAAAGATGGGTAGAGAGCCTAAGTCCAGGAAATTGGAGCTTGTTCACACTGATGTGTGGGGGCCTGCGCCGGTGACTTCCCTTGGTGGCGCAAATTACTATGTAACGTTCATAGATGACTCAAGCAGGAAGGTATGGGTTTACTTTCTGAAAAACAAATCTGATGTCTATGATGCTTTCAAGAGATGGAAAGCCATGGTGGAGAACGAGACAGATTTGAAGGTGAAGTGCTTGCAGTCTGACAATGAGGGAGAGTACTTAGATGAAGAATTTCAGGCGGTACTGTGCTAAGAATGGGATAAAGATGAGGAAGACCATTTCAGGGAAACCACAACAGAATGGGGTAGCTAAGATGATGAACAAGACTTTAAACGAGCGTGCTAGAAGCATGAGGTTGCATGCAGGGCTGCCAAAGATGTTTTAGGCTGAGGCAATTAATACAGCCACTCATTTGATTAACAAAAGTCCATCCACACCGCTGAAGTTCAAGCTACCG
Source organism: Artocarpus heterophyllus (assembly GCA_025403435.1). Lineage (NCBI taxonomy): Eukaryota > Viridiplantae > Streptophyta > Magnoliopsida > Rosales > Moraceae > Artocarpus > Artocarpus heterophyllus. Next base: position 35,890,749 of record CM046333.1, on the reverse strand, counting down.
GAAGAAGCCTGGAGCCATAAAAAGGTGGATCTCTCTTACTTGAGAGTGTTTGGTTGTGTTTCCTATGCACATATTGATTATGCTGCTAGAAGTAAACTAGATGCCAAGTCAAAGAAGTGTTTTCTGGTTGGCTATGGCAGACTTGAGTTTGGTTATCGTCTCTTTGATGACCAAAGCTGGAAGATTATCAGGAGCAAGGATGTGATCTTCAATGAAGGTGTTTTGTACAAGGACAGAGACAACACTGACTCCAGGGGTTCAGGTTCTGAAGATAAGAAGCCTGAGGTGATTCCATTGAAGGATCTTCCTAAAGTGGAGGTGCAAAATCCAGAGGTTGAAGACCAAGAAAACATAGCTCCAGAAGGAAACCAGAGGACTCTTGCTACACCAGTCAGGAGGTCTAGCAGGACTATAAGACCGCCGCAGAGATACTCCCCTACTCTGTATTATATCTTGTTGACCGATAGAGGTAAGCCAGAGAGCTTTGATGAAGCCGTGGAGGCTGGAGATTCGGTCAAGTGGGAGTTAGCCATGAGGGACGAGTTGGATCGGACATGGCAACTGGCAAAGTTATCATAGGGTAAAAAGTCCTTGCACAACAAGTGGGTATACCGAGCAAAAGATAAAGTGCTGGCAGCAAACGATATAAGGCAAGGTGGGTGGTAAAAGAATCCACAGATATGCTCACCAAGACGGTTTCGATCGAGAAACTGAAGTTGTGTACAACTTCAGTTAGACTTCTCCATGAGGTGTGAGAAGTTGTTGCCGCTGCAGTTGGAGACATGGTGATTGATTAGTCTCCAAGTGGGAGATTGTTGCAATATGGAGCCAAATCAACCTAGCAAAGGAGAAAGAAGAAAAAAACGCACTGTGCTGGGGGGGCAGAGACACAGCGCTGCGGCGCTCGTTTTTGAGCGCCACGGGGCCCAAAACAAGGGCCGCGGCGCCTGTCTGAGAACAAACCAGCACCGCGGCGCCCAAAATGAGGGTCGCGGTGCCCAGAGTCTGGTTTGTTGCGAAATTTTGAGTTAGAGTCGGACTCAAAGGCCCCAAAAAGGAGAAACTACTAGGGTTTCCTATAAGTTGCTATTTTTTTCCTCCTTTGGTTATAAATAGACACAAGGTGGCTAGGGTTGGGTGTGTGTAAAAAGTATGTGAAAATTGTGAGTGACATAATTTTGTGAGAGGCAAAATTCTTGAGAGCTTCATCCTTGAGAGAGAAAAAATTCCCATAGGGTGTTAGATAGAAGAGAGTTTTGGTAAGCACAATTGTGAGTGTGTGAGAAACTGCTCTTGTAATCTGTAATCTCCTTCATCATAGTGGAAACTGCAAGCGGCAGAAACATGACGTAGTCTCAATTTTGGATGAACCTGTATAAAAATTTAGTGTCTCTTTTTCTTCTTTTCTCCTATTTATTTTCTGCAATTGTTCGTTCTTGCGATCCTTGGAATTAGGAGTCGCCTAATTCCCCAACAAAAACTTGATGTATAAAACATGACAATTTAAAAATTTTATTATATTTAAAATTATTAAATTGTTCTTGGATGTTCCATGTATTACAAAAATACCACTTTGATATTTTCTTGCAAAAAGTCTATGAAGGAGACAAGATAGACAACCACCCCTTTTGTTCTTTCCTCCCATTGACTTAAATACTGTGTCTCCCTCTCAATAATTTCTTTCTTTTTTCTTCTTCTTATTTGCTTCTTCCTCTCATTCTCTCACGTCTCTCTCTCCATCTCCCTGCTTCTATCTTCTTCTTCCCCTCTCATTTTGACACAAAGCTTAGAGAAAACCAAAGAAAAGTTCAAGCTCTCTAAATTAAATTGTCTTCCAAATTCTCCACAAACAACTTCTCACAACTCATAGAGCTTGGAAACAAGGGCATTTTGGTGATCAAAACAACATATTGGCTTGAATTTGAGGTAAACTTTTTAAACTTAAAGCTTAGATTTTGAGTATGGAAATTTGTATAAATGAGTTTATGTTATATAAAAATGATTATATATTGTTTATACATTGATTTTATGCTTAGAAAGCTGTTAGGAAACTAAGAATTTGAGTGAAGGCTTAGAATTCGGAATATGGGTTATTTGTGAAGAATTCCTAGGTGAAAAACGATATGTCGTTTTCATAAAATTACATGTCATTTTCCCCAAAAAGTATGTGTCATTTTACCTAGAAACTACATGTTGTTTTTCATAGAAACTATATGTCGGTATCCCAACCTCAGGAACAAATAAAAGATGATCAAACCACTAGAACAAGGGTAGTTATTTGTTTATTTATGTTTCAAAAATCACAAATAGTTTTCTATAAAGTTTATAATTTGAAATAATTTTATTTTAATAAATATCCAACTTTTTAATTATTTTAATTATAAATATTTTAAAATCATATTATTTATTTTAAAAATTCATTTTCACATTTTCACACCAAAATAAAATTTGTATATTTTAATTTATTGTTATTTTATAATTTACTAAAATTAAGTTAGAAAAGTTATATTCACAATTTTAGTATATTAATGATGATAAATTGATATAATTAAAAATTAGGATTTAAGTTAAAGTATGGTTATTTTATACATTTTAGGATAATAGCATACTTGGAGCTTACATGATGAATTGTGTAAGCTAGAAATTACCAGTGGATATTTGTAAAGAGGTAGGGATTCTATTACTCATCTTCTGTAAGGTTTTGATAAATTAAAATTTGGTTGTTTTATGTTGCAGGATATATATATATATATATATATATATATATGATATTTTGAATGTATATGATTATATCTATAACATGATAATGTGGAACTCGTCCTGTATTGTACAGGGAGGAACATAATGATTTGACACATGTTGTAAATTAAGAAGCATGGTTAGGAAAATTGGCTCTATAAATAACAATTGAATATAGAAGAATAGTGAGACATGAAGAGGGCGGTGGTTACGTCCTTGGGCACGAATACCATAAAAGGTAAAATAAGGGGAGGTGATGACGCTTCCTTAGGTCAAAAGTCCCAGAATGCACTGTACAAGAATTGACTTGATGAAGACTCATGGCTTAATGTCCCCTCGCCGGAACACTTGGAATATTTGGAGGGTGGTCAAGCGAGCCCATTTGGGTTTCGATGAGTTGAGTGATAATCTACTGAATGTGGATACCTAAGAATAATGAGGAATTGTAATATTTGTATATATGTATATGCATGAAACTCGGTAATGATTAACTATGGTATCCACATAATATGATCATAATAAATATTATAATTTGGATAATGATGAAAACTAACTAACCATATAGATTTAATATGGTAATGAATAAAACCTTAAGGTGAGTAATGGTTTTTCCTAGTGGACATGTCAATGCTCATCCGTATTATATTTACACCTCTTAGGTAGAATTCAGTGTAACCTGTATGACGAGAAATAAGCATCTACATTGTTGATTACGTGTTGGAAAAAACTTTGTTTATTTGTAACTTGTCTAGACCATGTAAGATTCATATTACTTTTGTAGTGGCTGTGTTAAGTTATTTAGGAAATTATACTATGATAATGATGACTGTATTTTAATATTTGGTGCTACACTAAAACTTTGGTTTGTATTTAATGCTTATTTTTATTTTTTGTTTATTTTCAAAGACCCATAGGCATTGTTTTATTGTTTTGAAATGATATTGTATTTAAATTTATTTTTATTTATTTAATACTGCTAACTCCTACATAGGGGCATTACATATCGAGCTACAGGGGAATGCAAGCTCAACAGGTACAATAGAGTACAACAAAGGTTCATTTCGAAAACCCACTACAATTGATGGAAAAGACCAATAGACTGAAGCCAAACCCTCTTTGCTGAAAGAATATTTGACATGATTTAGATTAAGGTCTAGCTAGACAACTACACATCTTTCATCAATAACAAAGGGAGGAGACGAACAAACTAAAATCTGAGGCGAGGAGACCACCTCTGTTATTACAATGACAAAGCAACAAAACATAAAAAATAACCTACTTCTAAACGACAAAAAAAAAACCATCGATTTTATTTGATAAACACAAAACATAAACAAATAGGTAAGACCCAACAGTTGACGATGAAGACACCAATGATAAGCCGGCCACCATCAAAACTTGCCGAAAAATTAATGGAGAGCTCAACCAGATCTCCATTGCCTTCCTCCGCGAACTCTAGAAAACAACACCACCACGGCTCCATCTTCCCTGTCAAGGCCAAAGGAACACTAGTGCAAACTCGATCAAAGCCTCTAGCCCATAGAGCATGAAGGCTCCTCTCCACAAAATTTGCCCGTTGCATCACCAGGCAGCCAACGATAGCCACCAGAGAAAGCTAGTCCACCTGCAACGAAACCACCTCCACCAAGCCACAAACATCCCCTAAACCTCGAGCGAATAAACCAAGCACTAGAAAAAAATGACGCCATGATTTTAGGCCATACCATCAAGGAACCAAGAATAGAGAACCGTTTGAAGACGGCGCTGGACTTTGTCCCCATGACCATCCCAAAAGAAGTCGCGCACTTATACAAGGAGAAAAAGGAGAACCCCTAATAGAGGAAAAAAGAGGACTATTTTCAGTTTTGTATTGAAAATCCAAAATTTAACGTGAAGATGTAAATTTTTTTACCAAAAAATACAAAGATGTAAAAATGAAAAAAATCCTTTTATCCTAAAAAAAATATATATGACCCTAAAAAAAAAATCTTTTGAAAATAGTTTATCCAAAACAAATACCTATTAGGCTTTTCCTTTTCTTTCCCATTATTAGACGGTGAAAATCCTCTTCCTCTTCTTTTATTTATTTTATTTATTTTTTTAATTGAAACTTGATCCACTGACTACCCAACTGGCATCATCAACGGTCCGACAAAGTAAAACCGAGCCAAGCTATATCAGTAGGCTGCGATACACGCGATCGAAATCCCCATCATCGACCTTTCTGCTTCTGTTTCTCTGAGGAGCATCTGCCGACGATCAAATCTCTCTCTCCCTCTCGCTCGCACAGCTTCGCTAACACCAGGTAAGTTTGTCCCAATAATTTTCGATTAATATTTTTGTTTTATTTGGATCTCTATGTCTCTTGCAAATCTTTATCGTTTTTTTTTTTTGATTTGAGAAAATTTTCAAATCTTTTGATGATGGAGCTTTCCTTCGGGAAACTGTAATAGGAAAAGAAGAATTTGTTGAGAAGAAACTCAATTGAAGCACATTTTTAGAGTAGAATTTTTGCTTGTTTTGGAGTCTCAAATTGGTGGCTGAAATTCGTGATATTGAATTTAAGAATCTTGATTAAAAACTTTCAACAAATTTATTTGTAAAATTTTGCAGTTCTTTGGTTGCATTCAATTTTTTGAGCTTGAAGATTTGTGAGGTTACCAAGCACCAATTAAAATGCAGGTTAGCTACAATTCATGAGATTGCTTTGCTTTGCCTTCTTTTTTAATAAATTTCTTCTGATAAATGTCTTGTTTGATGAAGCAAGGAAAATAATGGAGAAAAAAATGAAATTTTGTTCACATTGTTGTCACCATAGAAGAAGTTAAAGATTTAGAAGTTATGAATGTTGAGCAAAATTGTAATATAAACTCTAATAAATATTTATGGAAAGGCGATTTTTAGATTAAGGGCTAATTTAAGTATTGGCGTATTTCTGATGATAAGATGAACACTCTTTGTTATGTGCAGGCATCAAGGGCAAGGCTATTCAAGGAATACAAAGAGGTTCAGCGAGAGAAAGTAGCTGACCCAGATATTCAACTTGCTTGTGATGACAACAATATATTTAAGTGGACTGCTCTTATCAAGGTAAAGCTTACACATGATTGCAATCTTCTGGTTTTTCTTTTCATGTTTTTTGATATAATTCTTTTTTTTTTTTAATTTTATTTTATTATTTTTAATGGATTTAGGGACCATCAGAGACTCCTTATGAGGGTGGTGTATTCCAGCTTGCTTTTGCGGTCCCAGAGCAGTATCCTCTACAACCTCCCCAAGTGAGGTTCTTAACCAAAATTTTCCATCCAAATGTGCACTTCAAGGTATGGAGAATTTATTGATTACGCTGTTGTATTGCTTTGACATAATGATAATCTTTTCCTTTTCCTTTTTTATTTTCTTTAAACAATTGACAATCCTACTCTTGCTCACTTATTTGGTGTTGCTTAATTGTATAAAAATTGTGCAACATAAAGGCGTGTTTACTTGGCGTGAAAGAGAAAGGAAAATGGATGAGTGTTTCCCTTTCCCATCTAATCATAACTTTTCTTACACCATTAGTAATGAGTTTAGTCCCCAGAAAATATAGGGATTGCACCTTTTGTTACTGATTCCTGGTCAAAGGAAATGGATGCTATATTTACTATTTTACTCTTAAACAAAGATTAAATCCTCGACCTCCACTGAAGCCCTGCCCCATTCAAACTCCCAGTGCCACTTGACCAAATGGTGTTAGGAAAAGTTACTTCTATACCCTTAAATTCACATGTTAATATTTTACTTTTCTTTTTAGTCTCATTACCTCTCCTATTATATTACTTTATGGTTTGGTAAATGTACTTTCAATGTGAAACTCCCATTGACATTAACATGATGTTCTTAGAAAACAAATGACTAGGAAGTAGGAAGTAAAGCCTAAGTTTATTATTTGTAGACATTGAAATAAGAACTGAAATGAGTGCTTTTAATATATTGTGTTATCGGAAGTTTCATTGAATTAGTCATATCTGCAAGGTTGGGGATTTTAGACTTGAGTCTGTGGATGGAATCTATTATTTTATGGGTTGACGAGGATAAGGGGTTGAGCTCCTTGCTACAACATGGAGTTCGTGAAAGCCTAAATGAATGATGCTTAAAAAGGGACTATATAAAACTTCATATGATCAATTGGCTGTTCCACTAAACTCCTCAGATTTGGTGTATTGAAAGTATGATATGATCTTTAGAGTTTATCCTTAACGTAGGCATCTTCAAATGGCTTGTTGGGAATTATTATCTCTCTTTTATTTTTTACCTACCATAGACAGGTGAGATTTGCCTTGATATCTTGAAGAACGCATGGAGCCCTGCTTGGACACTCCAATCTGTTTGTAGGGCTATTATTGCTTTGATGGCTCATCCGGAACCTGATAGTCCCCTCAACTGTGATTCCGGTAAGTTGGTACACGCATGTACTTTATACCAAACAAGTAAATAAACGAATAAAAAAGAATGAAAAAGGAAAAGAAAAGAGAAACAGGCAATCCCCCAGCTAAATAATAATTGCTAAAAATCTGTGCTTATCATAAGGGGGTTGAAGACTACCAAAATTGGAGCTATTTTATTTTGTTCTGCTAAGAAGCCTGCTTGTAGCAGGCATGTAGTGCATTCTAAAACCCCCTATCCAGCTGTTGAATAACAACTGTTTTAGATGCAGATAATTCTTGCTTGCTTTTGGTGCTTTGAGCCATTTCAGCAAATCATTTACCAAGCGGTGACTTGATGCCACCTTTTTTTCTAAATATTTTAGGTTGTACTTGGAAGCTTGGCTGTATATATATATATATAGTAATTGTTCTTATTGAATATACATGTATTACTTTGGTAGCATGGCTTCTTGCATTTGGAATTGATACCTTCCCTTGCCCACGTCCGAAGAAAAAGGCAAATGTTTTGCCTCGGGATATAAAAATAAGCAAAGTTTTCAAGTCCTACACCCAAAACATAACATTGTGGTATAGTCATATGACACTTAATTTGCTTCAGTGTAATACTCAATGTTATCAACACTAGACTACATTTATTGAATGTTACACTAAAGCAAATTGAATGTTATATGCCTTATCAAAACCAAAAGTGTTACAGTAAGCAATCTGACACTAATGTGTTGTCTCATATAGTTGAAAATGATTATTTTCCTAAGCAAGCAAAGCCACAGTATCTACTTCAAGGCAAACAAAAAAGCTACTTTTTTATACAGAGAAGTCTGTAATCTAACCATTTCAAAGCCTAGAAGTCACTTCTTATTGTTCTCAATTTGCTTTCGACGCAATGATAGGCTCGGATTAATAAGGCTGACATTTGTTCTTGATTACAGCATCACTGTTGTCTTTACTGATCGACAACATCTGTTGTGTACAGGCAATCTTCTGCGATCCGGTGATATCAGAGGATACCAATCTATGGCAAGGATGTACACTAAGCTTGCTGCCATGCCTAAAAAGGGCTGAAGTATATGTGCTGGAATTATCTCTTGCTTTCGTTTGCTTTTGGTACTTGAAAAAAAAGAAAATAATGACAACTATGTAAGCATTGGTCTCGTTTGTTTAATCTCGGGGACAAGGAAACGTTCTGATCAATTAGTATGAAAAGTGCAACTCTTGTCAGTTTAGCTTAGTTTTGGCTTTTTTTTTTTTTTTTTTTTTAACTGGAAAAATTCTTAAGGTATCCTTGAGATTATTCAAAATATCCACATTCTCCAGATTTTAACATATCCAGAAATAGAGAAATTATATGAAATAGTAGATTTTGCTATTCTATTAGTAAATTATGTCAGAACTTTTAAAATTTACTGATTATCACGCATAACTCTTTTTCTATCAACTTTGCCGACTTCTTGGTGTTTTACTATCCGCAGGCGAACTACGTAATTGTACTATCGACCTTGCTATATGACCCTTGGAATCGTTTTACCTGTCCGCTTGAGATTTTTTTAGATAGAGCCTTAGTTTTATTTCATTAATCCCTAAAGAAAGTTACTGATTAAAACAGTATATCTAGTAATCTCAAGGAATATATATTCTTAATAATTCAACAAGTTATCTGAATAATTATAAAATTAATTCAACGATAAAATAATATGATTTTATATGATCCTATCGAATTTCAGCCAATTTAATAATTTAACATAAGTCACCAATTTATTAGAAAAGCACACTGTACCATTAGAAGATTTATTATGAGCTAGCAAATGGGACTTGATAGACCTATATAGTTCAAGCTTCGATAATTATAAAATATAATATCTCATATACATATTTTATAATTATGAACTCTAAGCTACTCCATTAAAAGCTTGGAGCTTCACTCTCAAACTATATAAAATTACGAAGCTCCAATTTAGCTAAGTGTCCATGACATATCATAATGTGTCGTATTCCCATAGGATATTCATAATCGGCTTAAGGATAAATTCCATCTTACCTTCCCGATTATTTTTATCTTACGTTCCGCTATCTCAGCATTGGAAAACTTACTAACTAAAAACAGTATGCCATTCGGTTACACCTATGTATCTAAATGGTTGAGAGCTCTAGTTTTTCAATTATAGAATAACGCATATAAGAGAATATCATTGACTCCACCAATGGAGCTATGGATTCCATATCTATGAATAATAGGTCTACATTATCAAGAGTCATGTCTCTAACGTACCGGTATACGTACCATCATAAAGTTAAGATATCACCCTTTGGTACATTAAAAGACATAAAACAAGATAACGGGTCCATTAGTCATTTCAGAATTAAGATACAACATATATGGCACAGATGAAATTATTAATCTAAATTAATTTCACTTTATGTCCCGATCCAACACATCGTTACTTATGATAATGTACCAATGTTTTTACTCGCAGAGTCCAACTCTGATGGCCAAGACAAGCCATCTCCCGTTAGGGATGTAGACAACATAACAATCTTAGCATGAGTAAAACGCCCAACTTTATTCTCTCAACTGCAGATTTTATGATTTAGATCATCACATTTAAAATCATGTCTTTTATATAATCTGTCAATCATATGCCTGATTCTTAAAAGTTTAGACTGACAGTCTCAGACTTTTATTTGATTAATATAACATACATTCAACAAATATAAACGTAAAGAGGATAATATTTAATATATGAACAATAAATAAATTCTTTATTGATAAAATGTCTCTAAAAATATATTACAATATTTTACTCTCTAAGACATACATGTCTACATCTCCCGTCAGGGATGTAGACAACATAACAATCTTAGCATGAGTAAAACGCCCAACTTTATTCTCTCAACTGCAGATTTTATGATTTAGATCATCACATTTAAAATCATGTCTTTTATATAATCTGTCAATCATATGCCTGATTCTTAAAAGTTTAGACTGACAGTCTCAGACTTTTATTTGATTAATATAACATACATTCAACAAATATAAACGTAAAGAGGATAATATTTAATATATGAACAATAAATAAATTCTTTATTAATAAAATGTCTCTAAAAATATATTACAATATTTTACTCTCTAAGACATACATGTCTAACAAAAATCGCCTGTGAAATTTTGTATTTACACGACAATATAATTTTACCAAATAATACTATATTTTTCAACCACAGACAGTCTGACCAAGCCGACGATGAAATTTTATATTTATACGATAATATAATATTATAAAGTTAATATTGTGTTTTTTTGATCGTTGATGATATAACAAAATCATTGATGAATTTTTATATTTTAGACGGTAATATATTATTGTTAAATTAATATTATATTTTTTGACCGTAATTGGTCTGCCAAAGTTGTTGATAAGAAAGTTATTTACACAAGAAGCAAGAGACTTATGTCGCTGAGGCATCATCGTTACTTCCACCACGACATGATTACATCGCCTTTTCAGATGATTTATCCACACATACGCATTGTCCAATCAACCCTCATATTCAGTAACTATTTACAACTTTAGCCGGTTGCTCGCCTCCACTGCTTATAGCCGGTGGCCCAACAAATTAAAGCGACTAAATGCCACAAGTAGCAATTAGGCACAAACTTAGATGCAGCAACTTCACTAATAAGATGCCACATAGTGGGCCAAAAAAAGGCCCGGGCCACCGTAACGGAATATATATATATATATATATATATATCAAAAACTATAAAAAGTCCGATCTTGTCACCACACTACTGCACGTCCAAGCAATCAAAGATGTTAAATTTTACATATGAAGTAAAAAGTTAATTACAAATATGCTTTATTAGACAAAGTGGAACCTCTTTCCTTGTAGCACATACCATCCACATGAACCGCAGAACTACAGAATATTGGAACCAAGCACACGCATGGAAAAAATGGGAAACTAAAGCTCAGAAGAACAACACAACAAACTGGAGAAAACTAAAACTTCAGAGCATCATTGCATGAGATGCTTATCAAACCAGTCGCTAGCTTCTTTCACCATCTCCGGGGTCATTTGGTGGCCGATTCCAGGTTGTGCGTTGAACTGGATATAATAAATAAATGAAGATCATCAAGCAGATTTCGAAGATTAGGACAATTTAAAAATTAGCTTCTTCCACTTTCATTTATCTAATTTCTCACATTGACAGGTTTCCTAAAGCTGGGACTTCACTTGAATAGAGTAATTCATCCCCATGGAAATCAAGGGCATCCCTTGCAATTTGAAGATGTTTGCAAGGTTTTGACTTAGGCAGAGGGTTCCAAGTGCCATACCTTAAAGAGATCAAGACACTGCGCATCTTCCCAAGACTTGCACGCTCTTAAATTAGGAACCTCTAGACCAGGAACCGGGCATCGTGGATCCTCTGCACCTGTAACATTTAAAGTCCAATTATGCTCCAACATAGCATGAACATTAAGAAGGAACAAATGCCCAACATACACAACAATGTGGTTCAAGGAAGAAAAAAAAATAAAAATAAAATCATGCAGGTTTGACTATCATTAGTTTAACTTTTAACCCTGCAAAGCTTGTAACCCGATACTAGCATCGACAAATTAACTGTCAAAGAAAATAAGCATTTCTATTATTGTTGGTTGAAGTATCAGAAAAGACTATTACCATTTAGTACCAGCAAAGGACGCGGTGCAATAGCTGGAATTGTGTAAGGAGAATCAAACTCAGATGCAAGACCAGGAGCAATCCTATCCCATACCTGCTCAGATGAATGAAAAATGCAACATGTTATGAAATGCAATCAAAGAAGATAATTACAATATCATTGAAGATATCAAGTTGAATCAGAACGATAAGCTTAAAGAGGCACAAAATGTTGTAAAATGTGTGCAAGAATTAAATCTTGTCCAGAAGGTACTAAAATGCATTTAAAGCACAGAACACTCGATATATACATTAATACATATTTACAGAGTGGGATATGTAACTTGCCTTCTTCACCACTTCTTCGTCTATTACATTCTTCCCTAAATCAATTCGAGCTTCTGCAAACGAAAAATAAGAGCATCAGAGTGAAAAATCATAATATCTACAACACCAACAAAATGAACTAGTATAACACGCATATTTGGGTAACAAAAAGTGTAACACATGTTTGCAAATGTAGAATGGTGCAACGATCCAATATATTCCATTTCCGGCTTCACCTTGCTTCATATGTAAAAAGCAAAAAACTTATAGCGCACTTGGTTCTCTCTATAACCAAATATAAAATCAATACTGGGTAGTAAGAAAACGATAAAAGAGCTGTGGTTGGAGTGAACCATTCCTAACCAAATTAACTCTTTGTACTAATGGGCATTTGTTTGATAGAAGTTCTGACGTGCATTTACTTCTAGATGTACCTTACCCTCAAAAACATGCTTTATGGTGTCAACTCGAGCATGCCACTTGCCATTCTCTACAGCCCATCCAAAATTCTATAGTCATAGTTTCACACTGAGTCAAGATTCAGTCATATAAATCAACTAAACAAAGTTGTTATCACTCAACTAGACATGCTACCTGAACGCCAATTATGGGGACAACCACAGAATAGCGGGTATCAGCAAAGGCAGCAAACCATGCATGCATACCTGCATTGCATTTTTTTTTTTAAGAAAAGAGAAGAAGGGGAAAAAAATCCCAGATGACTTCCACGCATAACAGAACAAGTGATATATAAAAAAAGTTAATAACCTCAAGCAACAAACCTCCAAGTGATTCACCAGTAATTCCTACTCTAGTAGGGTCTATATCCTTCCTTCTTGTCAAATAATCCGCTAGTTTTATCAAGTCCCAGACCTGCAATAATTTAACTTTATGCATTTTAGGAACCAAAATCACTAAAGGAAACATAGTGATTTCATTAGCTACAGAACAACTATTCAAAAATTCAATTAGAAGGTTAATATTGGTCATAAATAACTATCTGACTCACAACAAAGTAAATGGAGTTACCGTGTCGAATATGAATGGCATTGTATCGCCTTTCTTCCATGATGATACAAGTGCCTACAATTGAAGGTAATCCAAAGATTAGTAGATGTGTAGCATAATGAAAAGAGAATAGTGTTTTACTGCTAAAAAAAAAAAGTACATCTTTGTAGGTGGTAATACTGCTGGCACGTTCACCATGGTAGCGTGAATCAATGGCAATAGCTATGTAACCCCTTGAAGCATACGCCTAAAACAAAAAATAAAATAAAATAGTAAAGCCACAAAAATCGTTTTCTCAAACTAAAGCTAGAATTTTTCAATACCTTGAAAAAAAAAAAGTTTAGATAAGTTTTGAAAGGTACCCACTACCCACCTCAAGCAAGGGTCTTAACCACTCTTTGCACTTGTTTGTACTATGGAGAAAAACAACAGCAGGCCTTTTTCGGTCACTCTCTTCTTTCATGCTTAAAATCAATACCGGTAATCTTCCTTGCTCTCCTGCCTATCATTAACCATTTCAGAATAAGTTTTCTCCTTTTGCAAGCTCAATAAGTAAGAAATCAATAAGGTCTATAGACTCTAAAGTCATGAGTGTCATTAACTGCAGAGGCTTCAATAAATTTCATATTTTCTATCTATGGACTGAAAAATAAGAGCTGGAAATAAATTATCATTTGAATTAGATAAAGGTAAAAATATTACCTCGGTAATTAAGTAAAGATTTTCCTCTTGCAGTAAGTCCTCCAATTTCTCAGTGTCTCTTTTTGGACAGGACGCCATTGCCTAGTTGAAAACCAAGAATTACAAAAAATGAACAATGACATTTGCAAATTGAATAAAAAAAGAACGTGAATTGTTTATTTTTGAAAATACAAAGTTATTTCTGAAAATGGAACACAACAAAAGCGAGCTTTTAATAAAGAATATATGCAAAATATCAAGGAAAATAAATATGAACCTCACTGAAGCGAGGTGTTGGAGCCTCCTGATACAAAGGGTTTGTCACAGGCTTTGCAGGCTCCACGGATAACGAAACTGACATAAACAAACAAACCTAATAAATCAAACCTTCATTTCACTCTATTTAAGCCAAAAACAAAAAAAAGATAATCAAAATGAAAACTTTTTTCATTTTTTACGGAAAAAGCACTTTGTTGAATAAAATCTTTGCACGTAAATACACACTTAAGAATCTCAAATCTCTTCAATTTTCTCATTCTTTCTCATAAACGAAACACAGCTCAATTCGGTCGCTCAATTATGGTACCAAAAAATTCTCAAATCTTTTCAATCTTCCCAAACTTTCTCATCCTCCGAACACCTGCTCAATTCGGCCACTCAAGAACGACGCTTAAAAAAAAAAAAAAAAAACTCTCAAATCTCCTCAACTAACACTAGCTCAATTCAGCTGCTGAAGAATGACATTAAAAAGCTAATCCGAGCCAACACTCCAAATTCACAACGCTAAACTCAATCGTACTTCCTAGTTTTTAGCCAGAAACCACAGAAATTACCTTCGCCGGATCGTCTGCTGCGCAGAACTTTGAGGAACTTTGCGCGAAGCTCTCCGGCGTCGACGGATTCCGCCATCTCTCTCGGCGAGGATCGATTCGTTTTGTTTTTCTTGGACTCAAACTTGATTAGCTGGAAGTGAGATTTGGTTGCAGTTGGTGAAGAAAAACTTGTGGTTATTGCACTGTAAACTTGACATTTGAATTCTTTATATTAATTTTTTAATTAATTATTAAGATTTTTCTTTAAAATTTCTTTCTCCAATTTAGTACATCATAATTCTGAATTTAAAAATATTTTTTCCACTTGATTGTAAAAACATTATAGCATATAACAGGAACAGAGAGTTTAATTATTCTAAATCATAATAATTTCGTGTTTTGGACATTTTGTTGATTTTTTTTTTAATGCTTTTGTGAGAAGGTTCCATGAGTTATACTTTCTTCAAAGGAGTTTGTGTTTGTCCTTGAAGAGAAAGAGGAGTTTTGCGTATGTACTTCTAAGACAAGATAGGCGACACCAAAAGGCAACAATCGTTTGGAAATTTCAGGACAATCTTGGTTGAAAACTTGAAATAATGTTGGGAATTAGGAAAGTGCAATGGAAACTCCACTTGAGGAAATTATCGGATTGTGTTGTTTTTAAGTAGCAATTTACATGATTTTCATAAGCTGTAAATGGTAAATTTTTTAACAAATTTATAGCATGGTACCACAATAAAACTTTTAATCGTCAA
This sequence comes from Artocarpus heterophyllus, assembly GCA_025403435.1. Taxonomy (NCBI): domain Eukaryota; kingdom Viridiplantae; phylum Streptophyta; class Magnoliopsida; order Rosales; family Moraceae; genus Artocarpus; species Artocarpus heterophyllus. Next base: position 35,875,338 of record CM046333.1, on the reverse strand, counting down.
AATAATGTTATTGGTGGTGGAAGAGATGGTGGCCACGTAACATGGTGGCATGAATGGTTTTTTGGTAAGCTTTTGTAACGACTGAGATTGAAAATTGAAAACTCAAGACTAAAAGTAATAATTGTTTCTTTTCTATATTTGGGTATTTTGTCTATTCCTCAAATAGACAGCCTTCTTCAAACATCTCCAAGCATTCCTCTACTAAACTAGGTTCCTCAAAATGAGTGGATTTTAAATATTCTTCATTTTCTAATATACCCTTCACAGTTCCACGTATTTTATTAGGATTTTTAAAGTTTTCCTAGTTGAAGCATCTAATGAATTTTGCGTTCAAAGGTTGACTCCAAAATTTCAGGTTGAGTCTCAAGCCAAGGTTTTGAAATATTTAAATTGTTCTCCCGACCTAAGTTGGTTTCAAAACTATTTAATCTGTAATAATCATACTCAACTATATCTTCAAACATATAATAGGCTTCATCTATAGGTAATTGGTAAAAAAGTGTTGGATCTATCTCCTCTTTTTACTCAATTTTTAGTTTCAGGACTTAACCCATCTAGGGAGATTCTTAAAAAGTGATCCCAAGAAAGACCGTGGTAAGGAAACCTGTCTAACAATTCCTTAAATCTCCACCAAGGACTACAAAGCGGGTCCAGGTGTTTTTGAGAAAAACTGGCAACAAAGTGTCGATGAATTTTTCAAAATATATATATTTTTTATTTTTGAAATCCTTTAAAGAAATTTTCAAGTTGAATAATGCTAGATTAATTGAATCCCCAGATCATTGGAGGGTTGCATCGGACAAGCTTAAAGTTTCTAATTTTCTTAGGCAAGGGTTTTAACATTGTGGTCATGGATTTGAATCCCACATGGGCCTTTTTGATAGAATCTAATAATTTTTACAATTACCTAAACTTGCAAAACAAAAGATAAGATGCTAAGCTTTTCTTCATCTAAAACAAATAAGTGAAAAGCATCTAATCTCTTTTTTTAATATTTAAATTTTTAGATTTTTTATTTTTTATGAATAAGGTCGTGAATAGTAACCTACATGAATTGTAACTTTTTTATTTTTCTAATTTTTTAATATTTTTTAAATAATTAGCCCACAAATAAAACACACATATACAATATTTACAAAGATAAGGATAGATCACTTGTTTTCCCGTTCGTTTCGGCAATCTATCAAAGTAACAACACCTCCCCGTCAAACGGCGCTAAAAACTTGTTCGGTCTTGAAAGTTGAGTCCAATATAACCTCAAGTATAACATTGTCTCAAGTAATAAAGTCTGGATGAGTCCGAGGTCAAATCCACAGGAGGGTGTACTTCGGGGTGAAAAGACTTTAGAAATTTATGTTAAAAAACTAAGCAATTTAAAAACAAAAAAATATTTATATGATTTTATATTTAAAATTTAAAACATAAAACTAAACTTAGTAAGACGCCGAAAATCCCTTGTATGTTTCATAACTGGTATGAAATTTAATTCTATGTACAAGTTTTCTAAAGCATTTGAAATAATAAATCTTTTCTCATTTAAAACAAGCACATTTATTATTTCAATGAGTCCTCCAAGAGCAATAACATAGCAAACCATAATGCAGTAGGGGACTTACCATAAAAACAATAAAACAATCACCTCTTACTAGTGGTTTGGTACACTGACTTTGACAATTATAACCGCTGACACTACAGTTATAACTAACATAATTTTAAGATAAAAAAGTTAATAACAAATTAAAATTAATATATTTTTAATGAAATAAATTTTTACGTTAATTCCAGCAGAACCTTGTCTTATTAAATGGTTTGAGAATACACTATGTCATCCTCTATAGACGATAAATTAAGTATTACCTAGCATTTACTATGCTAGTTCTTATCTATAATGCAGCAAAACTTAACTTAATAAACAAACATGATTTTAATATTATTAATATTAATTATGAACACAATTAATTTCATGAAGCAAGCACGACTGAATTTATGCAAGAATTGGGCAATATAACAACATTAACAATAATTATTAAAAAATATAAACATAATTTATTCCTTAAAAATAAAAGCATTACAACAAAGAAATAAAGTTAATAACTGTGCCAAAGTACTATGTATACAAGATCATCTCTCTATCTCATCAAACTTTCTACACTAATTTAGACATTATTTTAATATTAAAAATGATGTTGGAATAGTGCTTTACTAGCATCTTCTCCTAAAAAGGAGGATCTGCTGAGTTAGAAGCTCAAAAGAAGAGAGAAAAGAAAAGAAAACAAAAAAAGAAGAAGTAAGGGTGGTGTGTTTTCTAGGGGTGGGGGTTTTTAAAGCCCCATGAAATAAATTTCACTATTTGTATTATTTTAATATTTATTTTATATTATATTATTATATTATTATTACTTTTCATTTTAATTTGCATGCAAATTGAATTTTTTTAACGATGTCGTGTTGATGCAACTTCTATTTGTTGATCGTTTTTGTCTGTTTCAGTGTCATTTTGTTCTGTTTTTGCTCTAGATTTTAAATCAAAAATAAAAAATTAAAACAAATCAATTATTTTAGAAATATAATATTTACAATAATTATAAAAATAAAAAATGGACATATAAAAACTTACTAAAAAAATGGTACAGAGTTAATTTGGTCATACCAAAAACACTACTTAAGACATAAAAATATTTCTAAAAATTACTAAAAAGATATTAAAACATATTTGTACACTTAAAACACATTAAAACTAAAAATAAAATCATAAAATATTATTTTTATGATTTTAATTTATTTATTTTACATAGACTAATTACTTAACACATAAAAATACTTCTAAAAATTGCAAAACAAATATACTTAAACATAAAAACAAGTTAAAAACATATATTTAAACACATTTTTACATTAAGATATAAAAATACTAATTAACACACAATTGCTATAATTAAGGGATTAAATGAGAAATATTAATACAAAATGATGATATTTAGCCTTAAGAAATGTGCATTTTCTAAATCTCATTAGGTAGCCTCAATGGAAAATATTTCAGAAGATGTCGCCCTCATGGGAGCGCTAAGTAGCATGCGAACGAAAATCTCTTTCCAAGATAACCTCGATCGCAAGGGAGCAAAGACACATTGGGAGTTTTTGGAGAAGGCTTGTGGTTTTATCAACCTAGAGGAGGTAAAGAGCCTAATGTTCAGATGGACGACCATGACCAACAGCTAGGGGATGAGCTAGCAGGGTGGAAAGAAGTAGAACAATTCCTAGGCTCACAGTTCTAACTCCAAATTGCCAATCTAAAAGTTGCCGTAGACCTAGTCAGGAAGCCGAGCTATTATCACAGATAATGCAAAACGGCAAAGATAGGAATATGGACGACCTCGACCACAACAGAGTTGTGACAACTACCATGAATTGTCATTCCCCATAGATGAAATTTATCACAAGATCAGGGACAAGCCATATCTCCAACGTCCTATCCCATAAGGTTAAATCCCAACAAGCGAACCAAAACAAGTATTACAGATTCTATGGAGACGTGGGACATTATATAAACGACTGCATTGACCTTAAGGATGAGATTAAGAGGTTGATTCGTGAAGGCCATATCTCTAACATCCTGTCCTATGAGGACGTGGCCTCATTTTTTACAACCTTAGGAGTCGTTGCATCAACAGTCGCTACATGAGCATCAACCTTCTTGACATCAGAGTCAGCATCTGGTGTGAGAAGATCCTTTAGCTTTGTGATCTCAGCATCAACATCCCAACTTTTCCCCTCATGGTCTTTGAAATCTTTGAACAGCTAGAGCCTCACCTTGATAATCGACTCATTGTGGACGTCTAATATTGTTCCCTAATCGCCGCAACTTCTCCAGCCCTCTCCTCCAACTCCTTTTTGGCTCGATTGAGCTTTTCTTTTTTTCTTCAAAGGTTGCTACTCAAATTAATAACCTTCTCGTTTGATGAAGCCAATGCAACAACAGCTTTGTTCATTTCTTTTAGCGCTCTCTCTCTGCTTTCGTCTTCTTCTTCTGTTCTTCAACCTTCTTGACTAGCTCATCCAGGTCTTGTGTAAGTATGGTGAGCGTCTCATGTTTGAACTCGGCCTTGTTTGCAAAAGTGTTATACATCTAGAAGGCTTGCGAAATACAAGATTAAATATCTAATTATAAAAACAACTTAAATCAAAGAGGGACTTGTTCAAATTTTACCTGGCCAAAGAGGATAGCAGACTTGTTGCGAAGCTAAGAGTGGGATTTTCCTCCATACTTTGTTTTGTTAGAAAAAAGTTGAAGCTCTTCTTAGCCTTTAGAGCTGACTCTCTATCCTACAAGACACTTGCATGCTTAGGCACATCGTCTCTTTTCATCGATTTCTTCAATGTTGGTTTCGTCTACCCGAAAGGGCTTGACTTTGACTACTTTTCTTTTCTTCGACGTTGGGGGCTGGATGTCGAAAGGAAAAGGTGGAGGAAGGTTCGTAGTGTCCATTGGCTTTGAGGGAGGGCTCTTTAGAGTGTTTAAGGCGCCCGATTTGCTTGCCTTGCTCTTCTTCTTCTTCCTCTTTTCCTTAGCCGTGGCTCTAGCAGTAGCTTTTCTTTTCAGTGGTTCTTCGGCTGATGGACATGTAACCTTCATCGAGGACATTGTAGCTTCTATAAGTGTAGCATCTTCGTAAAAAAGATGGCTTATGTATTTTGATGAACTATACAACCGTTAAAGTGCACCACGGCATACAAAAATCCAATCAACTCAATCAGGAAAATGAATAGGGATACCTGTTGCAAGTTCTCTAAAAGTTTTCCAAATTGATGATTTCCTGAGTCGATCAAGATGTGATATCTCTACCCAAGTCCATCCTTCCAAAAATGTAAGAGCGTTGAGCTTTTCTTGGAATCATTCTCGAATTGGTAGGTTCAACTCATAATCTACAAAGTAAAGAAGAAACGTAAGGATTAGTTGGAATTACTGCATCAAGCAAAGTAAGACTCAAAACTCACCAATATGACCAAATGAAAAAGGAAATGGAAATCGAGTAGTGAGTTTGATGGAATCACGATTGAGGGACATAAAAAAGTATTTTTCTTCCTATTACCTGTCTGTATTGACAAAATCGATGATGATTTATTTTGATTCCTGATAAACAAAGTAAAACTGACCCTTGTTCTTATTATTCGGCTTTAAATAATAGCAACAAAGGAAGCCTTTTATTGTGAAGTCGGTATCCGCTTCCTTGACAAGTACTATTAGAGCAAGAAATAGTCGCATCTCGTTTAGCATAAGTTGTTTTACTAAAATTTGAAAGTGAGATGTGACCTTAAGAATAAACTCTAGGATTGGCAGTCAAAGTTTCAGTTATAACCATTTTGTATAAACGCATAACCAGCAGTCATTTTAAGTATCCATTTGCTCGTCGAGGAAGGGGAGTCGAATTTTTACAGAAGCAAAAATCCCATATATAACACGATGCTCGATAGGTCTTCACTTTTAAGGGTTGATTCTGGGTTTTTACTAAAAAAGGAGACAGGTTACTAGGTGATTTGTATACTCTTCTTTCAAGGGATTCATTTTGTTCAACGCGATTCGAGGGACCTGCAGGTCTATTTCTTCCCTTCACTTCAATGGTTTGATCGATCGTGTCCCCTTCTGCTTCTCTACTGCTTCCAGCCCCATCAATTTGAGAAGCTTATTTGAGTCTTGATTGTTGTAGAATCCCTTCATCGATGTCCTTTTCGTCATCGTTACCCCAGGGATTGCTGCTTTTGCTTGAGCTTGAACTAATATCGATGGGTTTCTTTGATATTTTTTATGACAAACAAAAATTTGAAGGAAATCTAGGGCTGAAAAGATCAAAGGACCAAAGGATTCGAGCTTCGAAGAATTATAAAGGAGTTCTTGAAAGTTCCAAAATCCATAAGAACCAAACAGCCCTCAAAACTAGGGATTTTGTCAGAAAATAAAGAGAAAATGGTGTCAAAGTGCATGAAATGGAGACAAGGATGAATATAAAGGAGAGGAAGAAGAGTTCTTTTATATTGTCTGAAAACGATGCTGAACGACTTGGATTTATTTTCAAGGAAATGATATAATAGCTAAGATTAGGCATCTTTTCGACTTCCTGCTCAAACCGAGGTGCTGTCTTTTCAATTAGTTGCTGACATCAGTGGTGCAAGGTTATTTTGAAACGGTCCAATCATACTATGCCATATGTAATGTGTGATTGAAGCTAGCATTTTCTCGAGGTAGGACGATGATTATGGTGAAAACGTAAAGTTTTGTCCAAAAGAAGCAATATGTGATCAAATTAGGGGTTGGACCTACTAAGAACAACCAATTCACTCTTGTAATCGATCACATCGCCTAAGGAATGAGGGGCTAACTATTGGGATATGATTTAATTAGGCCCAAATCATTCAATAAAGGTCTAGCGTGTGAAATCCAAATTGCAGTCCGAGGGAATCGAGCCCGACGAGAGTGTTTGATTTGAGACAGATTGTTATCATAAGCATCACTTGCTCAATGCTCGATTGACTAGAGGCATCAATCGATTTGATAGCTGTTGTTCGATTGTAGTTTCTACTAGTTTTGTTTTATGTGCATCTACACATTTCTGGCTGTTGTAGATTTGCTTAGTGTCGATTCGATGGAATCGATGTACAGAACTTGGTAGTTACAAAGAGATACATGCTGAGCCACGAAATGGGACGTGGAGGAAGTCTGATGTTTGCACCTATCAAAGATCGATGCGTGTCCTACAACTATAAGCACTAATATGCCCACTCCTTCTGTTAAATTGAAGCCATTATCTCACGTAGTACTCTCTATAAATAGTAGCAGCAGCTTCATTATTGGTAGGAGAAGCTTATAGCAACTTGCAAAAATTGCTACTGTTTTCATACATGATCTCTCAACTCTTTGTAATACGTATCAAACTATTCATCATAATGAAGACCAATGGACGTAGCTCTCATTCTAGAGTGAACCACTAAAAATCTCATGTGTGGTATAATTTACTGTTATTGTATTATTTGTTATTTACAGCTTCAATTTGACTTTCATTCTATAATTATTTTAATCTTATTCGTGGAAGCTAAATAGGTCCTAACAATGGTGATTTGAAGGCTAAACTCGTAAATAGTAAATACAAAATTAAGTCCTAATTTGTTTGTATTTAATTGTGAATCCAATATCTACAGCAACCACTGCAACATTGGGGCATACTAGGACCGATGACTCGACCTCTCGAGAACCACTAAAAGAAGCCATAGATCTAAAGAAGTAAAAAGGAAAAAGTTAGGATTGCCTAATTTGAGATGTCGACCTAAAAACTTAAGTGTTAGAAATAAACTAATTTTAAGGTTTAACGATCAATCTTTGAACCAAACAGTTGACCCATTCGTACGATAGGTGACTTTACTTAAAGTCCAGAATAAAGAGTAACGCCTTTCAAAATGCCCAAAATTGCACAAAATGCCCTTTAACCAGTTAAAAGGTATGCTTTACATTTCTTAGTCCTTTTTGCTACATTTTAATCCATTGTTTGCAGGAAATATAGGAACAAGAGCATAAAATAAAAGAGCAAAACAAAAGAAAGGGTTAAACAACGTACTATTTAGGAAGATTGGTGAAGGGATTCTTGAAATCAACAAACTCCTTTTGGGGTAGGAAAAGCATGCATGAAAAGTTGTAGAGAGCTTGAAGTAGACAATTAAAGGGCTTGAAGTAATTTTCGGAATCGTGAAAATGGTGAAACTGGGCTTTAAAACTCGGTTTATATGCTTTTGGGGTGGTAAAAATCTAAACCATTAGATAAACAAACCTTTAATTTAACGGCCAGGGATCAAAGCAACCTTTTGGTTGCCATCTATGGCCCGGATTTTATGCGGGAAATGTTAGCAAACGAGTACGCAGCGGAATTTTAAAAATTTTTATATCAAAGTATTTTTTAAAACACAAGTTTGACATACTATATACATAAATTAATCACATATCTTACTAACCTTTGTATGCTGAGGAGCACCTACAATCAGTGAAGAGATAGTCGTTCCAGAAGAGCCTCGACCAACTGGTCTTCTTTGCTATTCTCTATCCACAATTGGAGTGTAGGTGGGCACACGTCATATAGCTCTTCTAACTCTTATTCTAACCAGTTGAGAAGACCTAGAGCTAAGGTTCTAGATTGTGAACAATAGCTCTCAGGGAGTTTTATAGTTTGTCACAGTAGAGTACTGTAACACCCGAGATTTTTAATGCATTAAAAATACATTAAATTAAAGATTATGTTAAGACAAAATACAATTAAAGGAAAATACTGTATAATAAGATGGAAAATTATACAGTGTTGGAGCAACGCAGTATAAGAATTGAATTGTGTGGACCACAATTTTATCTTATACTTTTTATAAAAGAAAAGAAAAGAAAAAAAAAAAAAGAAAAAAAATCAGAAAATATCAAAAATTCGAGACTTTCTCTCTCTAGATTTTCTCTCTCTAGATTTTCTCTCTCTCTCCTCAAATCTCGTTTGAGATTCCGGCGTTATTTTTCGACACCTCCCATACCAGTGGGAAGCTCTCGTTGAGCTGAGTCCAACGAGGTGTCGTGCCACCCAAATAGCCGCCGGAGGAGGGCTCACGCGCCGCCCAAAGTGGCGGCGAAACCCATTTTTTCCCGACGTCGTTTCTCGGCCGTCCGACCACCAATCGACGTGATTTTGGTGTCTATGGACTCAGTGTGATGAGAGGAACAAGATGGTACCAATTTTCCAGCTCAATTTTGGCTGGAAAGGCTTCGCCGGAGCTGCCCCGTCGCCGCCGTGGAGCCGTCGTCGGAGCCGTCGTGTCTGGTGGCGGTGTGGCACACCGCCGGTGCCAAAACGATCAGAGGGCGACGGCGAGCAAGACCCCTCGGTCAATTGCTCCTTTCCGCCGCCCCTCGCCGGAGAACAAAAGCCCCCGCCGTGAGCCGCCGTGGGTGAGTTTGGGTTGGCCATTTTAGGCCGTTTTGTGCCAAATTGAAGGCACAAACACCTTCAGAGGACCGAGAGGAAGAAATTCGGTACCTCAATTTCACGAAACGACGGCCGGTCACCGGAGAACCAGGACCCGCCGCCTAGCGCCGCCGTGGAGAGGTGGAGCCGCCGTTCCACGCGATGTTGAGCTGCCCCACCGTAGGGGAAACACTCAGAGGAGGTCGGGGAAGAAAACGCCCACCTCAATTTCACGGTACCGTCGCCGGAGGACCGAAATCGGAGCCGCCGGTTTCCGCCGAGAATTCCGTCTTCGATTTGCTATGTTGGAGGCCGAATTGGGTGAAATTGACCCCACCAATCGACTCAGGAGGGTCGAATTAGGGGGGGTAGGCTCGAGCTCAGCCCTCAACGGAGCCAACCGCCGCCGGTCAACGGCCGGTCAACGGCGGTCAACGGCCGGTCAAGGGCAAAATGGGATTTTGTGATCCGGACCTCCGATCGAAGATCCGAGACCGCCTCCCGACTCGTTTCGACGCTCTGAACGCAATGGTGACCTCCGTTCGAGCAAATTCCACTCCGATGAAAATCGTCCGGTACCGACTGCACGCGGATCGAGGCGATTCAAGCAGCAATATCGGAGTCCAGAATGACAGTTTCAAGAATGGATGATCTCCAGGAAGCATTCCTAGCCATTTATGGTCGCTCGAGGAGCACTGCAGAGGATGCTTCACATACTGTAGATGCAGCGAGATACAACCAGATCTGCTTAGCTTGGAGTTCAAGTAAGTAGGAATCTCGCATGCAATATGAACTGTTTTAGAATAAACTGTTTTAGATGCTTTCATAGAAATTTATGAAACGCATGATCAGTGATTGTTACACTGTTTTATGTAAGAATAGGTTTTATAACATTATAAGGTGACGAAAAACCCGTTAAGGGTAAAATCGTCATTTTTAAGGAAACGGCTAGAACGGAGTCGAACACTCCGATTTAGCATAATGTTATTAGATGGAAAATGTTCCGTGATACGTTAAGTAACGTAACGGTCATGTGAGATCAAGATTTAACGAGGAATGTTTTAAGTAAACGAGTGGTAACCGATAGGTTACAAAGTTAAAAGGAAAAGTAACCCCGGTGGGTTACAAGGCTAATTGAAGGAAATGTAAACTGACAGTTTATAAGGTTGAGTAAGAGAACGGTAGACCGAAAGTATACCAAGTTATGAATAAGGAATAAATGATTAATGTTTACGTTTTATTATCAATCGAGTGGATTGATAATAAAGAAAGTTAATTAATGAGTCGGCTGTCGTTTGATCAGGACACAGAGGCCGACTAATGCAAGGAACGAGAAAGGAACGGAATAGAGAACGCTAGAGCATAGTTTGGGTAAGTTTCAAACCTCACCTACAGCATGAAGTAAATGATTTTTAAATGTTTATTTATATGATTTGCAAATGTGTTTGCAATTGTTAAGCAAGTTGTTTTTAAAGTATGTTTGCATTTATTATGCAAGAAGTTTTAAAGTTCAAGAAAAAGAATTGCAATGAATTTGCAACCATTATGTTAAAGGTTTATTTGCATATTGGTATGCATAACGTTATTTAAAAGTTTAAGTTATGATTTTCAAAGTATTGAAAGTATGTTTTGCATTATGACAATGCATAATGTTTTATAGTTTAAGTTAAAGGTTTAATAATGTATTTGCTATGCAATAAGTTGCATTTATTGTGCAATAAATTTAAGAATAAAAGTTATAGTTTGCAAAATGTATTTGCATTTTATGATGTATTGATTTAGCAATATGTTGCATTTGTTATGCAATGAGTGTTAGAATGCAAGTTATGATATGCAAAATGTGTTTACATTTTATATTGCATTTGTTATGCAATGAGTTGCATTTATTATGCAATTGGTTCTATAGTATAAGCTATGAATTGCAAGTGTATTGCATATGATGTGATTGCATTTGAAATGCTCACTAAAGTTAATAAGAAGGTAACGTTAAGATAAAAAGAAAGTGTCGTACCAGCCTCTTTGTTATGAGGTAATGAAAGTGAAATTAAAGTGTGACCTCCTAAAGGTGAGGTACAAGACCTCAATGTTTGATGGTCTCAAGTCTTCCACAAGGGAAGCATCATGTTTACGATCTCATGATTAATGAGTTGGTACGAACACTAAAGTAAAGTAAGGAAAATGAAGGTTACAAGATAAAGAAAGTTAAGGAACAAGAATAAAGGTTGAGAAAGAAATGAATATTTAAGTTTATAGAATGTTCATAAAAGGCTCATAATTAAAGTTAATAATTGAGCATAAATGAAGTCATGCATTCTAATGTTGCTTGAATGCTTTTTTATGAAATGTTTATATGTTATGTTTATGGAAAACATTCTGAAAAATGTTTACGATAAATGTTTATGAAGAACGTTTTCATGTTTTCAAGAAACGGTTTATGAACGACGTTTTAAGAAAAACGTTCAAGAAATGTTTAAGAGAAAGGTTTTACATTAAATGTTTATGAAAAACATTTCATGTTTGCAAGAAAAGGTTTACGAATGACGTTTTAAGAAAAACGTTGAAGAAATGTTTTACGAAAAACGTTTATGCAAAACGTTTCAGAAATGTTTTATGAAAAACGTTTATGAAGAACGTTTTTAGAAATGTTTAAGGAAAACGTTTATGAAAAATATTTTCATAAATGTTTATGGAAAACGTTCATGAAGAACGTTTCAAGAGAAAGGTTTTCATGAGAAAAGTTTTAAAGCATGTTTAAATGCTTTGTGAGTTTATGTTTGAACTTGCTGAGCGAAAGCTCATTAAAAGTTTTTCATGCTGTAGGTAACTTATGGGTGACCAATGGGACCCGTTAGAAGAGCTGGGTGCTGCGGAGGACAGATGCGAAGATTTGGGTATGGATACCATCACTGTTTGCTTCCGCTACGTAAAGAAAATGTTTTCCATTGTTTAATGTTGTGTTTTCAAAGTTTAAAGAAAATAAGTTTTATGAATAGTATTAAAAGTTTTAAGATACAGTTTATAAACTGTTTAATGTAATGATAAAGTAAAGTTTTAAACTATGATTTAATAAATGTTTCTTATTAAGTTTTGAGAAACGATTTGAAATGATTTTAAGATCAAGTGTTGAGCGATGTCTCCACTTGAATGCGACGGAGGTCGCGTCAGTTTTAAAGAACGTTTAAGGAAAGAAAAAAAAAATTTATTACAGTATTTTCTTACTAAGTAAGTAAGATTACTGTTTATGAAACTATGTTTATGAAAGTAAAGTGACTGCCCGAAAAGGCGGGTCGTCACAAGTACTCACTCTAAACTTCTCAACTGATATAAATAACTGATAAAACTCACCCCCTATTTATAGAGGTCGGACCCAGGGTTAGTTATTATCAGATAAGGCCTCAAAAATTTGAATCTGGATCAACTTCTGATAAAATTGTGTTAAAAACGTGTAATTAGATTATTGCTAGATCGGTCGGTCGAACTGGCAATTGGCCTGCAAAACTTATTCTATCGACAGGCAGAACTAACGCATCGGTTTGCCGAACTTGCGATAATATGATCCCTAAGAATCTTTTATTTTCCACCTGAGATTCTTCAGATAAAGCCTCAGTTTTAATTAAATAACCTAATAGAGAAGTTATCTGATCAAAGCAGTCATATTTGGATAATCTCATAAAAAATAAAATATTCCCAATAATTCAACATGTTTATCTAAAATTAATTCATAAAATTAATTCAACCGATAGATAGGCATGAATTATCTTATCCTATTGAATTTTAGCCAATCTAATAATTTAACACAAGTCATCAATTTGTTGGAAAAGCATGCCGTATCATTACAAATTTATTATGAGCTAGCAAAGAGGGACCTGCTGGACCTATCTAGTTCAAGCTTCGATAATTATAAAATGCAATATCCCATATACATATTTTATAATTATCAACTATAACGCTACTCTACTAAAAGCTTAGAGCTATACTCTTGAACTATATAAAATTACGAAGCATCAAGTAAGCTAAGCATCCATGACATATCTAATGTATTGTATCCCTATAGGATATTCATAATCGGCTTAAGGATAAATTCCGTCTTACCTTCCTAATTAATTTTATCTTATGTTCTATTATCTCACAATTGGAAAACTTACTATCCAAAGACAGTATACCATTCGGTTACACCTATGCATCCAAATGGTTGAGCGCTTCAGTATTCTAATTATAGGATAACGCATATAAAAAAATATCATTAACTCTACAAAAAGAGCTATGGATTTTATATCTAGAATAATAGGTCTATGCTATCAAAAGTCATGTCTCCAACGTACTGGTATGCGTACTATCATAAAGTCAGGATATCACCCTTTGGTGCATCAAATGACATAAGTTAAAATAACGGGCCCATTAGTCATTTCAGGATTAAGACACAACACATATAATTGTCTAAAGTGAATTGATTTGCATAGATGAAATTATTAATCCAAATCAATTCAACTTTGTGTCCTGATATAATATATTGTCGCATATGATAATGTACCAATGTTTCCACTCACGGAGTCCCACTTCGATGGTTAGGACAAGCAATCTTCTGTTAGGGATGTAGACAATATAACAATATTAGCATGAATAAAGTATCCAGCTTTATTCCCTCGATTGAGGATCATATGATTTAGACCATTACCTTTAGAATCATGTCTTCCGTATAATCTATCCATCATATGCATGATTCTTAAAGGTTTAGACTAATGGTCTTAGAATTTTGTTTGCTTATCATACATTTAACAGACATGAACGTAAATAGGACAACATTTGATATATGAACAATAAATAAACTCTTTATTGATAAAATATTTTTAAAAATATACTATAATATTTTACTTTTTAAGGGCACCATATCTAACAGGAAAATCTCAAGTTGATTCAACCGCTTAGATCAAAATCTCCAAGACCTGAAGCAACACTTAACACAAATATGCGATGGCTATAGCAGTTGACACGACTGTTTGGCGGCCCAAGAAGTTAAAGCGTCATAATTGCAATCATCACGATGGTCAAAGGCTTCTTCAATAAGCAACCCCAAGGCATATAAAAGTTCAACTTCCAAATAACAGTAGACCTGTTGAAGTCTCAACTTTAGAAGCATGAAGCAACTCAAAAAGTCACTCTACAGTAGAGGCTAGCTATTGTGAGTAATCTTGACAGCTTAAGGCCAAAGTCAAGATAAAGAAAAAATCTCAAAGGCCCAAATCCAAAAAAGAATAACTCGGCTAGAGGTTGAGTTGATGGAACTCTCCTTGGAGTCGAGATAAGCTCCAGTGCGCTGGGGGACGTGAAAGCCTAATGTCCAGATTCATTGAACATAGAAACGTGGGTGTAGATTTGTAAGAAGGCATTTGAATCTCCACCAAATCAGGAAATAAAACCTCATGCAAGATTTGGAGAAAGAGTCAGATGTTAATATCGGGAAGCTCATTTAGAGCAAATAAGAAAAGGAAATATTCCTGATTGGATTAAGATTTTATTTATTATTTCACATTATTATTTGGTACGAAAATTGTAGCTATAAGTAGAGGTAACGGCCTTAAAAAAAGGACCTTGGTCTCCCTTGATCGCGTGTACTTAAAAAAATAGTAAAAAAACTCTCTTAAAATAGACGTAGCTCTCTACAAGTGAACTGCTATAATTCTTGGTATTAGCATTCTTTTTTGTGCTTTTTTTTTGCTTTTGGTGAGTGTTCCTCGAGGGATAGTGTTGGTGAATTTCCACCATCAACACCACAGAATCCACATTCCTGAAAATTTATACTAGAAAATGGGATAGAGCTGTGTAGGTGACATCTTCAATTTACTACATATCCTCTTCATGAATAGGTGAAGAGGCAAAGTAAGCTCGGCTGTCACAAAACGATTGTAGATGGCAAGACAACCAGAAGGGGCGTCGGCGCATTGGTGTTCATTGGGGCTGAAAAACTCAAAATATCGATCGTCGAACTGGTCATCCTTAAAGACCTTTTGTATATCCCACATATGGCATATAGACACAATATTGCTCGCCTTTGTGGGGATTCTTTCTCTGACGGCTCGTCCCCTGGCACTGCACACCCTTGGATCCCCTCCTTGGGAAAATTATGGCTAATGATTATAGGCCGTGGTACACTGGGCGTTGATATTTCCACGCAGAAAGGAATGGAGACACTGTCCACCATCTTGTCAACACTATCTATAGAAGGAATAATGCCAAAGTCATCAATTTCTCTGAAGAGGGGGTCGTTGTTATGCCCACAGAACTCCTCTCTCCCAGACAACTCGTCTACGTCATGATCATTAGGATAGACTCTGGATGACTCGATCTCTCGACCACTAGCAGAAGCCATGATTTGAAGAAATCAAAGGGAAATCTGAGTTAAATTTTTTCCCAAGTCAAGAGGTCGACCCTAAAGGCAATTATAGGGATGACAAGTATAAAGACACAAAAGACAAGGCTCCTGAGCCCAGCCGCCAACCTATTCATCAAGAGATCAATCTCTTCATAAGAAGGTTGAATAACCTTAGATGTCCAAAAAGTGTGCCAAACAGCTCGAAAACAGAAAAAAAAAAAAAAAAAAAAAAACACTCAAAATTTCTTAAAATCAGGTTTTTTTTTTGTCCTTAATGTTATGTTGTCATTTGCAGCCTATTTTTCTGCACGAATCGTAGAAACATAACATGAGATAGAGCAAAACCAAAAACAAATTAAAAGGTTTTGAAACTTTACTGTTTATTGGAGCTTGAAAATGTTGAAATCAATACTTGAAGGGTGGAAAACCATTTTTTAATTGAACATGCAAGGTTTTATAAGGAAGAGCGAAGAAGAAATTGGCATTAGAAAAGTTTGGCAAAATTCTGGTATAAAAACAAGTATCAAGTGAGTAAAAATGGGTTTCTAAACCCTTTATATAGGCAAAATAGGAGAATCAATCTTGATCATTAGATCAAGAAACTGCCCATCTGAAAATAGAGGTAATGGCTTCCAAAGGTCGTCATCCTATGGTTCAGATTTTAGTCAAGAAAACCCTGAAAAGATATAACAGCCCAAATTGAAAATTTGAAGAAATATAACAAAAGACAATGTCGCGATTTGACATTTGTGTTAGCGGATTCAACTATTTGGTTTCCCGATGAGTCAAACCACCAGTATTTGAATCATTGCCTTGATCAAAATCTTCCCCAAAAAGCAAATTGTGAGCTAACAAAGGTCGTCCATTGAAATACTATAGACTTAATAAAGCCTTAACCTCTAAAAGAGCAAAGCAACTCAAAGAGTTGCTCTGCATTAAGGGGTAATTGTTTTGAGTAATCTCAACGGCCTATTGGAATAGGTCCAAGATCAGCTATAGTTCATTAAAAATGCACGTCTAGAGGTCGAGATCATATAGCGAGCGAGCTTATCAAAAGTCTCTAGAACGTCAAGTTAAAACCGATAAGTGCAGTCAAGATAACAAAATGACCAAGTTTAACAAATAATCATGGTTGAATCTAAATTAGGAAGTTCTTAAATTTCCTACAAATCAAAAACAATAAGTCAACTGCATGGTTAGAGGAAAACGTCAACGGTAAAACAAAAGGGAAATGATCCTAAATTTAAATAGGAACGGAATATTCTTATATCTAGAAAATTAATTTATTTGATTATTTGATTTATTCGTAAAAGGGCTGTAAATAAAGGGTAAGACCCACAAAAAAAGCATTTGGTGTGTGCATTCTCTCTGAAAATAGTGACTTATCCTCTCCTAAAAATGGATGTCGCTCTCTCATGAGTAAATCACTGCAATTCTTCACGTTCTTGTTTGATTTTTTGCATCTATTTTACATTTAAATCAAGAGACTTTTGCATCGTGGTGAGGCAATTCATCGAAAAGTTTGGTTCACCAAACTCCATCATCACCACATGATAAGGAGAAAAATCTTTAATGTTAACCTCAATACAAGGGTGTAAATACAATAGATAGTTCTTAATTCTACATCAGAAACCGTTTACTGAACAAAAACTTTTCATAAATAGCCTGATAGATGCTAAAGAAGAAAATGGATTTCCCTTAAGAGGGAGAAAGAGGGAGAGAGAGAGAGAGAGAGAAGAAAAGGATTCAGTTAATTTAGTTCCTCAACCAATGAAATTTTCTATTCCTGACCTAAAGTCAACATCTAATCGCATCAGCAACAGCATGAAATAAATAGAGAAAACTCAAGGCTAGGTGAGGACAATTGGTACAGTTTTCGTTGAAGATACAAGTCTCAGCGCTCGGTCTTATCACTTGGTCTCCCATATTCGGTGGGAAGTCCGACCTTTAAAGCTAGATCGCCGTTGCTGAGAGAAACTGTTGGAACTGACTGCAACTTTTGAGTGGTTGCTGAAACAGGAGATGATTTTACTATACCATTGCCATAAGCTTTCTTTTGACATGCCGTTTCGGTAGCTTTAGGAGTGGAAACACCTACAGGTTCTTTCGGACTTTCTGCCTCGCATTTGGCCAACGGGGAACACATTGTTTCTGCCGAATGCACCAAAAGCGTTCAAAAAAGGAAATGAAATGCAATTTTAAAAATTTCTTCACCAACCTGATTTTAGACGGTAGTCAAACTTGTTTTGATTTTGCCAATGCTAACATGGCTTCCATAGAAAAGATTTAATGAAGAACAAGAAAGACGGAAAGTAATGTGTAGAGGATTGTTAAATTTACATGATCAGACCTAGAAGTTTACACGGAGTTCAAAACCCCTTATCATAAAAAATTCTTTGGAAGGACATAGAAACTACTCTCCTAGTATGACATAATTTTTTGTTAGATCTTCATCAAATTTATCTTCATCAAATTTCACTAAATTATCATACTTCATTTAATCTAATATAATCTTGGGGTGATTTCATGGTTAAAAACCGTGTCTACCAACAGGGTATTTTTCCATACCCTGCCATAAATTTGTCCCTTAATATCAACTAGAAAAACAAGGATCACTTTAAAGGAGCAGCTCCACCTATGAAAAGTAACTAGGGAATCATAACATGAATATTATACGGTTAAATTAATCCAAGAAGGACAAAGACACGACAGAATGTGTGTTCCTCAGGAAGCCAAATGTTCCACAAGTTTCGTGGAAATTTCAAACCTTAAAGAGATATCAGACGT
Organism: Artocarpus heterophyllus; assembly: GCA_025403435.1. NCBI lineage: Eukaryota > Viridiplantae > Streptophyta > Magnoliopsida > Rosales > Moraceae > Artocarpus > Artocarpus heterophyllus. The sequence goes on along the minus strand of CM046333.1, from coordinate 35,857,200 downwards.
GCAAGAAAGCCTCCTAGTCACGCTTTATTAAGACAATTATAGATTAGCTTTTGAATTAACTTTGTGGAAATCAAAAGGTATGAGTTAAGAAGATAAAGAGACGTTTACCTTTCATGCTCCCACGAGTAATAAGCCGGTTAAGAAAATTACAAAATCCTGTCAGGATAAGGCTTTCCTGCTCTGCATAAAGCTCTGTGTTGCTGTTCCCCTTAGATGACTTTTTATTCATGTTTTCACTCTGTGTTGTCCCTCCATTAGGCAATCCAGCTGCCATAAACATCGTGTCTTTTTCATCACACATCAATGCAAGTGTTCCTGGGGACATCGGCTCATCGCTTTGCACATCACATAAATCTGACCTAGAATCACTCATTCCATCTTCATCTGCTTGCTTCTCTGATGAATTGGAACGAACAGCATCATGAACATCATTTTCTTCTTGACTTTCTCCTCTCCCTCGTGTTGATGAAGCAACTGAAGTTTGATTTCTGCTTTCTGTGATGTTAAACTACATCGCTTAGAATCAAATCACTTAGTTGTCTTTTAACAAAAAAAATAATAATAATAGAACCAGTGAATCGTAAAATCCTTTTCCCAGCAACAATCAAGGGGGAACAATTCATACTACGAAACTGAGCTTTCAGACAATGTGCATCCTTACAAGATTTTGTCTAACGAAAATGAAAATGAAACTGGAAATATACTAAAGTGGAGGGCACAAAGAGAAAACAAAGTAAAATTGGCACAGTAAAATAAAAGAAATAAAAGGGGAAAAATAAACTTCTATTTCGAATTACCCTTAAAGGAACCATCAGAAGATTTGATAGTTTTTGCTCCACCAATAGAGTCGTTTCAGGTAGAAACTTACAATAAAAAAAAAAAAAAAACAGTTTTCCAGAATGCATTAATTCCACCCAAAGCAGAGATGCAAGGTCATCTAACATGTGCCATAGCAAGAAGTAGTGAAATGCAGAAACTCAGGTTTGCAACATACAGGCCTAGTCAAATAATGACGAAGATTTGAAAAGAAAACTTAAGTATGAGAAGCGTAACTAAAAAGAGCATCTTTTTTTTTTTTTTTCCCTGACCAAACCTGCAAAGGTCTTTGCTGATTCCCCTGAAACCACGACCAAAAGAGAGCAAAGATCCTTCACGTCCTGTGGTTGGAGGACATCCGCCAACGGGGATCTGCAATCATGTATTGAGCTCCTGATTAGTTCATTAAAGCAAACTAATAAGTAATATTAACTAAGGAAAGAAAATAGCAAACACCTGTAGGTGAGTTTTGAAGATCCCAAAGCTAATGTGTTCTTATGAACAGTGTTCGATAACATAGAAGAAGTGGCCACAGAAGCACTAGGCTGATTTCCCTGGTTGAAGTTAAAGAAAAGAAATAACCTCTTTCAATTGCTAAGAGGATGAAGGATATGCAAAATAAATACGAAGCAAAGCAAAATTTTACAACAATTAACTATATGAAATTTATGAGATAATTTAGACATCTTTTTTGTCTGAACATTCATTATAAATTTATAAGCATAGCATAGAATACCAAAGCTATTCAACAAACAGAACTTAAGAATCAAATAATGTTAAATTCAAACGATTTAAGGAATGAATACCTGTTGACCTCTTGCAAGCATGTGAACGGGTTGATTGTGGGCTCCAAAATCAAAAAACAATTCGTGGCTTTTTCTTTTTCTGGATAACGGTGGGGTCCCGTAGCCAGAAGACCCAACGGCCCCATTGATTGCTGCATTAGCTGCCTGTTGCATGTAGACTGCACTATGCTCTTCATGAAACAGAGCTTTTCTTTCTTCACTTCCATCAAAATTCTTGCAGTCTACGCATTTACAGTTTTCAGAGCACATAATATTGGCTTGGAAGCACTCACAATATTTCTTCAGACACCCAGATTTCCTGCAGTTACATCCTTTGTTGTGCTTTATAGCAGCTTGGATGTCCCCTATATCATCCTGAATTTTTTCATAGGCATATCTTAAGTTCAACAAGAAAGAAATTAAGATGATCCAAAAGTCAACACTGATAAAAATTTACAACTTGTTCCCTTTTATATCATGACACATTGGTTTAGCTGACCAATTGTAACAAACTTACTTTGGTTGGTGCGCTGAATTAGTTACACCACATAAATACTAGGAAAGCTCCCGAAATGGAAAAAGAAGGCTAATCAAGGAACTAAAAGTGACATAGTTTCTTTATAAAATATAATTCTACGGAAAAATATAATACTTTTGGCAAGAAAAGAATCCAGAGAGAGAGAGATTACATACTCTGCCATCCCGAGATTCACGTGGACTGCTAGAAACCTTTGGTCTGAATGCACTTGGATTACGCTCTAAAACTGCTCCAATTGCTTCTTTTCTAGCAGTCTCATTTTCCACATTATTATGGCAATTTAAGCAGTTGCAGCCATCACAATAAATCCCAGCTGCAAAGCACTCGCAGTACCTAATAAACAACACAATTTAGATTGTTCGTAGTAGAAACAACATACCAGGAAAGATATCAATCCCACAAACATATACCATCAGGTGAAAATGTAAAATAGAAAAGCAATATATTATTTCCATCAACTTTACTAACTAATCTATTCCAAGATATGCATATAAGAAGGATCTGCATCCCCCTCCACTTTGTTTTTAAAGAATTGAAATAAGTTCCCAAGATGCTTCCTGAAGAGAACAAAGAATATTGTGACGCTCTAGACTTTTCATTAAAGGAAAAATATATAAAAGGAGGTTTGCACATATTTTTCTCCCCCTCTTTCTTTCTTTCTTTCTTTCTTTTTTTCTTTTTTCTTTTTTCTTTTTTTTGGTTGCTATTTTCCCCTCACCACAAAAGATTGTATCATTACGAAGAGATGAGTGGAAGCTTTGACTGAAAGAAAAACACCAAAAATAAAAAAAAAGAAAAGCGATTAAGGGAACGGAAAAAAGGGAGAGGGTGGAGCCTGAGGGGAGGGAAAGAGACATGATTCTTAACACATTTGCAATATGCCATTTTCAAGAAAGGGAAACTTGTCCTGCCATACAGTAGTTTGATATCTATCAGATTAAATAAAATCATTAAAATATTTAACATAGAAAGATTCAAAATTAAAAGGCTGAAGTTTGGGATAAACTAGAGAACGTCTCAACTACCCTTGGTACGAGGAGCCAAGACATGCTCCTAGTGCAAGGGAAAGTAAGGTGATCAATTCATTTTCTATAGGAACAAGGACTGGTGGCAGGAGTCCTAAATTCCCAATACCAAAGATCGGATTTCAGGAGTCAAAGAGCCAACAAATAAAGCAGTCTTCCACTCTCCTTACGACTGAGTCAATCTACTTACAACTTTAGGCATCGAGAATTTCGACATTTGCATTGCTTTTGTTTCTTTGGAGTTCCATCTTTTGCTTCAATCCCCGGTTGTGATTTGGGAGACTCGTGTCTGCTGAGGAAAAGTACATATACACAAGAAGCATTAATATGCATAAAGAAAGAGGGAAAAAAAAAAAAAAAAAACCAAGGCAAAATTCTCACAGTTTATAACAATAACTATGAAAGGAAATATACAAGAAAACAAAAAGCAAGACCTATACTTTGGCTACGAATGAGCGCAGAAAAGGTATTGCCACTTCTAATTCAAAATAGTTGGTCTTGTACTAACTCTATGCCAAATAAATTCGGGTTTTGTTTTCACAATGCCAAAATCTTTGCGCACTAACGAATAGTTATGTTCAAATTATTTGAAGTTCCTATGTGCATATCAACAATGGCAATGGAAATATTAGAGGAAAACTTCCTTACACCGACAGTGGCGACTGTATCGGAATCTTGTGCACGGGATGTGGAATCCTTTGGTTCATCCAAGGTTGTTGCACCAGCTTCGGTGGCGACTGGAGCTGCGTCTGTGACAGCACTGCCTGTGACTTCATCTGCAATTGCGCTGGCGAGACTGGTTTTTGAAGCTGTGGCTGCGGAGGGAGGGATTGTGATTGTGACTGTGACGGTGACGGCGACGGTGACTGCTTGGGCCGCGACTGTGACTCAACAGCCACATGAGCCTTCTCCGACTCCGGCAAAACCACGTTCGCCGACGCTCGGCACGCTGCGCCCGCCGCCGCCGCCGTGAAATCCAATTGCCTCGCCAGTTTCTTCGGCGCGAAATCAGGAATCGCCTCGGTCTTCTCCATGGAAAAAAGCTCACCAATCGAAATTGCAGACGAGAGGAGAAAGTTCCGAGCACATAATCAAACAATCGCGAATCGCCTTTCCCCTTCGCAGCTCTTCGCCGGAAATCGACGCGCGTGACGCGAACAGGAAAGGTAGAATTGTGATCCGACGCCGGAGATTCCTGGCCGCGAAGAAATTGAAGCTGATTTTCGCGGTCAGAACCTGAACGGAGATTGCAGAAGAGCTGACAGAGAACGAAATCGCGCGAAAAGCTTCGGGTTTTTCTCTTCTTTCTCTCTCTGTTTCTGCGCCTGGACTGTTTTGGCTATGGAGGTTTTTTTTCAAATTGAATTTATTATATTTTAACGGTTGGATGCGAGTATTGGGCGATCGGACGGACGGTGTTGAAATGTTTCGTTCGACGGTTAGGATTGGATGAAGGGGCTTTTGCCGATTGGTGGGCGTTGGATCGTGAGGAGCTTAGGGCTTTTCTGGGAAAGCAAAGGGAGTGGAATTTGGCGCTAAATGGAATCCAAATCGTGTCGGGCGTTAATGTGAAATTGACACGTGTACGGATGAAATTGACCCTATCTTGACTTGACTTAGAATGGACGGCTCAAATTTGAAACTTTGAATATCTTTCTAAACAAGACGATTAACGTGATTTGAAAAAAAAAAAAAGAAAAAGAAAAAATACGGATTCGTCATGCCATGGCGGCTAGACAAATCCGCGTCGTTTTATGCGCTGTCTTTAGTCCAGAGCGCGTGTATTTTTAAAATCATATTCAAAATTGATTAATAAGATACTATAGGGTGATTAAAAATATTAGTTAAAATTATTTTTATTGTAACATCTAAAAATTTTATATTGTAATAATTTTTTTATTGTTAGAACATATAAAAGCTTTACACTGTTTATAATCGAAAAAGTGGTCTGGATCACTTTCTCCAAACATCCTATAAGTTTTTAAAAATTGAAGATTATCTTTCTTAATCTATATTAAATGTTATTTTAAATATGACTTATTCAAAAAATTAAATAAAAGATAATTTAAAATGTTTAAATAAATATTTTATTAAGCAAATACTGTAATTATTTTAAGAGTTTTTAATTTTTGAAGATTGATTTTATTTAATATTTTGGTTAAATAATGTTTTAAATTATATTTAATAAAGGTTGGGAAGGGTAATTTTAGATTTTTAAAAAGTTTAATCGCTTTAGGGTATTTAATTTGTGTATGACTTTGATAACATATATGGTGTTTTAAGCTCTTTTATGATAAAAAGTGAAAAAATAATATTCAGGTAAAATACAAAGGAGTGTTTTAGGTAGCTTACATAAATAAAATAATGCATTACTCAAAATTAACTAACAGGGGAAAAAACATTTTGAATATCCTTAAAAAAATATTTGATCTAACCCTTTTAACCTAACTTAAACAATAATGCCCCCTTGGACATAAACTTAAGTACAAAGACATCCTTTGATAATTAGAACAAAAGCAAACTTTTCCTCTTTGGGTTTTAGAATTTCAAAAGAAAATACCTAAAATATCCTAAATCAATATTCTTAAAGAATTTTAAATAAATTTCTCCTTCATTTCTTAATTTTTAATTTTTTATTTGGCTTGTTATATATTGTTATTCAACTAAACTTTCTCAAATTAAGGGGATTATTTGGAAAAAGCCAAAAAAAGGTACATAGCATAATGGATTTTTAAAAATCTTTTTAAATACCTTAGCTGGAAATTGACTCAACTATGTTAGCAATACATAAGCACAGAGTCCTCTACAACTTGTTGACTTTTCGATCTTTTTTTCTATAACTTCTCTCTGTAATCAACAAATGTGTAGGTATCGATGATTTTTTCTTTTTCATCAATTCTTCTTTAAAACCTTATTTGCTATGGTTTCTTTTTCTCTAAAAATAGAGAACATGGAACCTTTTGATGGAGGCAAAAGTAAAAGAAAAATCTACAGCAAAAGAGATCCATAAAGTGTATTGATGTTGGTAGGAATATTCACTACAACACGATAGCCTTTTAACGTCACTTTAAAACAGATGTAAAAAAAATTTCCACTTAAGTCAAAACTGACGTGGAAACAAGCAACGTTGTTAGTAAGGGTTTCCAAAGTCGCCTAAATTTCCACAAACGTTAAAAGTCATAAAAAAAAAAAAAACCAATTACAATGTTATACAAATTGCTTTGTTGTATCAATATGCAACCCAAAAGAACAAGCAAAGATCAGATTCATAATCATTATGCACAAACAATCATAATTATAAACAAAAAGAACAAACAAAATAAGCTCTAGAACACAATGCCCAGTTGCAGTTAGAATCATATCTCCATTAAAAAGCAAAACATGTATTGACCAAAAAAATCATAGAAATAAATAAAAGGAAGAAGAAAAATAAAAAGCAAACACAAACATACTTATTTTATAAAAGCAAACCGTTGCAAGATTACAAAACCTACTCGTAAAATCTTATCGCCGTTGCTCATGATGATTAAACATAAATTAACTCGAATGTGTAGATCTATGCCACCATCACTCTTGGCAACCCCTCTTTGATTCTTGCCTTCATCCCTTGCAACAATGGATTGATTCAGGCTTCCTTTTTTGTGATGGCCATGTTGTCAATATAAAGCCCAAACTATTCCAGGCTCACTACACTCCGTCGATCTAGGCTAGCCACACCACCTCCATTAATGATATGACCTTGCAAATTTGGTTTGACGATGCACGCAATCCCCTCACCACTTTGTGTAACCTATTGGAATAATGAGTACGCAGTGGAATTTTAAAATTTTTTAAAACAGAATATTTTTTAAAACATAAGTTTGATATGCTATATACATAAATCAATAAAATCTTTCTAACCTTTGTATGTCGAAGAGCTTCTACAATCTGTGAAGAGAAAAACGTTCCAGAAGAGTCTCAACTAACTGGTTTTCTTTGCTATTCTCTATCCACATTGGAGCGTGTGTGGACACACGTCGTATAGCATTCGATTACACTCATGTATACAAATAATTGAGTGCTTTAGTTTTCTAATTACAAGATAACGCATATAAGAGAATATCATTAACTCCACTAATAGAGCTATATATTCTATATCTATGAATAACAAGTCTATATTATCAAGAGTCATGTCTCTAATGTACTGTATGTGCACCATCACAAAGTCAAGATATCACCCATTGGTACATCAAAAGACATAACTCAAAACAACAGGTCCATTAGTCATTTCAAGATTAAGATACAATATATATGATTGTCTAAAGTAAATTCATTTGCACAGATGAAATTATTAATCCAAATTAATTACACTTTATGTTTCGCTCCAATACATCGTTACCTATGACAATGTACCAATGTTTCTATTCGCAGAGTCCAACTCCGATGGCCAAGACAAACCATCTCCCGTTATACACAACATAACAATCTTAGCATGAATAAAGCGCCCAACTTTATTTCCTCCATTGCAGATCTTATGATTTAGACCATCATGTCTAGAATCATGTCTTTCGCATAATCTGTTCATCATATGTATGTTTTTTAAAGGTTTAGACCGACAGTCTCAAACTTTTGTTTGCTTATTATACATTCAACAAATATGAACGTAAAGAGGATAACAATTGGTATATAAATAATAAGTAAATTCTTTATTAATAAAATGTCTTAAAAACATATTATAGCATTTTACTCTTTAGGGCATTCATGTCTAACAATCTTCCACTTGCACTAAGTAAATAAATATGACATATCACACATCTCATAGCTTTCACATGCCTCTCAAAAACCCTCGCAGTTAATGCCTTCGTGAATGGATTAGCTAAATTGTCCTTAAATGCGATTTTGAATACAGCAACATACCCGCCCTCAATGAAGTTCTTTATCACATGATACTTCCGATGAATATGTTTACTTTTCTTGTGAAATCTTGGTTCTTCAGCATTAGCGATCGCTGTAGTGTTATCACAATACAGCGATACCACCTTATCCATACCAGAAACTACCTCAAAATCTCCAAGAAACTTGTGGAGCTACACTGCTTCTTTCAAAGCATCATTAGCTGCCACATACTCGGCTTTCATTGTTGAATCTGAAGTATAATCTTGCTTGACACTTCTCTAAACAATGGCATCGCTGCCTAAAGTAAACACAAAATCAAAAATCGATCTCCTAGAATCTAGACAGGAGTGAAAATTTGAATCAGTATATCTTAGAAGTGTTAAATCTTCACCCGAATATACAAGCATATACCCTTGAGTCCTTCTCAAGTACTTGAAAACATGGTTGATTGCAACCAGTGGTTTAGCCCTAGATCTGACTGAAACCAACTTACTATCCTAACCACATAACTAATATTCGGTTGTGTGCAAAGCATAGCATACATGAGACTATTCACTGCCAAAGCAGAAGGCACATTCTTCATGTATTCTCTTTCTTCATTAGACTTTGGCAAGCCTTTCTTAGAAAGAGTAATTCCAGACCTAGATAGTTGCCCACCTTTCTTAGAATCCTGCATTGTAAACCTTTTGATAATTTTATCTATGTAGGTCGCTTGAGACAAAGCTATCATTTTGTTCTTCCTATCTCGAAAGATCTGGATACCGAAAACATAATTAACTTCACCCAAGTCTTTCATATCAAATTTCTTGGTCAACCATAATTTGACAGATGTCAATGCCCTAATGTCATTGCCAATTAGCAAAATGTCATTTACATAGAGCAGTAGAAAAGTCACCTTCCCATCCTTAACGTGTTTGTAAACACATGGTTCATCAACATTTTATTCGAACCCATAAGTCTTGATCGCCTAGTCAAATCTTATGTTCCAAGAACGGAAAGCCTGCTTAAGTCTATAAATTGACTTTAGCAGCTTACAAACCTTACCCTCTTGACCTTTAGCCTTGAACCCGTCTGACTATGCCATATATATAGACTCATCAAGATAGCCATTCATAAAGGCCATCTTAACATCCATATATCAAATCTCAGAGTCAAGAGTGGTAGCTATGGACAAGAGAATGCGGATGGAATTAAGCATGGCTACAGGCAAAAAGGTTTCCTCGTAATCGATTCCTTCCTTTTGTGTGTATCCCTTAGCTACCAGTCTAGCCTTGTAGGTTTTGAGTTTTTCATCTGCTCCTCTCTTCCTATTATAGATCCACTTACACCCTATGGGTTTTACCTCTTTAGGAAGATCCACAAGTTCCCAGACCCGATTGGTCCCATAGACTTTATCTTAATGTTTATGGCTTCTGCCTAAAGTTTTGAATCAACATTCTTCATAGCCTCTTCGTAAGTGTAAGGTCTCTATCATATTCATCCAGTTCAGCCAAAAAGGCTTTACCATTAAACATATACCTCTCAGGTTGATGCTTGATCCTCCCACTTCGTTGAGCTCCTTAAGTTGTTGTTCGGTTGGTTTTTCTACATTGATTGGATTCGTTTTTACTAGAACCCCTAGAGTGATCGAATCATTCGTCAACTCCTCGAGTACCACTTTACTTTAAGGCTTAAAGTCGTTCATGTAACTTTCCTCAAGGAAAGTTTCATTCATTGACACCACGATTTTATTTTCCCCCATTTAGTCCCTTTTGGATATTCTACAAACACACAAACTTTCGAACGTGCTTCCAACTTATTCGCTTCCTTATATAGGACATAAGTTGGAAATCTCCATATACGAATATGGTTTAAGAATGTCTTCTTCCCCATCCACAACTTGTGAGGAGTTTTAGGAATGGATTTTAAAGGCACATAATTGTTCAAAAGATAACATGCGGTTTGTAGTGCATATCTCCAAAAAGGATAAAGACAATGATGAAAAACTCATCATGGACCTGATCATGTCCAACAAAGTCTTATTCATTCTCTCAGCTACACCATGCTCCTATGGAGTACCCGGTGTACTCAGATGGGATAAAATCATATTCTCTAATAAGTGTTCTAAGAACTCATCGAAGAGGTATTCTCCACCTTGATCGGATCGAAGTGCCTTTATAGGTTTACCTAATTGCTTTTTTACTTCAGCCTGAAACTCCTTGAACTTGTCAAAAGTTTTGCTTTTATGATGCATTAGGTAGACATACCCATACCTTGAGAATCATTAATAAAAGTGAGGAAGTATTTATACCCTCATTGTGCTCGGATGTTCATAGACCACAAACATCACTATGCACAAGTTTTAGAATCTCTTCGGTCCTATTGCCCTTAGACTTGAATGGTCTTTTGGTCATTTTGCCCTCCAAACAAGGTTTATATTGTGGTATAGATTGCACATTTAAGTGACTTAAAGGTCCATCCCTTACCAACCTTTGAATCCTATTCAGGCTAATATGACCTAATCATAAATGCCAAAGATGAGTCTTATTAGAATGAGAAGTCTTAAGTCTTATAGAGTTATTATCATTAACCTTAGTGCTAAGCAGTAAGTCCGTCTTAGGTTTGATAAATTATAGATTGTTTTGCATCCATCTATCACAAATAAAAGATTTATTTTTACGAATCACCACTTTATTATTAAAAAAAAAACTGGATAAGTGTCTTTAAATAAACAAGTTATAGATATTAAATTCCTTTCAAGTTTAAGAATATAAAAAAATCTTGCAAAACTAAAATCCTATAATTATCAAAATAAAGATGGACGTTTTCACTGCTTCAGCAAACACCAAGGATCCATCACCTATCCGAATCATGAAGTCTTTATGCAGTAAACTTCTTGTTTCTTTGAACCCCTGTAGAGAAACACAAACATGATTAGTTGCTCCAGAATCTATGACCTAAGTGTCACTTGATTCCTCAACCAAACAAGTTTCAATAACTAGAAAATCACACCTACCACCTTGAGTAAGGAAGTCCTTGCAATTTTTCTTAATGTGCCTGATCTTTCCACAAAAAAAGCACTTCAACTTCTTTAGGTTTTTCTTTTTCTCCTTCTTATTCTTGCCATTTGCAGGAATAGAAGACTTCTTGTTCTTATCCTTTTGCTTCCTTTCATTCCTAGGGTTAGATTTGAACTGGATGTAGCTGCCAAGTTAGCCTCGCCACCCATAGAAGTTTCCCTGATCAGATTTTTAAACTCCTATAACTACTTCCTCAACTCTGTTAAGGTCACATCCTATCTATTGCTCAAATTGTACGAAGCTCTAAACGAGATGAACTCCTTTGATAGTCTAAAAAACCATAGTCATCTATGACTCAGCATCTATATCAGCTCAATGGGCTTGAGTCTCAACGAGATAACCCATGACCAACATCATATGCTGCTTCACAGACATCCCTGGTCTTTGTTTGTAGTTTAAAAGTTTTCGAAGTGCCACTTGCCGTTTTGTTATGGGTTGGCCTCCAAACATATCTTTAAGATTATCCAAAATCCGCTTTGTAGTCTCATAATCTTTATATTAAGCCAGTAGTATGTTATTCATATTAGCCATAACATAACACCAGGCCTAATCATTAGCATCTTTCTAGCGATCATATGCTTGGATTTTCTCATTGGTAGATTTCCCAGTAGATTCAGGAGGACACGATATCGTCAACATAAATTTTAGTTTCTCAAAGGCTAGGACGATATTCAGGTTCCTCTTCCACTCATTATAATTCTCACTGGTTTGTTGGTTTTTATCGAGTATTGAAGATAAAGCATTTTTAGACATTTTAATCTACAATAAAGAATTATATACCAAAAATAAGCAAACAAACCATAACAGTTTAGTAAGATAACACAATCAAGTAAACAATCAATTGTGTTTATATGTTAAAACCTTGAAAATATCACATCTTTACAATGATAATTCCTAACTCAGAATTCAACAAGCCACCTAGGGGATACTTGCCAAATTCAGTTAAGAATACAGATACCCTCCAATTAATATATGCCATCCAGAACCCGTCTGATCCAGCATATATTAATAATCATTTTTTATGGTCATTAATTTTATTAACAAAGCTCCTAAGGGAGGTTAATAATAAAATTAACATAAGTGTATAACCATCATTTCAACTATCTTATCCATGATCTATAATCGCCACCTAAAGGTGTGCAATGATAAATCATGCTAAAATAAATTATCCTTTCGGAGATCTAACCCAATACATGATGAAATTCCTTCCTAGGGGTCGGGACCACCATATGCTACCTATAGACCAAAGATAGAGGCCATAGGTCCTCTCTTTGAAAACCTTCTCCCACTCAATCTTTTGAAAAACCAAGGTTTTATTTAAAAAACATGCATGAATAATTTTTAATAAGCGGCACTCCCTATTCTATATGACATGTCATCAATATACATAGCAAATCATATTATAATGCAGAAAAGCAAAGCAATCATGTAAAGCCACAAGCAAAATAATAATAATCAACTGCAATATTATGGTTTCACCCTAGAGAAAAGAAATTAAAGATTACAAGAGATCAATCAAAACATATTATCGATTCGTCATCCTTGAATCTTCAAGTTATGTCCATCTTTATGTGACATCCATCTTCAAGTCTTCAATCCCGCATATATCAAATGCTTCACTTTTTTGGTTATCATAAAATTTCATGTTTCTTAAATTGTCTCAAAAATAAAATCAAAACTATACTGAAAATGCACCTTTTTTTAAAAACCACAGCTCTCTGTCGGCATGTTGATCTAAGAGATCGGCCTGTCAGTCACAAGCCATCGGCCTGCTGAACTTCATAGTTCTGCTTACCGCCAAAACTGGGTGAATCCTGCACCACGGACGGCTTCTCAAACTAAAGGTTCGACCTACTAGTCTGCGACCATCGGTTTACCGACTGAGCAAAACTCTTGGTTTTCCAGAAAACAGTTTTTATGCAATTTTTCAATCTTATTTTTAACAATTCAAAAATATAAAAATTTAGAGACTCAGGAGATACCTTTGAAACCACTATCATCTTCATCTTCATCTTCTAAATCTATCTTCACTTCGAATGATTATTTAATTACAAAATTCTTACATATTTAAAAATAAATAATAATTCCTAGACGATGATGATAAAGTGCCATATAATTACATGAAAAACTTAGATACAAATTCTAACCTCTAAGGAACCATAACCGGCACAAATTAATTAATTAATTAATAATTAAATAATAATTTAATCAATCAAAATTAATTAATAAACATTCACCATATAATCTCATGACAACATATAAATATATAGAAACCCTAGAGTATCAACTCTCTAAAAAATTAAATTCAAGCATAGCAGAAATCAATATCACATAATTTAATACATAGTATGATCATAAACTCGTAAATTTACGTAAAAACCTAGCTCTAATACCAATTGTTGAAAAAACAAGTACGTAGCAGAATTTTAAAATTTTTTAAAACAAAGTATTTTTCAAACACAAATTTGACATGCTATATACAAAAATTAATAAGATCTTACTAACTTTTGTATGCCGAAGTGTTAGACATGTATGCCCTAAGGAGTAAAAATGTAATAAGTTTTTGGAGATATTTTTATCAATAAAGAATTTATTTATTATTTATATACCAAATATTGTCCTCTTTACGTTCATATTTGTTGAATGTATGTTAAGCAAACAATAGTCTGAGACTGTCAGTCTAAGCCTTTAAGAATTAGGCATATGATGGACAGATTATGCGGAAGACACAATTCTTAAGGTGACGGTCTAAATTATAAGATCCGCAATCGAGGGAATAAAGTTGGGCGCTTTATTCATGTAAAGATTGTTATGTTGTCTATATCCCTATTGGGAGATGGTTTGTCTTGACCATCAGAGGAGGACTCCGTGAATTGAAACATTTGCACATTGTCATAGGTGACAATGTGTTGGATCGAGACAAAGTGAATTGATTTGGATGAATAATTCTGTTTTGGCAAATTGATTCACTTTAGACAATCATTTGTATTGTATCTTAATCCTGAGATGAATAGTGGGTCCGCTGTCTTGACTTGTGTCTTTTGATGTACCAAAAGATGACACATACATCTTAATAGTGGTATACATGCCGGTACATTGAAGGCATGACTCTTGATAGCGTAGACCTGTTATTCATAGATATGGAATCCATAGCTCCTCTTTAGGAGTAGTGATATCCTCTTATATGCGTTATCCTATAATTGAAAAACTAGGGTGCTCAACCATTTGGATACATAGGTGTAACCAAATTGTATACTGTCTTTGAATGGTAAGTTTTCCAATAGTGAGATAATGGAACGTAAGATAAAAATAATCGGGAAGGTAAGACAAAACTTGTCCTTAAGCCGATTATAGATAATCCTATGGGGATACGATACACTATGATATGTCATGGAGACTTAGCTATACGGGCTTCGTAATTCTATATAGTTCGAGAGTACAGCTCCAAGCTTTTAATGGAGTAGCGTTGGAGTTGATAATTATGAAATATATATCTGGGATATTGGGTTTCGTAATTATCGGGAGCTTGAACTATATAGGTCCATTTGGTCCCATTTGCTAGCTCACAACACCCTGTAACGATACGACGTGCTTTTTCAATAATTGGTGACTTATGTCAGATTTTTTAGATCTGTTGAAATTCAGAAGAATCAAATAATTCATGTATGTTTATCGGTTGTATTAATTTTGTGATAAAATTAATTCAAGATAAACTTGTTGAATTATTGGGATTGGATAATTCTTGTCTGTTTATCAGTTGATTTAATTTTGAATAAATTAAATCAAGATAAACTTGTAGAATTATTAGGAATTCATTTATTTTCTTAGAGATTATCTAGATAAAGTTGTTTTAATTAGATAACTTTTCTATTAGGTCATTTGAATTAAAACTGAGACTTTATCCTATAGAATCTCAGGTGAAAAATAAAAGATTCGCTGAGATATTTTTCAATAGTTTGGCATGCCGATCCTTAAGTTCGGCCTGTCGATGGGCAAGTTTAGCCTATCGATTAGGCAGTTTGGCCTGCCGATGTGCAAAGGATAAGATTACGCGTTTTCTCACAGATTTTATCAGATATTGATCCGAATTTGATTCTGATTAGAATTTTTGAGACCTAATCTGATAATGACTGACCCTAGACCCAACATCTATAAAGAGGAAGTAAGTCACATAAGTTATTTAGGTTAATTGAGAGATTAAGAGAGATACTCTGCTAGTGAGAATCTGAAACTCCCTGAGAGCTCTTGTTCACAAATCACGAACACTAGCTTTGGTTTCTCTCAATTGGTTGGAAGGACAGTCACCTGGTGGAAGACCTGTACGTGTGAGTCCACACTCACTCCTATCGTGAATAGAGAATAGCAAAGAAGACCAGTTGGTTGAGGCGCTTTTGGAACGTTACTTCTCTTCTCTGATTGCAGGAGCTTTTCGGCACACAAAGGTTAGTAAGATCTGATTAATTTATGCATATAGCATGTCAAACTCGTGTTTTGGAAAATACTTTGATATAATATTTTTAAAATTTCGCTGTGTACTATTTTTCCAACAAGAAGAGCTTCTGCAATCTGTGAAGAAAAGAATATTCTAGAAGAGCCTTAACCAACTGGTCTTCTTTGCTATTCCTTATCCACGACCGAAGTGTGTGTGGGCACACGTCGTATAGCTCTTCCATCGGTTCCAACCAATTGAGAAGACCTAGAGCAAAGATTTGTGATTATGAACAGAAGCTCTCAGGGAGTTTCAGAGTCTCTAACACTATAGTATTCAGTCTTAACTTCTCAACTGATTTGAATAACTCAGAAAACTCACTTCCTATTTATAGAGGTCATCTCCTAGGTTGGACATTATCAGATAAGGCCTTAAAAATTTGAATCCGGATCAACTTCTAATAAAATTGCATCAAAAACGTGATCAAATTATCGTTAGATCGGCAGGCCAACTAACGGATCAACCTACCGAACTTGCTCTATGGGCAGGCCAAACTAACCAATTGGCTTGCCAAACTTATGATAATATGCTCCTTGAGAATCTTTTATTTCCTACTTAAGATTCTTTAGATAGAGCCTCAGTTTAATTCAAATAACCCAATATAAAAGTTACCTAATTAATATAGTCATATCTAGATAATCTCTAGGAAAATAAATATTTTTGATAATTCAATATGTTTATCTTGAATTAATTTATAAAAAGTTAATTCAACTGATAAACAGACATGAATTATCTGATCCTATCGAATTTCAACCAATATAATAATTTAACATAAGTCATCAATTTATTGGAAAAGCACATCGTATCATTACAGGATCTATTATGAGTTAGCAAAGGGGACCGATGGATCTATATAGTTCAAGCTTCGATAATTATGAAATATAATATCCCAGATATATATTTTACAATCATAAACTCTAACGCTACTCCACTAAAAGCTTAGAGCTACACTCTTGAACTATATAAAATTACGAAGCTCAAATTAGCTAAGTATCCATGACATATCATAATGCGTCATATCCCCCTAGGATATTCATAATCGACTTAAGGATAAATTTCATCTTACCTTTTCGATTATTTTTATCTTATGTTCCATTATCTCACTATTAGAAAACTTACCATCCAAGGACAGTATACCATTCGATTACACCTATGTATCCAAATAGTTAAGCGCTTCAGTTTTTCAATTACAGGATAATACATATAAGAGAATATCATTGACTCCACCAATAGAGCTATGGATTCTATATCTACGAATAACAAGTCTACGCTATCAAGAGTCATGTCTCTAACGTATCAATATGTGCACCATCACAAAGTCAGGATGTCACCCTTTGGTACATCAAAAGACATGAATCAAAACAACAGGCCCATTAGTCATTTCAAGATTAAGATACAACACATATGATTGTCTAAAGTGAATTAATTTGCATAGATGGAATTATTAACTCAAATCAATTACAATTTATATCATGATCCAATACATCGTCACCTATAACAACGTACCAATGTTTCTATTCACGGAGTCCAACTTCGATGGCCAAAACAAACTATCTCCCGTTAGAGATATAAACAACATAACAATCTTAGTATGAATAAAGTGCCTAACTTTATTCCCTCAATTATAGATCTTATGATTTAGACTATCACCTTTAGAATCATGTCTTCTACATAATCTGTCTATCATATGTCTGATTCTTAAAGGTTTAGACTGACAGTCTCAGACTTTTGTTTGTTTATCATACATTTAACAAATATGAACGTAAAGAGGACAACAATTAGTATATAAATAATAAATAAATTCTTTATTGATAAAACGTCTCAAAAACATATTACAACATTTTACTCCTTAGGTCGTACATGTTTAACACAACCACCGCTTAATGCTACCAACACTAGATCTATTTGTGAAGCTCTTCACTAGATCATGTCTCTACCCTTTAGAAGCCTTTCATGAAATATGCTCACTACCCCCTCACTAGATCACGTCGTCTTGGAGATTTTCTTGGTGGCACTGTTGAAATTAGAAGGGGAACAAAGTGAAGAGAGGAGACGCTGAAGAGGGGAAGATGAGAGAAGGTTTTTTTTTTTTTTTATGGGAGACAAAAAAAGGTTTTGAAGGGAGTAAATGAGTGAGTTATAGAGAGCAAGGAGGAAAAAGAAGAGTGTAATCTAAAAAAAAAGGGACAGTAGGTTAGCGTGAATTATTAGGAACGTGAAGCATAGGGAACGTGAAGTTCGGTTTACAGCAAAGAAAAAAAAGTAAAAAAGGTGAAATTTTAAAAATTTTGAATTTCAAAAAACATGTTTTAACGCTTGTCACAGCTTAGCCAATATGGACGTCGGTTATAGTGTGACTAAGGTAGAAAGTATTAACTTTAAACCTTTATGTCGGTTGCTAAACAAAAGACATGACAACGGTTCCATCTCGGTCAAACACGTTGATCGACGTGGAAAAGGCATGGTTGAATCCCCGTAATATAATAGTGATTTGGAAAATTCCAAATTATGCCTTTATCATAAGTGGCACATGCCCATTCCTATAAAAGGGTTAGGCATTTGGCTATCAAATATCAATTTTTTATAGCTCGGCAAATTTTATCCAATCAATGTCTATCATTTTTGTAGGGAAAATATTATTTTAAAGTTAAAATTGATTTATATTTATTTTATCACTTAAAATAAATATTTTTCATACTTATCACAATCATTAATTTTAACAATTAAAATAAATAATTAATGCACAATTATTCATTTTAATAATAATTGAAATAAATATTTTATGTACAACCAATGTCCATATTGTCACGTACAAATTACATGATATAAATATATCAATGTTTCATAGAAGCACTCTATCTTGTATACCCGACACTATCCGTTGGCACCATATTAGGTACGAAGCAATAGAACAAACAGTAGATTTAATGATAGTTAAAAATTGTCGTTGAAAAATAAAACGATAGTTTTCAACACTGTTATCTTATCAAGAATTATTATTTGTTGAGACATATCATTAGCGTGTGAAATACTACTAACATTCATGAATGGCACATAAGGCGACAGTTTTGCAAAAAACCATCTATTGTGCTACTTTTAACGATGGTTTCTATTGATCGAGCTAGAAACCATCGTTAAAATCCTTGAAAATTAAAACAAAAATATATATTTTAGCCGAAGCTATTTCTTTTTAAAGAATTTTTTTTTTCAAATAATGTTCACAAATTCATGTTCCTTGTTTTTTTAATAAACTTGATTCATATCTAGAGTAAAAAAATAAAAAAAAATACATAACAATTTTCAATTACATATATAATAAATATAACAAATATTTTCAAAATTATAAAAAAAAAGTTCCTCCATAAAATTTGAGAACCAAAAAAATACTTAACTAAATACGAAGAAAACTCTAAGTTGAAAAAGAATAAATTCAAAGGAAGGAAATTTCAAAAAATTCTAAAAGTACCAAATTTTGATGCTTAAGATGGTTGTAGTGACAACGACAATAATGGTTTAATGAAGAGTCAAGGCAACCAACGAAGCATGGACATAAATGCGACGATTGTAGAGGCGTCCATTGAGGGAGTGAGGAAATAGAAGAGATCAAAGATGAAGTGGGAGAATAGAGGGAACTTTGTGAGATTTAGGTGTGAGGAATAAAGAAATAGAGCAAATTAGGTAGAGAAGAAGGGATTTGAAAAAACTTTAGAGTTTGTAAACTTGATAAAATAGAATGAAAAATAGTATTAGAAATTTAAAGAGGGGATGAAAAGTACTTTAAAATTTTTTGGTAAAAGGACGAGTGGGAAAAAAACTGTTTTTTCTGAAAATTTTGACATTAGACGATGCTTTTTTGGAAATCATCATCTAATGTGCTCGTACAAATTTCAAAACATGGAATTTCCTTGTTGTGTTATGTTTCTTAATACATAAGACGACTATTTTCTATAAAACGTCGTCAAACAAGCATCGTCTAATCCTTAATTTGTAGTAAGACCATCTGGCTAGGCATTTTTCATGTACTCTCAAAAATCTAAAATTTGTCAAGAAAATTCTATAAGTTTTACCCTTAAGAATTATAGAGCTAGTATGGGTACCAAATGCACCTACATAATCAAAGCTTTAATAATCAGTACATTTAACTCTTAATCCACTAAATATTATCATTACCTTTGTTTTGAGCCACTAAGACTATGCATATACATACAAGTGTGTATATATATATATGTATGTATATATTTAGGAGAAGTAAATTATACTAATAAGTTTTGTCCACCGATGTACCCATTACCACGAGTCATGACCCTCTATTATGAGATAATTCATGATAAGCATAGATTGTTACACAATGTTTGACTAACTGAAAACTTTAACGGTATACATTGACAAGTCATCCCCACGATTGGAATTGCACAACCTTCTTTAGATTGGTCACACCCCATCTTAGAGTACTTTGATCTGGTATTTGGCAATATATATTAGAATCAAAACTTTTGGTTGTTATACTGGAAAGCTTTCACGTGTTACAGTGTCAAGAAAAAATATGTTACAGTGTAAAGCTCTCGCATGTTACAATATTATCAACCAAAATTGATTCTCACCCACGCTCCTAAACACCCTAGAAATCTAGTCTGGTAGTGTATAATTTTAATATCGTTATATTAAAATAAATAAAAAGTCTAACAGGCATTTAATAAAAAAACTTAACAATTCATGAATATTCACTATATCAACAGTATATATATATATATTCACACGTGCGTGATGATAGAGCAGCTAATTAATCATTTTAGAAAGTTATATATCCATGTGTGTGTGTGCGCGCGCGCGCGTGTGATGTAAATGATTCTTCAGTGTGAGGCGTAAATATAACAAATATTACTAAAATACATAGCATTTTCTTAACATAACAAAAGTGAGTCCGGTATAAGGATAAATATATAGGATTTTTTTATTTTAAATTTTCAACAACCAATAACAGCAAATACTAAACCAACAGTTTGCAGCCATCACCAATCAGCAAACAGTAGTCATCTCTACCACTCGTACGTCGACCGACTCAATAACAAGCCAAAAGTACATCGATATATTTATGGTTGACAACTTGACCTTGTGGTAGTTATATACATGCGTGTGTATAAAATAAAATAAAAACACACACGCATCTAATTTTATTGATGCCGTACGCCACATTTTCTTTCCAATTATACTTAATCCTCTCCTCAACTATATATATATATATATATATATACACGAACATATATATATATGTATGTATATATAACCAGATCCGGATTTCATTTTGAGCATACCCAGAGATGAAAATATTATTGTCTTGGGTATGTCTTTCCGCCAAAGTAAAAATCTTCATCAGAATATGAAAATATATACATATATATATGAATAAACTACAGGTAATTCGAATGTGAAAATGATCAAGTTAGAAAAGAGACAATTAGTTGCTTATTTTTGTATCATTAATATATTAGTTGAGTGGGCTATGGCCGTGAAGAGTCGTCTATCATTTCGTTAAGTTAGAAACTATAACTCCAAGTTGTTTTTTCCCCTTTCGGGAAAATAAGCTTAAGGATTTTGGCCCTTTTTTATTTTTAAATCTTTAGTGGATATATGTATATAATCTGTCATGACGATTGTAAGTTCCTATTAGTATCTATCATTTGAGGTCCTGCTCGTTCAGTTGCTAATTAGTGGAGCTCATCTGTTTTTCTTTTGTTTCTCAATTCCAGAATCCCTGATGGGTAGGCTAATTTCTTTTATGCTATTTTTGCTGCTTCTCTGTTATTTTTTAAAGCTAAGTACTGGATATTTCTGCCTTTTTTATTTGTACCGCAGTAGTACTTGTTACCCAAAAAAGGAAACAGATCACCAAAAAAAAAAAAAAAAAACCTTGCGTTATGATGAGAATTGATTGCAGACTTATCGTTTATGACGGCTCTGGAGATCCGCAAGTACTTGCCTATACATATATAGATACATATATAATACATTATACGTATATGTGCCGTACAAATTAAGGTACGCACGTGAGGTACGCTAATTAAGGAAAAAAGCAATCAGGCACATCACTAATATTTGCCAAGTTTTCCACATCTGAGGAGATTAGAATTTCATTTGTATTATTTGTGTGAGTCTGTGTAAATAATAACCGCGTGGATAACGTAGGGGAAAGCGAAAAGTAGCTGGCAGAAACTGAGTTAATTGTGACCAGCTCATGACAAGTGGTCAGCTTTTAATTTCTAATGAGTCTTCAGTGTGTCTGTGTAAAAACTTTAGATATAGGGCTGTTTGGAAGGTTTTTAAAAACTGTTTTTGACTTTTGGACTGGAAAGTGTTTGAATGAGTTGACTGAGAAGCGTTTTGACTGGTCAAGAAAATTTTTCAATAAAAGTCATAAAATGTAACTTTTTAAGAAAATATTTTTAAAATTGACTGAAAACTTATACAAGAGTTTTAATAAGATATATAAACTTTAAAATTATTTTGACCCATTTAAATTTTTTTAAAAATATAGTTCTAAATACTTATGAAAAACCATAATTTTGTTTCTATTCTTTAATTAACTAAAAACACAAGCAAAAATTCTGTAAGATGAGCCAATATTTTTATAAAGGAACTATTTAATACGTGATAGCAAAGATAGAAAAAGAAAAGGAAATCAACACCAAACTTTAGGATATACAACAATACCGGAGTATAATAGTGTTCTTAACCGTTGGATTATTGCTATTATATATATTTTTATCTGTTATGATTTTATTGTGTCATATATATTAGAATTTTTATAATTGAGAAGTCAATTTTGCTCATTGATAGAGCTGGATATTAGCCGTCAGTTTAAGATTTTAATAGTCTGTTTTATGATTGTCTATAAAAAAATTTACAGTATATAATATAGAATCACTACAAAATAGACTTTTAATCACAGAAAAACTTTTGGTCACAACATTTATTCTGTCTAATATGTATTTAGTCATAAACTTTAGTTTAAAATTTGTTATGACTAAAGCTTTTAGCCACAGAGGTTTAATCACAGAAACATTTCTTGAATAAAAACTCAGTAACTTAAAGTTAAAGTTACAACATAAATTAAATTAAAATTTATGATTAATTATAACAAAATATTATGACTAAAAATTTAATTTTTGATAATGAACTGTTTTCAAGCGTAGATGTTAAAAAAATTAATTAACGGCAAACACTCTTGCGCCGCTGGCGGGCAAAATTGCTTTCACCATAAACATAGCCCTCATATATAGTTCAGATCACTTTTCTTTTTCCAAACTAAAAAATAGTGCTTTCGATTGACATGATTAAAAGCTTTCACAGGTACTCTAGGTCCTAGCTAGCATTAATTTTGACCAAGAATTTATGTGGAAGGATATTGTTTGCCTTAAAGCTTTTCCTTTCCCTTGCCTTAAAAAAAGAGGGGCTAGGCTAGAGAAGAAAGGTTTCAAAGAGATCATAAAAATGAAAAAAAAAAGGGCAAAAAAGGAAAGAGAGAGAGAGAGAGGTGGCAAAGAAATTACAAGAAAAAAAAATCTAATCTAAAGTAAGAAAAAAAAAAGAATTTTTAATCATATTCAACGGATGTCATTCAGGGGAAAAAAAAGACAAATCATATACAGTATACGGATTTTTGGATAAGTGGGCCACATGCGCATGTTATGCACTTACACACACCCCGTTGCATGCATGTATATAATTGTATATGGATATACACTAGACATTCTCATGGTATATATATGTATATATGCATGTATGTATATACACGAATATATTACACCCGTATACATTATGTGTATGTTCTACGTACATCTATATAGAAGCTGGTGATTTTAGAGGTCATAATATTTGAAGTAATTCCACTTGACTTTAGTTCTTGTCCAAATGATTCAACTTTAGCAACCGTACGATGTACTTACCTAAGCTAAGCTATATAGCCATGCATGCACATGATCTGTCTCGAAGTGTGCTAATTGTAGCTTTATTTTTCATTCGTTTATTTAATTTAATAACATATATATGCGATACATGTAATACTGGATACGGGGAATAAGAAATCTCATCGGTTACTCAACTGAACTTATATATACATGATAGTGCATAGCTGTAACATATTGCTCGTGGACCATTCTCTTTTTTTTTTTTCTTTCCGAAATTCGAGACATGCATGAATATTCGATACATATATAAATACATAATCAAGAATATATTGTTGCTTTGGAACTTGCAGTATAT
This sequence comes from Artocarpus heterophyllus, assembly GCA_025403435.1. Classification (NCBI taxonomy): domain Eukaryota; kingdom Viridiplantae; phylum Streptophyta; class Magnoliopsida; order Rosales; family Moraceae; genus Artocarpus; species Artocarpus heterophyllus. The sequence goes on along the minus strand of CM046333.1, from coordinate 35,833,354 downwards.
GTACTTGATTTAATTAAATAATTATAGTTTAGTACTCTCCATTGTGCGATTTCCAAAAGGCACTTTCTTTTTTATTTAGCATACTAGACTTTCTTCAAAAGGAAAAATACATACTAGCTCTCACTCTTATGTGTGTGTGTATATATATATATATATTTGTATGTATCTGTCTACAAATATAATATACATTTGTTTTTAGGGTATTATGACATAACGTTTCATTTAGAAACATTGTAAAACTCTTCATGCTACAATAAAAGCAAAAAATTATTACAGTGTAAAGCTCTCACATGCTACAATAAAAGCAAAAAGTTGCTACAGTGTGAAAGTAAAAAGCTCTCACATGCTACAGTGTTTATGGTTCTAATCATTATACTAAACACCCTACATAATTTTGTTACATTAAATTGAAACCAAAAGAAAAAGGTTTGGATTATTTTTCTTCTTTGTAGACCAGTATATTTTTCCCTAAAAGAGAAATTGAAACCAAAAGCTTTATATAAGTAACTTTAATTAGGAAAACCTTTTGGGCTGTTAATCGATGGAAATTATCAGGAACTTTCGGAAGGGCAGAAACATCCCACAGTATCACCCTAAATAAAATAAGTTACATTAATATCAAACATCCAATTCCATTAGATAGCCAAATCATTTGTAATTAGCAATATAAAATTAAAAGTATTATATTAATTTTCTTCCTTAAGCTTCACAATGTTCCAATACATTTATATACTCATGATCACACTGAACAGAAGTGAATAATCAATTAACGACATATCTTCTCGGATCATGATCTGACATCTGTTAATCCACACTCACACACGTATATGTAAATATATTTATACATATATATATATATATATATAGATACGTATGAATGTATTTATGTATATGTAAGTAAAGAGAACTACTGCATGCTTAATTTCTGGTACGCTTAACATTAATTTTATAAATGGTCAAAATGGTTTGGGGAAAAAAAAAAGGTCAAAAGGATTATAATCGTAATCACAAAAATTGAGTAAAGCTTGCATGAAACCAGCAGATCACGTGTACTCCAAGCAAATGAAAAACAAAAACAAACAAATTAATTACGTGAACGAAATTATTTACCTAGCGTAAAAGCGGGTCAATAAAATTAAACAGTAAAACATTATTTAGCTTTATCAGATCGCCAAAAAAAAAAAGATTGATTTTGTTTATATCTTCACGTTGGACAAATTAACTGGTCCGATTCGTTTTGCAACGCACGCATGATATGGTAATTAATTATATGTGTGTGTCTATATATATATATGTATATAACATATCATCTTTGGTAGCTGAATAGATCTCAAATTAATTACTAGTTAAGGACAGTTAAGTACGTAAATACGTACTCTCGAAACGTTCAAAACAGTCGAATCAATTGCCACTAGCTAGTTAACCCACTTAATTGCGACCTACAAACTTTTTTTTCTCTTTTTTTCTTAAAAGGAGATATTAATTTAAGGATATTACTCCTCGGACAGTTCGTTAGGCCGATAGTTTTCTATATTTAACTCTGGTCAGAAGTTTCTTTTCTGGTTCAAGTACGTACGTCCCACATCTATTACTTTTAGGTTGTACTTGTACCATAAATATGTGCATTTCGTTGCTTTAGAGCAGACAGCTAGCCTAACTACAAAGCTCGTATCTTATAAAAGAAAAAAAAAATGAGATTTTCCCTGTACAAACCGGAAAAATAATTCTTAGGTACCTAGCTATTTATTTTTTAGCCGTTGAATATGTCAAAAAACAAATAATTTTAATTAAATTTAACAGTTTTAAAATATACACTTCTTAATTAAAAAAACCCCAAAAGAACTCCAAAACATACATTTCTACGCACAACATGGATGTACTAAATAATAATTTATCTTCTATAGTAATATGTATACACGTCACTGTAACCTTATCAAAGTTGTTGAATATTGAACTTGCAAACAACGAATAGTATCAAAATAATAAGAAATAATAAGCAATAAAATGCACGGGACAAATGAAAAAGCACGATTTTTTTTTTCACCTCAAAGTGTAAGTCTTTCTTTTTCTTTTTCATAAGTAAAAGTGCATTCTCTATAGTTAGAAGTCCCGATCAATAATATAAAACCATAAATGTGAAATCAATTGTTGAATTATTGTTTCCACGGATCAATATGTTTGAATTTTAGGCTGCAGACAGAAACCTTGAGTCATGGAAACACTTCCCAACTAAACATTTCTTCAAAAGACTCTTTTGGATGAACGTCCATGATTAGAGGAAATATATGGGGCGTGAGAGGGCCCTCCCATTATATATGCATCCCTTTCAATATGTCTGTCCTAATAATTTTCCAATTCCTTATAATTAAACTTTATAATAATTTCTTCTCTCTCTTTTTCCCCCCTTAGAAATTTCCATCACCAAATTCAACAGTAACTAGGCGATCACTTTTGATGCACTCATAACGCTATTTATAACCTATCAAGTCAATATACCTCACCTATAAATTACATATTTATTTTTGGCTAAAGATAAAATATCTGTTAAACCGGCAATGAAATAATTACATATGTAAATCTTAGGAATATTCAACACAGGGATTAACCTCTCTTCATTCATCGGTAATACCGAATATATATATATATATATATATATATATTGCTTGAATATACCTCCCATGTTATATTTTTTAATCTCTAACTCACCCCCCTGAAAAGAAAGGTAATCTCTAACTCACTTGATAAGTCACAATCAAAATTCTCTGCCGGCCTTGAGTTATATTATACATATTACTGTTCAAAGTCATATGAATAATTTGCATCCGTTACATCAGTGGCTTATAGAGCTCATATATAACCCACCAACACTAGAATATTTCCCTATATAATTAGAGTTGCAAACTTAAAATTGTAATAAGTACCGTTTTTCTTTTTATCAAAATATTTGGCATGGAAACGAAAACTACATTTTCCCTAAAATGTATATACTGATTATATCTTTAAATTTTTGTTTGTTAAACGTTATCATTCTATCTTACAAGGTTTCGAACGTAGGACCTCATACTTCAAATGCAACATTGTAACCAGTACGACGCTCAAGAAGACAATCGTTTTTACTATGCTCATTAAATTAAAGTATATTATTTTCCTAAAACTATATGTACATTAATTATATCCCAATTCTCTTTTCGTAAAATGTTGATATCCTTTTTATCTTACAAAGTGTCGAACACAAGACCTCTTACTTCAAAGACAACAACGCTATAACCAATTAGGTTATGAGAAAAAAAGACGGTTATTTTATTTTATTATATATTAAATTAAAACATAATAGATTTTTATTATTCTTTGTTTTTCATAATTATTATTACAAACTTTATTTTTTTCAATCATCCCAAATCCTTAATTAAAGACAAATCTAATTGTTCTTTTTTTTTTTTCCCAAACTGTTTAAATTTGGCAGGTCAGCATATCTTAGCGCTTAGGGTTAGTAGATAGGTGCTCATTACTCACCAAGAAAAAAAAAATATATTAGGGTTTTATACATCTACTTCCACTCGCCCAACAGTGGCGGTGTGATACACGCACCAGTCAGAAACCACTAATGTGCAAAGGCATCTTTCGCCCTCTTTGACACGACAAGTAAAAGGATAAAAACGAAAGTACGTATATAGTGACGCGACCAGAGCGTGCCATAAACGAGTGGGTAACACTAACTTTTTTTATAAAAAATTTCTTGCAAATTCCCTCATCTAGGGTTTCCTTAATGGAATTGTGATAAGAACCGCACATTTATTCCAAGTGTTCGAATTTCATTGGTCCACGCGTGCTCAATTACCATTAACACATGCTTTTGCGACATAGATACGGTATGTGCATGTCCATGACATGGCATGGTGTGGGCGATTTTTAATACAAAAGCAAAAACAAGACCAAACAAAAACCTTTCTCTCCTAGCAAAAACAAAAACATGACATGGCATTGGACCAAACAGAAAAGATAAAACCCCTCTTCCTCTCTCTCTCGTAGCTTTTCTCTTTCTTTCACCGATTCTCTCTCCCTAAAAGATCGAAAACCTTTCTTTCTCTCTCTAGGGTTTCTCCAAAGTGCGCACCCCAAATTCTGCTTGCCCAGCTTCGAACCTCGTCTCGCAGCTAGGCGTGGGTCTTCGGCGACGGTTTCTCTTTCTTTTAGTGTCCTTTTCTCGAGGGGCCGTGGAGAATCGGAGCTCGCCTAGGTGATGGCGTTGTCGTTTCGTGTGATTCTCGATCGAGTTTAAGGTCTGTTTTCGCGATCTACTCAATCTCCGATGTTTCCTTTTTGAGGTGGATTATAATTGGATCTATGGCGATTATTGCTGTGAGCTATTAATTAGCTCAGTATTGAGCTGATTTGTTTCAGATATTGAGCTATTTTACTGTGTTTAGTACGTCAAGTTTTGGGATTGCTTTGCATTTCTCTATCTGGGTTTTCTTCTGGAGGAACAATCTCTTCATTGATGTGACAATCGAGAGTGTTATTTTGACTGTGATTATGTTTTTAGATGTACGGTTTGTTCATTATTCGCTGTGAATTTGTGACCAGTGAACCCTAGGGATTGTTCGTTTGTGGATTGGTATATCTGTGTTTTCATTTTTATTTGGGGTTTATAAAGGTTAAGTTTTGAGGTGGGTCTCTGTAATTTTATAGCATATATATATCTCCCGAGAATCACGCGATTTTTATTGTTGGGGTTGGTTGCTACAAAAACTATCGGTCACATAGAAATGAAACCCTAATATGTGTCTTTGTCCTATTGGCCTAAGTTAATGATTTGCCTGGCTGCTTAAATGTGTGGGTTTAGCTTCGTGTGTAGGTCTATTTCTTGTGAGACATAAAATTGGCCACCATAAAGTTGTGTATTTGTTGTAACGGAAAATTAGGGTTTATAATGTAATTGTATATCTAAAAGGTTGGATGTTATTTTATGCGCGCAAACATCATCTGAGGGGGTTTTCTAAGCTCTGTTGTTTGTTTTGTTACAAATTTGAATGGCTAATTTGGTTCATCTGAGGTTTTCTAGTCTGGTTGACCAAAACCCTAGCTTGGTTTTTGGGGATTTGACTAAGATCTTGTGTTATGATTTATCGCTCTTTCATTGCTTTCTTTTTAATGCTCTTGCAGTTATTCCTGATTTATTGACATATTAGCATATGATAATGATGCTTATTAATAGGTCAACAATTGTTCGTGGGAATTAGTTCATATCAAAAGTCACAGTGCTAAGAGGTTGATTAAAGAGCTCTCTAACATGAAGGCGGGTGCTATTATTATGAGAGAGAATAATCAAAAGAGTAAATCAGATACTGCCTCCAAGAACGTGGGATCATTCGTTAAGATTGATTCAATATCAATCGACCTTGAAGATGTTAAGGACAAGAATTGTGTGGAGAAGTGTGAGCACTTCTCTATACGGTAAGCTTCTTGGTTATGCAGTGATTTCGGAGAATTAGTTAAGAATTTTTCAGATTCTATGTCTTTTTTTTTATATTAATTAATTAATTAATTATTTTTTATAAATTTTGGCCATATATTATACAAATTTGATGGAATCATGGATGCATTTGTGTTTCAATTTTGTTTACATACATTATATTTCTCGGATTGAGAGACCCAGAGAACTGTTACTCTCTTGTCCATGATCAAAATTTGTTGTTGTTGTTGTTGTTGTTTATATATATTCCTTCATATCCAATATCAGGCTATAGTTGGAATTAATTTTGCTGTTTTGCGTTGTTTTAAAGATGTCAGGTGACAATTTGATTAAACAGTTCTGGGCTGGTACAAAGTTTTTCGAATTGTTTTGTTAATTGATGTTGGCCTTGAAAGCTGGCCTTGCATCAACAATTTTTTGTTTACGTTTAGAATTTTAATATTTGGCTCCTACCCCCTTGAATTATCTTCGCCTAGTAAATGTGATTGACTTCTCTCTCTCTCTCTTTCATATATATATATATATAATATATATACACTGTGAATGGAATGTGGAAGTTTTTATTAAAGCAGTTTCTTTATGATGTTGTGATTACAGTGGATATGTGGCTGAAGTTCGTACGAAAAATTGGCAACTGTGCTGGCCATTCTCTTTAGGCAGTGAACAGAATAAGTCTGAGGTGCAAAAATCTTTGCTACCCCCTTTAGATGCTCCAAAATTCCGATGGTGGTCTTGCCAAAGTTGTCTGCAGGAAATTGGTTCTAGAGGAACTGCAAAAGATTATGGTACAGAGTTTAATTCTTGTATTGGATCTAAAGCCAGTAGCACTTGCTCTCAAATTTGTGATTCTGTGATGCCTTTCCCAGATGCTCAGCAAACTCCAACACCAAATGAAGTGGAGAAAAGACAATCTGATGTCTATACCTCTACAAATGCAAATGGGGCTGTCCACCAACTTTCTTTGTGTAGTGACAAGAAAGAAGTGTCAACTTCAGAAGCTCATACTACCATCATAGGTATATAACATTTGTGGGCAAGTCTAGTTCCTTTGACTTTGGGTATTGTTGTTTCTATAATTTAATTTGACTTTGAGTATTGCTGTTGCTATATTCTGATTTGTATCTCTTATTTTTTAATTTTAATGTTTTATCTAGGACTTGGTAATGGCTCAGAAAATGACGCAGTTCATGAAATTCCCAGATTAACTTTTGTTCCGCCAGAAATTAATTCAAATGTGTTGCAGGAGAAACCTAAACATTGCACAGGTATATTTATGGTTGATAATTCCTTTAAAATTGCTTTACAGGTTAATTTCGATGAAATTGTAACCATCCTAATGTTTACGATTTTGGATACAGAAGCTCTAGATCTGGCTGGGAGCAAACCTAAGGATCAGTGTAAGAATAGCTGTGGAAAACATGAGGTTCCTGATAGTCAGCCTGCAACAAACATGGGCATGTGTAACAGTTCCTCCAAGACTTTTCAAACAGAAAAACCAAATTCTTTGGATGAACGTCAAAGGGATTTAAGGATTGCTTCGGGGGCAACAGTTTTAGCCTGTTTGAATGAAAAGGCAGCTGATGCTGTCAAGGGACAGACAAATGGATATGGTTCCGAGGTATCAGATGAGTGTGATAATGCATCATCTGATAGTGTTAAGATCTTAGTTGGAAATACTCTTCAAGATCAAAATCACTCTTTGTCAAGTGGTTCTCAGCGTCGGAAAACTCGGAAGGTGCGTTTGCTAACTGAGTTGTTATTGGACAATGGAGATGCAAAGACTGATCCTGTCAGTGCAGAAAATTCTCCTCCGAATGCTATTATTAATGATGCATCTGCAGGGGTAGAAATGATTGATGTTCCCAAAGATCATGTGTCTCTCCCTGAAAATTGTGGAGAGGACTTGGATGATATTAAGGAAAGAAAAATGCCTCAGGATGAAGAAGGGAGGTCCCCAGAGATGAGCTCTCTGAATAACAGAAGTAAAAAGTCTAACAACTTAAAGGGAAGCGAAGAAGGTGTTAACGAAATTGCTGTTGCAGAATTGGAACAAGATGCCTCTGCTGGATTGTACTTGCGGAGTAGTACAAAGAGCTGTTCGAGTAAATATGGAAATGACAACATCCCAATTACTGGAAAGAAAAACCAAACTACTGATGCACCTTCTACTTTGGTTCCTATCGGAGAAAGTTTGCCCAGCCAAATTCTGGATCAAGTTGGGAATCCAAGTAAAGGTAACGTCCATGATAGTACTTCTTCCAGGTTAGTAAAAGCTGCTTCCACAAGCAGAAGGCTGGACAAAAATCCCTTGGCTGCCTCAAGAAAGGAGAAGAAATCTAGTTTGTTTAAGAAGAAGAAAAGCAAGATGATAACCGTTGATGATGGACGAAGATCTGACTTCCCTTTTCTTAGTTGGCCAAAAGCTTCATCAGAAGAAGAAACACCTGTGGATGATGGACAGACATCCAAATTTTCTTTTTTTAGTGTGCCAAAAACATTACCAAAAGAAAAAACACCTCAATTCCCTTGGAACAGTGATTTTCAAAAACAAGAAACACCCATGAGAAATGAAGAAATCATGCAAACTGAGCCTGTAAGAGTTTCCTTTGCACAGGCAGAAGATGCAACTGTTGACACAGGACTGCATCTTTCTCTAGGCAGCTATTTTCCCACAAACGAGTTCAGCAACAATGAAATCCCAAGGACAAATATTGATGCTAATTACAAATGTGATTCAAGCCTCTACTATAAACCTGCTTCTTATGCATTTTTCAATAAACAAGTGCATGGTGAATTCAGTAGGAACTTGGATGCAAATAATATGCCCATTCAAAGCGGGGAGCAAAAGAACAACTCTCAAGTTGAAGAAGGGTGTTATCCTCTAGTAAAGCAAGTGGTATGCGCTTTTCTCTTATCACAACGTTTGTTTGACTAGCACCGTTGCCTCATTATTGAATAATGTCATACATACCTTTAAAAAAAAAGAGAATTAACGTCATATGTATTTTGTCCCTTTTCCAAGATTTTCATTTCTAATTATGTTAGGAAATCTGTATACTTTTCATATATTTCTGTGTGTTCTTTTGGTAGTGAGATTACTGTTCAAAAGTCAATATGGTTGATTTTTTTTTTTTTTGGTTAACCACCTTCGGAGTTTGGAAAACTAGTAAACCTGGCTATAACTTAAAATGGAAAGCATAATTTATCTTTTGTTTTTATCTGCCAAAAAGTAAGCATATTAAATATTTTAACTTGACTATCCAATCAATCATCAGATTTTGATGTCTGCTTGACTGTATTTCTTATTTGCATTTTTTCTTATTTCTTATTCGTGTATCCAATCAATTATTAGGTTTTATTTGTACATCCGCATTTCTTTTTCCCCCTTCCCCAGATGTGGTCTGTATATTGACCTATCACATTCGTGCATGTTTGGAGTAATTTCTTTTGCAAATGATGGTTTAATCTTTCTGGTTTTTCTTGTGACAATTCTTTACAGGATGTTTCTGGAGCAAGAAACTGTGATAAAGCAATTAAAGGGAAGGAACATTCATCAGTTAGTAGGAACAATGCTGACAGAATAGCTGCCAACGTGTCTGATCCAGGAGCTTGGGATGACATCCCTATGGAGATTGTTGAACTCATGGCAAGGAATCAATATGAGAGGCGTCTAGAAAATGCTGAAAATAATGAACGCCCGTTAAAGATGGCAAATGAGGGAAGGAGCAATCAGACCATAGATTATGATAGAGTCTATGGCTCTGGGGAGCTTAGAATAAATGAGGATACCAGTCAGAGAAGAAATCCTCGGGCCAGAAATGGAAAAAATGGCATAAACCCTGCAAGAAAAGGTGTACAATCCGCCAAACAAAAGGCAGTTGATTATATTTCTAATATAAAGGCAGACAATTTTGACATCAACCATTTGGGGCAGAAGTCTTCAAGTGGTGTCCAGATTCCTGTTCATTCTAGTAAATGTAGCTGCGCTCAAAACTGCAATTGGAATCGGGATATGGTGGGCCATGAGTTTCTTAATGCTGGCTTGCAGATCGAACCCTGTGAGAAATGCCCAACAGGTTCACAGCCAAGGGAAGCAGCGGCTCATCTCTGGCCCTCAACGTTACCGCTTCGCATACCCCCAAGGTATAATATTCCCCCAATGGTGGCTTCTCAGCCTACTGACTTGGATTATCTTAGGAAGCATGACCCAAGGTTTTTGAATCTTAACGTGATCGGCCATGAAAAGCATAATGAAAACAGTGGTTCCGAAACTTTCAGCAGAAGAAGTGCAGAGTACCTATCTGCTAACAAGCATAATGGAATTGAGCCTCAGCAGAACTTGATGGGATCTCTAGATCTTTATTCTAATGAAACTATACCTGCAATGCATCTGCTCAGCCTCATGGATGCAGGGATGCAGTCAGGTCCATCCTTAAATACAGGTGGAAACTCAAAATTCCTCAAGAGGGTTGGTCCTGTTGATCACAACTCTAAGGAGTATTCTCGGCCAGAGTTTGGAGTTTATAGTAAGCCCAGTGATTCCATGAAACACCCACTTGGTGTTTATAGCAAGCCTAGTGATACTATGAATCACCCACTTAATTATTATGCTAAAAATAAACTTCCTGAGAAACCCCATGACTTTTTCCCTCTCAATCCAACTGTTGGTCCCTCTACTTCCTCATTTCATCATGATAAAGGTTTTGAACGGGCTAATGACTTTATGGGTCAAGTTTCCTCCAGCTCTCGAAAGAAAGAGAAGGTACAGACCTCTAGTTTACTGGCACAGAATAGAGGCTGCAGGCCTCCAAATTCCATGTTTGCAAGTGGTGGTTTAGGCACAAATCACAATGTTATTCCTGCTCATGGCTTGCAGAAAGGTTCGTTTGGCGCGTCTGCTTCTGTGGTGCTTCCTTTGCAACTTCACACTGCAGAAAATTCACCCGAATTAAGGTTGGAAGCCCCTCATAATAACAGAAACTTTTGGCCTCCGAAAATCATTCCCAAGTCTACAATCTGCAGTAATAACAGAAACCCAGCTGACTTTAGCATGCCAGAAGCAGGGAATGAGTATATGATTAGAGGAGAAGACCTAAAATTTAGAAAGCCGAGGAAGAGGCCTTGCTTACTCAGCGTTGATCAGCGCAAGCGGCAGAAGAACATTAAGCGCTCTGCAGAAAAGGCAAATGCACAACATTGAATTTCATGAGAGGTGCGTAATTTGCATTAGTGGTCTACTTTGTGATCTCCTACCATCCATATACATTATGTAGTGATCAAAATTTCCTTTTCTTTAATTCTAGACCAAGGCTGATTCTGTTTTTTTCCCCCTCAACTAACAGCTGGTGACTTCTTAGGATTCTCGCGTGCTGCCGCAGAATCATTCTCATAGTGGGATCAGATACGCCTGCTATTTTTCATGCAAGCTGTTGGTTTGAGTCAGACATTCCAACTCCTTTCAACTTCATTTGGCTTTTGGATTTCGGAGATCGATCTGTGAAGAGAATGCTGGTTCCAGGTCAAGGCCTGCTTTATATGCCTTGATGTGTCTTGAACTTCTGCAAGTAAAATACATGTAATATTTAGTTGTCAGTGTCATTATCAGTTGTTATATGCGAAAGCCTCAACATAGCGCCCTATTTGTAGAATTTACTGTAGTGTTTGTCTGATGCCTCATTCCTAACTGGGAAGACAGGGAACTAGCTAGCATATTTATTGGATGGCGTGTAAATTAAGAACCCCATGTAGGGTGGTTAATAAGTGACTTGTTGTGGAATACTATACTTGAGTTGTAATGTCTATTAGTACCAGAAAAGGAAATTTGCGAGATTATGTACTGCTGCTATAACTTAGTAGACAATAAGACTTCTGGAACATAATTGTGGAAGCATTATGTACTTAATGTGATCTGATGACCGTTTACAGAAGGTATGTTGGCACCTGGCACATATTTTGACAATCTCTCTCTCTCTCTCTCTCTCTCTCTCTCTCTCTGTGTATGTGTTTTTTGTCTCTATATATGCCCCTCTCTCTGTCTGTTTTGTCTCCATAGACCTCTTATAATTGTAATTGTTGCAGAGTAGATAATTTAATCTGAATTCAGGTCCTTGTCGTGTCAAATGTTTTGTGCAATGGCTTGATGGGCAAATGGTGGAGGTAGCTAACTCTATTGCAATATACGAAGTGTTTTTCTCGAAAGGCATTTTTTTGTTCGTCTACCAAACACTTGTGCACGACAAATTGTTTTAATCAAGCTTTAAGAGGCAACCTTAATTTCAAATACCACCTAATGGTGACATAGCGGTAATAATTGTGGTTCCCCTATTGTTAAAGTTTTGAGTGAATTTGTGCCTACTAGTATAGTACTTGATTTAGAGTGTCTGGGACCACGCTTCCATATAAACCCACCCTTAGCATATTCATTAAGATTGGGACGACGTGCTCCTCATTAAGAGGAAGGGAGGGCCTTCAATGAACATTCTTGTCATTTTTAGAAACCCCTTAAAAACACTTAGAGGTGATGGGTGTGCTAATGCGATCTCTCATTTCACCAACTTTTTAGCAAAGAGAACCTTAATTTTAAATGGATATTAGTATGAAAATATGTATCAATGTTTGGAAACAAAAGCTAGATAAAAGTATTTCACATAATATATTTTGACCATTAACTATGTATTTGGTTTATCTAGATTGATTTGGGACATCGGCAGTTGATAAAACACATCGTCATAAGTATTGTTGATCGGGAAGTTATGTATCATTGTGCTAGACAAAGAAAATTGACACACTAAAATAAACGATATCTTGCAAATCTCGATAAGTTTGGACCTTTATATATTACCTTAAACATGGATCATTCGCAACATTTTTAGGCTGTAGATTACGAAAAAGGATTTGTTTTTCCCTATTATTTGTACATGTATGCTCCTTCTTAATAATCAATAAGAATTATAGTTTTCTATTCTCAATAATTTTCATGGTACCAGAGCCACCTCTGATTACCGAAAAATCCCAAGGCTAAAAACCACTGTTCGTACGTCGTCCATACCGTTTTTGTACAGCCATCCGTACCGTCTCGGAGCCTCCTTTGTATCTCGATTTTTTCTGATAACCAAACATGGCCACGGAAAAAATAGATTTCGGCCTCATGGAGGATAGGATGGCATCCTTTTTCTCATTACAGGGCATAAACTGAATGGAAACAACTACAGCCAATGGTCACAATCTGTTAGGATGTATATATGTGGAAAGGAAAAAGATGAGTATCTCACTGGCGAAATCACTCTTCCAAAGGCTAATGATCAAAAATTCAAAAACTGGAAGATAAAGAATAATATGATCATATCGTGGCTGATCAATTCCATGGCAAAGGCACACGAAATCTGGGATGCGGCAAAGGAATTCTACTCAAGCAAAGAAAATACCTCTGAAATCTTTAAGATTAAACCTAATCTCCATGATCTTGACAGGGACATCTTTCCGTCACCCAATACTACAACATTCTCACTCGTCATTGGCAGGATTAGATGTATTCAAAGAACATCAATGGGGCTATCCAGGAGATACAAAGAAGTTTAGAGATATAATAAAAAAGAAGAGGATCTTCAAGTTCTTGATGGAACTTAACAAAAATCTTGATGAAGTTCGAGGATAGATATTAGGAATGACTTACCAAGTATCCGAGAATTCTTCTCCGAAGTATGCCATGAAGAGAGCAGGAAAAAGGTGATGATGGGAGCTTCCACCATTGTTTCGGTCATAGACAACTCTGCCTTTGTTGCTTGAGGAGTTCAACACCACAACGACGACAACCTTCAAAGGAAGAAAAGACCATGGTGTGATCACTGTCGAAAACCAAGTGACAATCGTGAAAACTGTTGGAAAATCCATGTGAAACCAACGGATTGGAAGCCTTTAAGACCAATGAGAAAAAGAGCCAAGGGAACCATGTCACAAGTAAAAAAGGACTTTCCCCCACCGAAACCAGCCTATTCAGCAAGGAATAGCTTGAAGCTTTACAAAAGATATTCTTACAACAAGTTCTTGCCCCTGACACCATTGGAACGGCATCAGTAGCACAAAAAGGTAATTATAGGAGTGCTTTTACCGTAAATTGTGGAAAAGCAGGTGCTTCGATTGTTGATTCTAATGCATTATATCATATGACAAGAGATACCACAATCCTCCATAATTACAAACCTAGAGGAGAAAATATCACGGTAAAAAGTGCTGATGGATCCATCTCTAAAGTAGTCGGAATAGGTTCTATTATTGTTTCAAAGGACCTAATCTTAACATCAGTACTTCATGTCCTAAATTTGGATTGTAATCTATTGTCAATTAGCAACTTACTCAAGATCAAAACTGTGTTGCTAAATTTTTCTTGAATGTGTGTGAATTTCAAGATTTAGATTCAGGGAGGACAATTGGCAATGTCATGTGTTCGGGACTCTTCCTATTTGAAGCCGATGAATCTCCTACAGGACAAACTCACAATGCAGTATGCGTTTCCAATAAAGATTTTGTTTCCAATAAAGATAGGGCAATTATGTTGTGGCACTATCATTTAGGTCATACTAATTTTTTGTATCTTTAAAAATTGTTTCCATCTTTGTTTAAGAATAAAAACCCAAAACATTTCCAATGTGAGGTTTGTCAATTTTCAAAGCATATTCATAATTCCTATCACATTCTTCCTTACAAGGCATCTCATTATTTCTCAATGATTCATGGTGATGTATGGGGACCATCTAGAATAAAAAATGTGACTGAGACTAGGTGGTTTAAGTCTTTTGTGGATGATCATACCAGAATTACTTGGCTATTTCCCATGAAAGAAAAATCAGAAGTAGGCCAAATTGTAAAAAAAAATTCAACATTATGGTTCAAACCCAATTCCAAGCAAAGTACAAGTATTGAAAACCAATTATGCAAAGTGTAATTTAAAACAATTCTAGAGGAATACCTTGAGAGTCAAGGAATTGTTCACTAAATTTTCTATGTCGAAACACCCTAATAAAATGGGATTGCAGAAAGAAAGAACAGACACCTCTTGGAAGTTGCCCGGTCCCTTATGTTTACCACACATGTTCTGAAATTTTTATAGGGTGAGGCAATTTTAACCACTATATATCTGATAAATTAGATGCCCTCTTGAGTCATGAACTTCCAAACACTGTGCCAAGTTCTTCTTCATTCATTTCCAAACACTTGTATATTGTCCACTCTTCCCACAAAAGTTTTTGGTTGCACTATGTTTGTCCATGTACATGCCTAACATAGCAGCAAGCTCGACCCCAAGGCACTCAAATGTATATTTGTTGGATATTCTCAAACCAAAAAAGGTATAAATGTTACTCGCCCGTCACTTGATGTTTTAACAACTCCGTGGATGTCTCCTTCTTCGAGTAACAATCCCACTACAAATATGATACTCAAAGGGAGAACTTTAGATTGGAATATCAGCTTTAGGACATTGATACTCTAGATATTTCCTATGCTCCAAATCAGAAGCCAACTCAAATAGATCAAAATCAAGGCCCAATCTTTATCATCCAGCCTGAATCAAATTTTCAGCCAAAATCCCAAACACCTCAACCTTCCACTCACATACAACCTGCGGCAACCAATGAGTTACGTGTCTATTCTAGGAGAAACAAGGCTCAAGAGGAACTGAACTACAGCCACCTAACCAGATTCATGAATCCAATCTGAATTTAGAACCTCAAATTTCACATATAACTCCAGTCCCAGTCCTACTTCTAAAAAAGCACCTATTGATGATAGACCAATTGCTATAAGGAAAGACATTAGATCATGCACTAATCATCCTATTTATAATTTTGTCTCATATGGACAAGTGTCACCTAGTCATCGTGCCTCTGTTAGCAATTTTCATAAAATATAGTTTCCCAGTTTAGTTCATGAAGCCCTCAATGTACCTGAGTGGAAGGCAGCCATTTGAGAAGAATGGTACTTGGGTATTATCTAAGCTACCAACAAGAAAACGTACTGTAGGTTACAAATGGATCTTCACAGTGAAACACAATGCAAATGGGTCAAGAATGGGACTTGCATTGTTTTAATTTTTAATACGAAATCAAAAATTAATACAATACAAGTCGTGATATCAAATATAATCAAAAACCTCTGTATTAGACCGTATTGCATAACTTATATCAAAAGAGTGTATTAATAAACCAATCAAATATTCAAAATATATTAAAAATTGACATAGAAGTTGAAGTTTTAAAATGATTTGAGACCGAGGCCTGGAGTCAGGATTCGAGACTGAGGTTGGGGTCAAAATTCAAGACTGGGGTCAGAGTGGAGATTAAAGGCTAGGGCTGGGGTCGAGGTTAGGATTCAGAATCAGGGTCGAGGTTGGGATTCGAAATCAAGGTCAGGATTCGAGGCCAAGATTTAGGACTGAGGTCGGGGTTGAGGTCGAAGTTGAAATTTGAGATTGGGGTTACGGTCAAGATTTGGTTTCAGTGTCGGGATTTTGAGTTAGGATTTAGGACAGGGGTTGGGGTCGAGGTCGAGATTCAGGATTGGGGATAAAGGTCAAGGTTAGGATCGGGATTTGAGATCGAGATCAGGGTCGGGATTTGAAATCAGGGTCAGAATTTGAGGCCAGGATTTAAAACCAGGATCGAGGTTAGGGTCGAAGTTAAAAATCAAGACTGGACTCGTGGTCAAGATTCTGGGTTAGGATTTAGAACCAAGGTTGATGTTGGGATTTGGAATCCAGAGTTGGGATTTGGAATCGAGGTCGGGTTTCGGATTCATTAGGACCAAGGTTGAGATTTGAGGCTAGAGTAAGGGTTAGGATTTTGAACCAAAGTCAAGGTTAGGGTGAGAATTTAGGGTTGAGGTTGGGGTAGAGGTCGGGTTCTCCAAATCCCGACCTCAATCTAGACCCATTCCTAAATCCTAGCCCCAACCCCAACCCCAACCCCAACCCCAACCTTGACCCCTAGTCCTGAATCGCAACCTTGAATCCCAATCCTAACCCCGGTCCTGATCTCAATTCCAACCCTGACTTCGAATCCCAACCCCAACACCGGTTCCAAATCTAGACCCTAAGCCCAGTCCCAAATCCTGGCCCCAACCTTGACACCAGTCCCGAATTCCAACCTCGACCCCAACCTTGATCTCAGATCCTGACCTTAACACCAATCTCTACTCCGACTTCGATCTTGGTTCCAAATCCTGTCCCTGACCCTGGTTCTAAATCTCGATCCCAACCCTAGCCCAAAATCTCTACCATGACACCAGTCCTAACCTTGACACCGATCTCGACCTCGACACTAGTCTTGAATCTCGACCCCTACCTTAATTTTGAATCCTGACCGTGACCTTGGTCCCAAATCCTAAATCCTGACCCTAACCTTGGTCTCAAATTACGACTCCTAATCACAACACCGATCTCGAATCCTGACCCCAACCTTAAATCCTAACTCAAATCCCAAATCCTGTCCTTGACCCCAACTTCAAATCTTGACCCCAACCCCGACCCCGACCCCGACCCAAACCCTAGTCCCGAATCCCATGCCCGTCCCTGATCCCAACCTTAAATTTTGACCTCGACCTCGATCCTGAATCGTGATCCTGACTCTGGTCTCGAATTCCGACCTCAATCCCTGTTTCGAATCTTGAACCTAAATTTTGACCCCGAAACTAGGACCCAAATTTACTATATTGAAAGTTTAAAAACTAATACAATATAATACGGTGGTAAATAAACATTGTATAGTGTAATACAACATGTTAATAGGTGCAAAATGAAACAATGTATTATATAACACTAATATGACACAATACAATGCAATACAATATAATATATTATGTCAAACAGGCCCTTAATAGTAGGATATCTTACTGTGTTTTTAAACATCAAATTACTTTAAATTATCTAAAAATAAAAAGGTACGCAACCTCATGAAGATCTATTATAGTCAGAACCAACCTAATACCCACAAATTTTTTTGTTCATGCCCTATGATTGGAACCAATAATTTTGATTTAAGAACTTTATACCGTAGTAACTTTTTGTTTTTTTTTTTTATAACATATGAGAACTTTACCCTGTTTACAGTTGTAACTGATAGTTTCAACCATTTTGTCAAACTATAATATTCTATCCTTAACTCAGATGTTAAGAAATAAAATGAAAAGTGAAAATCTTTTATTGACCAAGAGAATCTTTTGTTTTCTTTAACCTTATCGAAAATTAATATATATATATATATATATTTATATATTTATATGTGCGCGCGTGTGTTAAATGTAAAGGCTGTTAAAATCATATATATTGGAAGCTTCTCATAATCTCCCCAGATTTAGCCTTTTCATTTTCTGAAACTAATTTATTTGAGCAGCATGAATGTCTTTTCTCTTTTCTGGGACCGGGAGGACGATATGACAATGCCGCCATAAACGTTTTCTAAGGACTACCTTTAACAAATAACTAAAGAATAAATAAAGAAATAAAATAATAATAACAAACAACAAACATTGTGCAAGATTATATTTAGGAAACTAACCATTCCATGCTGACGCTGGCTTTCATCATTATTAATTTTAATGTAATTAGCAATTTTTTTGTTTTTTTTTTTTGGTAATTAATTACT
This sequence comes from Artocarpus heterophyllus, assembly GCA_025403435.1. Classification (NCBI taxonomy): domain Eukaryota; kingdom Viridiplantae; phylum Streptophyta; class Magnoliopsida; order Rosales; family Moraceae; genus Artocarpus; species Artocarpus heterophyllus. The sequence continues at coordinate 35,815,246 of CM046333.1, read as the reverse complement.
TGATCTCAAATCTGCGCCAAATTGTACAGTATTCGCAAATAATTAATACGGGTACTGCGAAGTGACCATGATGAGCTAACGACAACTTTATTTTATTTATTTATCAAAAAACGACAAATTTGGATTAGATTTATCTACGACGTACGTACCTTTTTGTGGTATAAGAGATGTTTGATTATGTGAATCATAGTCTAGTTCAGTTTATCAGGTAACTTTGACCGTCAAGTACGACAACGTTGATATATGATCGACAAATCTAAAGAGAATCCATTAAATCTCTCCCTCTCTCTCTCTCTCTCTTGAACCGACTTTGTTAGATCTTTGCTTTAGTGATGGGCCAGAAGTTTTTATCAAACATGGGGTACTATGCATGTAAAAAAATTACTAATAATTTTTATTACATATAAATATAGTTATATGGTTTTATTATCAAGTGGAGGTACAAATCATAATTTTTTTAAGAGAACAAGAGCGCAATGATTATTTCAATTTTTAGTAAGGGCACAACTATAATTTTTCATGTAAAATAAGAGTACAACTAAAATTTTTTAAAAATTTATAGGCAAAAAATCAATACTTTAAAAGTTAAACAGGGACATGTTACAACTCAACTATATGTAGCTCCGCCAATAGCTTTACACATAGCTACCCTTGTTTGGTGCATGGGATAATGTATAGGATTCTCATATTTGGTGTCAAAATAAAGAAGAGATGACTAATTATAGGGTCCATTTGACACAGATTTTGGTTATAGTTTTAGTTAGTAGAAGAAAAGAAGCATAATTATTGTTGTTTTTTCAGTGAATGCTTGGAACTATATTTTTAAAAGACTTTAATTAGGTCAAAATGGTTTTAAAATTTTTTAGTAAATAATAAAAATGTTATAATAAAGTCTATAATATCTATAAAAACTCTTGTATATGTTTCGAAGTCTAGTTTAGAAGTGTTTTTTTGATAAGTTATATTTTATAAATTTAACTGAAGGCACTTTTAGAGAGCTAGAAGTATTTTTTACAAACCATTAAAACACTTCTAGAAGCATCGTTTGAATATAGGAAGCCAAAAGCAACTTTTAAAAAGCTCTCACAAACAAACCCATAGATTAACTTGCAATTAATCTTCTAATATATTCTACTTCTAAACTCCAAAATAATCTATTAAAATATTTCATATATATATATATATATATATATATATTAAACTTTATTTCAAAATATACTTGGTATTTACATATCTCAAATAAACAAAAATTTTGAATTTTTAAAAGTTCAATATTATATAATCAATCTAACACTATTTTTGAACTTATATAAAAAATAATCTAATCCACCAATTAGTCATAATTCCATCCAATTTAATCTTTTTAAGAGCATGTGCACCAAGTGAAATCTTAGTGTTTGACTCTTGTTGAACAATATTATATACTGTAAAGGATCGTTGAATAATAATATTGATAAGACAATTAATGAATGTGTATAGCCATTTAACAAATCAAATCTAACCCTATTTACTTCTGATAATTTCACCCGCCAATTAAACATGCATACATCTCATGATATCTACATATAGGAGAAAGTTCACTAATTAATTATGTGGAACGTCAAAATTATATGACAAAACAAAACCGTATAATATAGATCTTTCTCTCTCTCTCTCTCTCTCTCTCTCTCTCTCTCTCTCTCTCTCTCTTTTGGCTGGGAATTCCAAGGACAACTTATTTATCACAAGCTTAGTTTGGCAATTGTCCGTATGTGTGTGTATATGTATATTTTTTCTTGGCTGTGGTATATTGACGTAGGGAGAACTAGAATAAATTAGCCTTTAATTTGTTATTTTTATTAAAGTTTATTGTTTAGCTTACTTGCCGTTATTTTTAGTATTTTGTAGTAGAGATTTATCGTTTAAAAAGCTATATAAGCTTACACTTGGAAATGTAATAAGACTAGAATATTGAAAATTGAATACAACATTGAGTGTGTTTTCTCTATGTTGAGGGTTTTCTTCTTTAAGAAGCTTTTCTTAGGTTGGTTTTTAGATCTTCTGTTTAGGTTAGGTTGGTTTTCTTAGAAAATATTATTTTTCTAATATTTTCCCAAATCATGCTATATATATATATATATATGCATACATGCATATAGCATCCTTCTTTAAAAGTCCTTTGGTCGATCATGTTGCCAGATACTGCAAAACGATTATGTATATTTGGCTTTTTTATTTTGTAAATGATGTAATAATTTATTATTTCTTATCAAGAGAAGTTACTGTTTTTGCTTCAAAATTGTATACAATATATGTGCACTTTTTTATTTCGTTCACCTTACGTTTTGCTAGCTTATTGTTGTAAACCCTAATTAGCTAGCTTGGAATAAAAGAGATCAGTCTAGGTCCAAACCCATATTATTCTCAAGAATTAATATGTACTTTTAATACCTTATTCCCAATTTTCTAAGGTACGATGTTATAATACTTGATATACTGATTTGGATATTGGAGAGTGATGAGCAGGACATACTGGGATCTATATATAGGATATAAAATGGAGCACATAAAATAGCAAATCATGCATTGATGATTTCTTAGTACTTTTACCAACTCTATAGCTGCTCAAGTGTTCTATGTTATACGAGGAACCCACTCCCACACGCACATCAAATAAAGAATTGAGAGGTAAATAAATGATATTAGAAAAAAATTAATCCATACTAATTAAGTTGGCATCGTGAAAAGTCTCACATATATATATATATCTCAGATTCCTCACCTAATATTATTGAAAAGAAAAAAATATTACAAAAGCCGTCTGAAGAGAACAATATCAAAGGTAAACAAAACTAGATTCTAAATCACAGAAAAATAAAGTTAAAAGCCGAAAACTAGTTTCAAAGGATTGAGTGATCTAGGCTATCAACGAGCGAAAATCAGGACTAGAGAACCACCAAGAAGTGTCTATCAACAACATAATCACCTTCTGGAAAAATGCGTAAAACACAAAAGGGGGTTTCTATTATCAACAAATTAACAACATAATAAGCGGAGTACTAGCATTCAATAAAAACAAATTTCAATTGATAAGTGTTTAGCAAATTTGGTTAGAACTAATTTTTTAGTTTAAAATACTGTAGCATATGAAAGCTTTATACTATAGCAACTTTTTTCCTTTTACTGTAGCATGTCAAATGGTTAAAAAACTTGGTGACGATAATGACACCCGCGAGCTTAGCTCTTAGCACATGAAGAATACCTAAAGATTTAGTAAAGCAACTTAAAAAAAAAAAAAATCTGGAAGTTCCAAAAATACCACTACAACCAACCAAGTCGATCCACAGAACCATCACACTTCTAATTTGATATATACAAAACTAGTATGCTTTTCTTGAGGACTTGGGTTGAGGTAATTATAAGCTAGATGCCATCTCAGTGGACCCATAAAAGGGTTACCTGCTTGCTTTCTCTATTCTAACATCCCTAGTGCCTTCGTACATCTTATCCACTTTTTTTTTCTCTCTCTTATGGAATATCATTGACCTACATGGGTCCCCTCTGCTCATGGGAAGAGCAATATATATATATATATATATATATATCCTAAAGTGGTATTAGATAAATTTAAGAATAAATTGCAATGTTGTATCGTAAACTATATTCATTTTTTACTTTATGTATTCCAAACTTTTAATCTTATAAAAATGCCTCTTAAATTTTAAAATTATTAACAATTGAGATTGAATAGCTAAGGAGAATTAAAAAGTATTGACGATTTAGTCATGAGATTGACGCGAGAGTTTTTTTGGGGATAAAACTTGTCATTTTAAGAAAAAAAATTAAAACTCAACATGTCAAAAAATATATTAAACGAAAATTAAAAATAACTATTGAACCACAATTGTCAATAATTTTAAAGTTCATAGTATATTTCGTCAAGATCAAAAGATCGAGATGCTTAAAAAAAAAGCAAATAGTTTATGGCGTAACATTGTAATTTAATTCACTCTCAATTTAATAAGTTCATCTCGCATTGATTCCTTTGAAAGGTTATTTCACACGAACACCAAAATCAATTCCTGCTTATTGCAAATTAATATCCTTGGCCCTTTCTTGCTAACATAGACATATAATGGATACTCTTTTTTGCTTATAGAAACAAGAAAATCAATATTATTCTAGAAAATATGGCTTTCCTATTGAGGCTTGGCAATTTTTATTTTTATTTTTATTTTTTATGGAAAAGGCTTGGCAAATCTTTACTTCCTATAAAAGTAAAATAAATAAATAAATAATAAACGCTATCAATTATTGAAGTCTATGCCCTGTAGGGAATAGATTGTTATTTATCTTTTTTTTTTTTTTTGTGCTTGTTAGTAATTGATAATTGATATATGGACCAATACTCAAGGGTGATCATGATTGATTTACCTCATAAATCTAGTTCCTTATCCAAGTTCTGGCTCTAGCGTTTAAACTTATATATAACACAAACACAAACAAAAACAACAAAAACACATTTCTGAAATTGAAGCTGTTCTTTAATTTACTAATTAGACCTTGTCTTTTGCTTCGAGATGGCTAAATTATTGAAGTTAAAATTGGCCTGAGAAAATGTTAATTGTCAGTTGCATATATCATACCGCCATTTTGGAGTAAAATAACATGATTAGAAGGTTATAAATACCTTATTTTTATAATTACATACATACATATATACACACACATATATATATATGCTGATGTAAAGGTTCTCTAAATTCAAAACCATCAATGATCAACATTGTTATATGTGAACCTCGAGAGATCACCTGCTAAGAGAGCCTTTTCCTCCTTTTTTTTTTTTTCTTAAATCTGTAAAAGAAATTGCAATATCCTTCACGTTATACACACAAAAACAAGGAAAGGGAAATTCTATCACCTTTGAGGAAAAATATATATATACACCCACAAGTAGGGGTGGCAAAACGGGTTGGCGGGTCGGGTTCGTGTCGGGTTGGAGTTAATTTTTACAAAATTAGGTCGACACTAACCCGACCCGTGACCCGAACGGGTTGAGAATTCTCAACCCTAACCCGACCCATTTTGACATGGGTTGACACTAACCCGACCCGTGTCAACCCGTTTCTTATGCACAGTGTCAAAAAATAATAACCCGTGACCCGATTTTGACCCGTAACCCGATTATGACCTGCAACCCGCCTCTAACCCGCCCACATTAATATATAAGATATTTAAAAAAATAAAATTAGAAGAGTTTCATACCACTTCAACAAGAAGATGAGTGATAAGAGAGGTAATGTTTGATATTTTAAGAGCTTATATTATATATGAAATAATATTAATTTTTTAAAAGCTAATTAATTAAATACGGGTCAGAAACGGGTCATTTTCGTGTCAGACGGGTTGACCCGAACACGACCCGTTTTTTGACGGGTCAGTTTCGGGTCGACACTAAAATGACCCGTGGTCAAATTTTCCGACACTAACCCGCAAAAAATCGTGTCGGATTCGTGTCGTGTCGTCGTGTCGCAACCCGTATTGCCGGCCCTACCCACAAGCAAACATTTATACATATATACATACATACAGAATGTGGCGTATTTATACGATGACCTAATATATCCTTATCTTGGTGCTTATCATTCTGGGCATCATTAAATACCGTTCATCATCACCAATTAATAATATTAAAGCTCCTAGTGATTCATTATTAATAAGAAAGATTTTGATTGTTACCTAATTTGTTGTCTGATACTTTGTTATGGTCTCCGAGCTGGCTTTTTTCTGATCTTACGGAATCAATGTCACTTTTCATAATTTATTTAAAACAAAAAATAAACAAAAATAAAGAACAGAACTCTCAGATCTGTACCAGTACTCTTTCGATCAATACATATACATATACATATATATATATATATATTTGCTGATTAACAAAGATACCTGAATTTGCTGATTAACAAAGATACCTGAAAGAAAACAGCTGGATATATATGTGTAGAAAAAAAGAGTCCTGGCTGTATGTATGTGATTAATATTAGCGAAAAGAAAGGCCATAGACGACATTAACTTCAGGAGGAAGATCATGGAGATCTCTGAGTCTGGAGAGAGAGAAAGAGAAAGAGAGAGAGAGAGAGAGAGGGATTCTATATATGGGGATGACCACGATCGACGTGGACGTGAGCTTCAGATCATGGAACAGCATTGATTATCATTCATTTTCGATTTCGATTGTGGCAGAAACAACATCAGATTCTGCAGTGAGAGAATATCAATGGGTACTTCTGATGATCATCACTGTTGTGGCTCTTTCAACGGCGAGGATTTCCCCCACAAAACCCAACACCCACATGAAAAAGTAATTTTCGTAGCTGCCACTGACAAGATTGCTAGATGGGACCCCGATCCACCAAATGGACCAATAAGGCAATTACAATATGTCATCCATGCCAATCATCTATTATCTTCTTTTTTTTATGAATCCTTTAAAAGGTTTTTCGTAGAACTAAAAAAGATATCTATAGTTGATATCTGTCTTGTTAAATATATTAAAAAAATATTTTAATTAAATTTAATAGTTTTAAAATATACATTGTCGATTTTTTTGTATAAAAAAGTAAAAAAAATTCCTTACCAAGGAAAAAGACTTACGGTAAAGAATAACTGGTCATGTTGTGTTTTTGAATTTAGATTCTCTTTTACGTACAAAATGATTTTAATTAGATTTAATATTTTAGGATGTATATCATTGGTAGTTTTATATAAAAAAGGGAGAAAAATTCCTTAGCAAGAAAAGTGACTTATGGTAAAGAATACTAACGATTTTAACTAGATTTAATGGTTTTAAGATGCATAGTTTTTTATATAAAAAAAGGAAGAAAATTTCCTTAAGGAAAGAGACTTATGGTAAAGAATACTCAGTGATGTTGTGTTTTTGAATTTATATTATCTTTTATGGCCAATTGATGTAATTTGATTAAGTTAGCAAGTTTGGAAACGATTGATATCGATAGACATTTTTAAAATGATTCGCCTTATCAGATGCGAGTTCACTACATATAAGAGTAACCCAACAAACCATATCATGTTATATAACATTTTTCATATTTTAATACGGAATTATTTTATATTGCACACAGGAATTTTTACTTAATGCCCATAGAGTCCTAAATTGACAAATTTTGATCGAATCTCGTCAAATTTACATATAGTTCAATTTAAATATATATGTGAGGAATAAAGCAATGAAAAAAATTGAACCGGCATTTTTAGACTTTAGACAAATAACGGCGTTTGGAAAATAATTGAAACGACGTTGTGAGACTCAAGATAAACGACGGCGTTTTGAGGAAGAAGCTGAAGTGATGAAAGATATTTGAGGGCTCACTCGAAGCCAAAGGAAACTTCGAAATGAATCACACTAACTTAAAAGATATGCTACGTTAGAAAATGGAACGAATAGTTTGTAATAATTGAAACTCATTGGATGGTTTAGAACAAAGAAAATTGAATCCGATTAGGCTCCAATATCTATAAATAGGAAACTTGGCGAGATGAAAAGGGACTTTTTAGCCATTTCAAGAATTCAAAAACAAGATTCTAGAGAAAAACTTCCAGATCCAAGAGACACTTAGAGTCTTAGGCTTCCAAGAGAGTTTTAGAGTGAGGATTCTTTGATTTGTTTGGAATTTTAGAAATCCGCTCAAACAATATGGTAAGAAGTTCTTAAATGTAGGACCTAAATACCGTAATTTTCATATGTAATTTATATGCACAAGAAGAGGCACCTAACTTTTAAAATATTTAACTATTAAAAAAATCTGATATTAATTTTCTTTTTCATTTTAGACACATCTATGCATATAGACTATTTGGATCGATTGGAACTAATAGTTTTGTTTTAAAAATTATAGGATATGAAAGTTTTACATTGTTCATACTTTAACTAATAGCTAAAACTGCTCTTTTAAATAGCTTAGCAATGATTGGAAATCACATAAAACTTTCAAATAACAATTTCAAATATAGATCATTATACTAAGTAGTAAGTACTGTATGGTGTGGATTAGTTTGTAAATTAATTTAGAATTTGCTGCTTCTATCTATTTGTAAATGGAAGCTTCACAATCTCTTAGTAAAGTGAAAATAATAATAATAATAATGCGGTTAAAAATATCTAGTGTCACCTACTTGGGGCGTGGGATTTTGACTCAGTTGGTACTTGGTATAAACTGTCAGAATATGGAGGTTCCTTATATACAAAGGCCAACAATTAATCTTTTAATTAATGTTTCTGAGTGAAATTTCCAACGTTCCTTCTCTCGTATTCTCCTATCCTTTCACGTTCAATTGTGTTCTTGAGCTGTGAAAATAGATGTTCGACCGTACTAAGCAAAAAGATTGTGATTATCGATAACACAAGATTATTGTAAAAGGAATATTTTTAGAGCGGTGTTAATCGTGAATTGGATTTTACATTGTAGAGTATACTTCCGATATATCACTTTATTTCATTTCAAAATTCTAATATATATTTATATATATATATAAGTACTCAGTGTCAAAAAAACAACAAGTAATGACTTAATGTTTGGCCATCTCCACTAATTAAGGCGTGCTCATAAGCTTCTCTCCGTCAAGTTACTTGAAAAGAATGTTACCTGTTATTTTTAAATCTTCTAAATTATTTGATCCCAAATATTTACAGACATTAATTAATCCCATTAAGATCCCATTTAATCCCATTTATGACGCTGCCTAGGTTGAAGGACATTACTTTTATGGCATGTTTACAAAAGATTAATTATATAATTATAGTTTTTAGTTTTAACTATTTCTCAATACATCTCTTTATTTTGAGAAACTACAAAATTGTCTTTTAAATTTAAAAAACTTATATCGATTTTGTCTTTATGAGTAGAAAAAAATTAGGCAAAATAATATAATTATCCTTAAACAATTATGAAAAATATTTTATAGATTTAAAAATATAAAAAATTCCTAAAACACAACATCAAATTTCAAAAAAAAAAAGATCTTAAGTCTTATAACATTTTAAATGTTAAAATAATTTTTAAAATTTTTCTTAAGAAGACAAAATAAATCGCGAAAACAAATTTGGTATAATTAAGAATGTCTTTGTCTTGTTGTCATGTTTTTTTCTATTAAAAAAGTCAATGAAGGATAAAAATGAAAGTAGTTTTTCAAATTCAAAAGATAACTTTATAGTTTCTAAAAACAAGGAAATAAATTAAGAAATAATTGAAACTAGAAGATATAGTTATGTAATTAACCCTGTTTACTAAACCGTAAAGGAATGTAAAAAAAATAATAATGGATTGGAAAGGAGAATAAAGTATTAGGAATAAGCATCATTTATTCTCTTTCTAGTGTTTATTTACTTATTTGATGAGGTAATGGGAAACAATCTCATTTCTTTTCTATTGTTTATTTATTTAGAAATGTGGATCTTTTTCAATATAACTACTAAAATATCATTTGTATATAACTAATAGCTAGTAAATAATAATATTTAAATTTAGACCTCCAAGTAAATATGGTATTTTTTTAATAAGAAATCAATATTAAAGGATATAGGAGGATTGGTATTCCCTTTACTTTTTCTCTATTACGGGGCTTACAAAACTCTAATGACATCTAATTTTGTAACTAAACATATTATTTAGAGAAAAATGAAATCACTCATTATTTTCTCTTTCCCTTTGATGTAAAATAAACATACCCTTAGAGAATTTTTTCATGTTTATTGTGAAGATAATCACGTAGTCGATAAGCTTGTTTTGATCGTTGCTTATTAGTTCCAATGGTGGAATTCCACTCTAGCTAGATTTTCTTCATGCCTTCATTGCATGCGACAGTGAGGATCTCTCCCATTTCCGTTTTACTTAAATACAAGAACACGAAGTCTTTTTCTTTGTCTAGGTTTTTCCCACAGGATTTTTCTAATCAAGGTTTTAATGCGGCATTCTTTAGAATTTTTCCTTTAGGAATAGATCTTGCATGTAATGGAATGTTTTCTCCTCTTCAGACTGGGTGCTTTGTCATCTTTCAATAGTTCATATTTTCACTATTTTCATTTTTTAGAACTTTGTTACTCCTTTGGAGTGGATCTATTATTTATTTTTTATTTAATAATATTTTAGATTGGGAAATTTAGTAGAGATTTAAGTTATTAGTAGGTGTCAGCCTAGTTAAGATGTGTTAGTAACTTTTGATATCAATTATTCTTTAGTGTCATATATTGAAAAAAAGTGTTTTTTATCATTTTGGTATCATGTGTTTTAAAAAAGCATCATATTAGTACTTTGTTGTTTAGAAAATATCAAAATAGTAACCTATATTTTTCGTAAACATCACTTTAAAATTTAAAAAAAAAAGATTAATCAAAACTCAAAAAAATTTTATATGTGGAATTTTTTATATTGTTTGGACTTTTCTTTTTTGAAATGAATTCTTTGTAATTATTTCTTTTTATAGTTTTAACAAAATAATATGGGATTCATTAATTAAAAGGAATCAAAGTGCCAAATTGATATTTGTAGACACTATAGAATATAAGATGATATTTTTCAAACAGCAAATAATGTTTTTCTAAAAGATAAAGTATCAAAATGATTATAACCTAAAAAAAAGTCCCATGAACATCCCAACAAATTAGTGGTCCTTACATATACACACATGAACCCGATATTGCCCATATACATGTACCCCACCATGTAAATGTTATGGAAATGAAAAACCAACTGATTAATTATGGAAAGTCTAAAGTTTGTATCTTGGACGAGTTTATTAGAAGCTCTGGAAGCTTTTCTTGATTTAGAAATAATTTCTAGGTGATCGGTACTTGTAGGCATATGTTCAATAGGACAAATTGTTACCAGTCACCATATAGGTGGCCTCTTTATTTACCATCAATTTTTTAGTTACGTACATAATTTTTTTTTAATATGACTTTATTTGTTTGGGATGCATGTATAGCTATATACCAGAACAGTGTGGTTTCATATCCACCACAAAATTTAGGCCGATTAAATTTTTGGGGCCTTAATACAGTTAGCTATAATTTATATAAATAAGGACAATTGAGAATTACGGTATATATATATATATATATATAAAACAAAAACTATATATAGTTTTTAGTTTGGACCGCCGTTTCACGACATAAAAAATCAGAATCACACTAAATTATAGGCTTATTCTTAAAAACGGTCCTTGATATTTGCTGTCACTGCCTTTCTAGTCTTTGTTTTTTTTTTATACGTCCCACAGTTAACCCTGATTTACAATCTGGTTTGAGTTCTAGTCTTTTTTATTTGACTAAAAGGAATTGAAATAAACTCATAGATGAAGATTAAGTTTGAGACTTTTTAAAAAATTAAAATGTGAGAATATTATTTATGAAAAATATAAAAAATTAAAAAGATTTTACGACATCTATAATTAGTTTTTACAAAATTATAGTATATGAATATATGCTTGTCATTAACAAATTTTATACATATGCGCTCTCTGTATAGATCATGATTTCATGCTCAGATCATTTGGTTGGAAGCCACTCTTTCTTGTGTCTCACTAATAATTTGTTGGTTTACTTTTGTCTTGTGAAAGTGGTTGGTTGCTTTTGTGCAAAAATAAGAGGGGTTAAGAAAAGTTCAAGAGCAACAAACAAAAAAAAGTCTGGTTTGCACCTGCAATATGACAGTGCTAAGTACGCCTAAATTTTATAAGATCCTAAAGTTGAAGAGATTCTAGAAAAATATATATATATCGAGAACAACAACTAATTCTTTCATTGTGGTCACGTAAAGCGTTCGAATAATGAGTATCTGTGGCAATATTGATCTTGTCAAAAAATGTAAGTAGACTATTTTTAATAGAGGGAATTAAATGTAAGAAACCTGTGTGGTTGTATATACATACACACATATGATTGTTTGATAAGAAATCCGTACCCTAAAAAAATTCATTTGAGGGAGAATTATGTTATTCGCAACCGACAAATTATCACATCAAAATTGTATTAAATTACGAAAAGAAATAGATTAATGTAACTGGACGAAGACGTGACCATTTAGAACTGTGCCCCATCAATGGAGCCTTTTTTTTCATATCTAAATTTAGAATTCTCCAACTTGGACATATGAGAGATGCTGCTCTATAGTATAGTTTTTGTCCGGTAATTAGTTAATTTATTAGGAAAGTTCTCATCATATTGTCCTTGAACCGTTGCAAAGTATTTTTTGTTGCTCTTTTAATCAACAGTGCCAATATTTTTAGACAAAGACGGCGATAATTTATAGGACCTCTTCCCATTGTCAAATTACTGATACATACAACACTTTTTTTTCGTCCCCTTTTTTTTGCTAAGAATAAAGTACACTTTTTTAACTTATAATAACAACCCATTAGTCTCTAAGGTGTATATATATATATATATATATATGAATTTTACTTGAAGAGGGCAACTTTATATACAACAAGAGATCAAATCCAATCAACTTCATCGAACTTCTCAACCAAAATTTTTATTTTGGGATTTGGGGTTTTAGGGATCAAACCAATACATACACCCAAAACCCACATTTTTGTCACTTGACAATTATTCAACCATATATATATATATATATATATATATATAGGTTATGATATAGAGGATTGCAAATACCTACAAATTCTAGCCTCCTTATAAACAAGTCCTTCTTTGCAGAAATAGCCTTTTCCGGGACTACAATGCCTATCTTCAGAACAAACACATTGTCCCTCCAAAGCGCACCCATCACCTTTTTCCCCCAACATTTCCTTCCCAAACAACACCTCATCAGGCCACTCACTAGAGAACATATTTTGAGGGTCCAAAACTCTCCTTGCTTCAACAAACTTACCAAAATTTTTATACTTTTTTGGCACCCCCAAGAACGCCAAATTCCTATTCTTGCCCCAATGTGGCCTAGCCCCATACTTGAAAAACGCCATTTGCTCTACTTCTTCCCAAACATCTTGGTTTAGTCTCGGAATCAACGGCTGATCAGCACGGTAGTAATTAAAATCAACGATCACCGAGTCCTCATCTGGACCAAGATAAGCCTCCGAAGCCCTAACGAAACGTATCAAAAAGCCATTGTACATGTCGACCCCACAGAAGTTGTCCGGGTTGAGGTCTCTTAGCCGTTTGACGTCACGAACAAAGTCCGCGAACTTCGAAAAGGCAAAGATCGCCGTCGTTTCGTAGAAGAAGAGGCCCTTGATTGTTGGGTCCCACGCACATGTTGTGTCGATTGCGGTGGAGTAGAGGCATGTGCCGGACGTTTGCATTTTGCCCTGATGGCCGATCACTGGATAGCCTGTGAAGATCAGGCCGTTGTTCTTTAGCCCGTTGCCTACTAGTTTCTTCACCCCCACGACAGCTGCGGCCAGTAGGCATTTTCCTTTCGAGTTTTTGAAACTTTCTAGTGCTTTCTCTGCGTTAATTTTTCATGTGCAAGATAATATGTTAATAAGTTCTACTAGTCAATCAGGATTTTGTGTTTGCAATATTTATGTACTATGCTACAACTTTTAATTTTTGTTTCTAAATGTTACTTATATATATGTGTATGTATGTTTGTATGTATGTATGTATGTATATGCATTCAAATGTACGTAGTGTTGGTACTATAATCAATGCCTAGGTTTAATTGAGATTAAAAATGATGTAGGGAAGAGAAAGGATATATAGATTGAACAGAAAGCGACTGACTCTTGGTTAATTAGTTGAAATGATTGGTAGGTATATAAAAAGTTCACACGGGGCACTTTTTTTTCTCTTTTGTTTAATATTGATCAAATTAAGTGGATATGAAATTTGAGCAAAGCATCACAAGCGATTCATTTTTTAATTTTAATTGTGATCACTTAAAAATTATATTACCATCAATATTGTTTAACATTTTTACCACTTTAGTGTTAAAACCCCATGATGATCTTATTAAAAAAAAACGAAAGAACATTGTTTTCCTTCTATATATATATATATATATATTCTCGAAGAAAGATCCTTGCATATATTCTTTTTTTCCTTGTCCTTCCCTTATTCTTTTTTCTTTTTACCAAAGAATGAGTAACCAAATTTTTCTCTTCTACTGGTACTTGGCATGAAAAGTTTAAAAACAGTTATAAGAAATTCATGTTGTGATCAAGTACTAGCAATTACGTACCTGTAGCTCTTATTGTCTGGGAGATGAGAATGGAATTTGGTTGGAAACCAAGGAAATCGAAAACACCGTCGCCGGAGGCGTCTAAAGGAACTCTGTCATCATATCTGTAGACTTCTATATGTCTTGATGGATACCATGTTATATCTGCAAATTCATGTTTCTTTGCGTGCTCCATGAATCTGTCCTCAAACCCATCTTCTTCTGTGAAGTTGTATGTTATGCTTCTTTTAAACCCTCTTTCTAGTGAAAACCTTACCTGTTATATGATGTTTTTTACCAGCTTCAATTTACTAGAAATTCAAACAAATTTAGTGGTATAAATGAAATCTGAAGTTTGACAGATTAATGAGTTCAGATCTACTATCCCAATTGGCATTCAATAACATTGCAATGTTTAATTTCAATATTAAAAAAAAAAAAAAGACAACAAAACTAGCTTCAAGGAGAATTTTCTTTCCTGGTCCGTTAACGGCAGATCATTTTATTTGGGCAGTTATTATTTTACTATTAAAATGTGAAGAATAATATATGTCAAAAAAAGTAAAAGATGGGATAGTTATATGGTTCTGTATATACAGTTATTAGTTGGCATCATCAAATGGGTCGGCATGTAGAATATAAATAATAGTGGTTATATTCCAACCACGTTATGAGTATAATTACTCGCTTAAATTAAAAAATACTTTATCATCCTACTATAACTTAAAAGTTTTCAACATAAGATAACTTCAATCTACACCCCCGATTGAATAACTTTTCTTTTTCTTTTTTGGAATTCGACAAACATTATTAATCCCCATTATGTCACTAATAAAACTTCCTCTTTTCCGTCTAACCTATAAATTCAATATTTAATTTTTGGCTATTCAGCATAGAATTATAGTGAATATAAAAATGTATACATAATACGATCAAGAGTTGGTTTCCCTAATATTATTCAGTTAATTACTGACTAATATTACCAATTGATTACCTTAGAGATAACTCCCAACAAGCCTAAGGACACTTTGGCAGCATTAAGAAGTGGATCTTTCGCTTCTAACCACAAAATCTTTGCGTACCCTTCAGAGGCTTTGGCTGGAACAACAAAACTAATCCCAACAACATGATCATGCAAAGCCCCACCTTTTCCCCACCACGAACTCCCATGTGCCCCGGTGCTTATAACCCCTCCAACACTAACACCTTCCCAATAAGGCGCGGCCACCAAACTCAGCCCCGCCCCTTCCACTTCATCGATCAGCCGCCGCAGCCCCACCCCCGCGTCCGCCGTTGCAACCAAATTTGGGGCGTTGATCTCAACCCCGGAGTCGTAATTTTCGGAACTAATTAGAAAATTTGCACCCCCGGAATGTGAACCGGGACACGCCAGTTTTGGTATGGTGTGTGAAAATTTGGACACCACTTTGACCTTGAGCTTGTGTTGGTTTGCGTAGGCCACGGCTAACCGGAGCTCCTCCTCGGTTTTTGGGTAGGTGACGTTGGTGACGTGGCAGCCATTCCTGTCCGATCCCCAGGCTCCGTAGGAGTTGTAGAGGATGCAGCCGGTTTGGTTGCATTGAACTGGTGGAGGTGGCGGCTTGGCTTGGACGGTTAGACCGGACCATATGACCGAGTTAAGAAAAAAAATGAGGCACAAGAATAAGTTGTACATTATCAATAGACAGTTTTTTTTTTTTTTTCAATTCAAGTGAAGAGATCAAGTTCTAATTAGTTTTTCCTTTTCTGAGTGTAGGCGATAAAGAGAGGGAAGGTTTCTAGTCTTCAAAGTAAATGAAATCACGCGTGAGAACATATTGCTTGAATTGTACGTTAAGATATACGTGGAAAGAATTAATTAAAAATTGGTGCAGTTACCTCCACGATTGAGGGTGGAGAGCTGGGACCATGTTGGTGGAGCAGCTTAAAAGAAAATTACCAAATAGGGGCCCTTTGTTTTTTTTTTTTTATTATTATTTTTTCAAAGGATCTTCTTAGGTTTGTATAGAGTCCAATATCAAATATTAAAAGCTTAATTAGACCATTTGATCTAACGGTATCAAGAATTTTAGTGAAGTAAGATTTGATGAGAGGCTGTGGTTTCAATCTCGTCTTGTATTGAAGAAGAAATAATTAAATCATAAAGAAAAGAAACATAATCAGGATTGCATAATTACAGTGAATATCAATAAAAACAAAAGCACACAAATATATATAGACTTGTTTTTAATGGTTTGATTTCTAATTGTTATATTTCCAATAAAAAAATATTTTAATAACAATTAATGATATATCATGATAAGGATCCAACCTCATTAGCTATTATAATTTTTTTTGTTGACTATCCACTTTATTACAACGGTAAGATTTATATCAAACGGCCAATAACAATAATAATCATTAAAGACTTAACCAAAAGTACAAATATTATAGATATATGTATATATACACATATTTCTATGATTTTTTTTTCAACTTGGAAGGTTAATTTGATGTACAGAATCATGAGTTTCTATTAAAATATATTAATTATCTAGTTTCATTTTAATTTGGAAAATGAGTGTCTATTAAAATTGTGGGGAATTCTACAATAAGATCACATCATTGAACCTTACCGTGACCTAAAGATATGGGTCCAACACATGGTGGATAATGAATTTGAACTCAGTGGCACAGTTCATGAGGAGTGGTTGTGAATTTGTCAAAAGCTATTTGAATAGGAGCATAAAATGCATATAACAATAAAGGCAAGGAATTTATTTGAGCAAGAGTGCACCCAATGTTGAACAAACCTAGCTTTAAATTATCTCCTATATTCATATACAACTTACCTTTATATATTTGTGTGTGTGGGCGACTACAACGGGCTTAGCCAGCCAACATAAATTGCCCAGATTGCTGCCGTGTGTGTGTATATTAACAAATCTAATATAATTAATTTGTATATATACATATCATATTTGATATCAAATCGTACATTTTTAGTGTTCAAAATAGTGTTTAACTAAATCATATCATGTTACTTAAAAAATTTAACATATTTTTTGACTAATTTTTTCATGTTTTAATATTCGATCGGTCTATTAAATAATATTGCAAAATGCTATTGATAAAACACGATTCAAAATACTAAAGTGAATAAATAAAGTGGTTGCATGCACAGCTTAATGATAAAACTATATCCAACTCTACCTAAAAATGAAAAGTTATTTTTAAATTTAAAAAAATGAACAAATAACATGAATCCTGAATATATACATTCTTAAATACTCATATTAATAAAGTCTTTTATGCAATACTTTTTATATGTAAAGTAGTGTGCACAATCATAAAAAGCGTTGGGGTGCAATATTGCTCGCATTTGGCATGCATCTTTACCCACTTTAGTTTATGTTTATTTTCTAAAGCAAAATTAGCAGTCGGTCAATATATAATCTATCTATATAATATATGAAGTTAAATCATTTAAATCCACCTCAAGCTTTTCCCACTCTTTTATATATCCTAACTCCCAACGCCATCTCTCTTAATGTTTTACTTAATTTGCTTGTATTTATAATAGTTTCCTCTCCATCTGTATCTCTCATATTGTATTTAATTCTATTAAAGTCAATAGTTAATTAGGTTGTGTCTGTGCCTGCCAGAGAACATTAATTAAATTCCAAACATTAATCTGCACCTAGTTATTATATTACTTATTTACTTGTTAATTCTTCTCTTTGTTTGTAATTCCTTTCTATCCATCTTTCTTTGTTTTTTTTTTAATTTGTTTTTCCTTTATCACTATATTCTAGCAATTAATTGGTCTGCCTGCAATTGGTATAAATTTTATGTAACACCCTAGTTTATTTGGTTCCTTTTTCATAGCAGCTTTTTTTGTTCATAATTACCCTTTCGTAGGGCCAAATCCAGCAAATTACATTTATACACATATAATAAAAAAATGCAAATTACAGTAGAATTATTAAGAAACTACCTAATATTTGCCTTCCTTTTCTCAGAAATCAAAATAACTAACTTGTCTAAAAAAAATTTATAAAATTTGAGTTGGAACTCAAACAGGCTGCATCATTGATCTACTTGCATCCTATAATTAAAGATGAACCTTCTGTTTCTTGTCTATTTTTCGAACAATTATATATTGTTTAGTATGGGGTAAAAGGGTACAGTCATGACAGCTGAGCACTAAATTGAGCCCATGGGTTAGTTCACTTCTTAAGCCCATGACAAATTACAGGCCCATACTATGCCGAAAATTTGAGAAATTGCAATAGATTTTTTTTTTTTTTTGAAACTCAAAGAAGTCAATAGAATTTTTTAAAATATTTCAAGTAAATAAAATAGCATATTTATACCATAATTTATTTACACCATAAACGTGGTTTATTTCTATTTTCACTGGCAAAATTTCTAAGGTGGAGTTAAAATTTTGCAAAGTTTTGAGTATATTGTAAATATAGTAAAAATTACATAGTAATTATTTTTTTGAAAGCACATAGTAATTATTTTAATGCTATTAAATTTTGCTATTGTTATGATATTCTGAACATTTTGAAAAGCCCACAAAATTTTGCCTCGTTCTTTTCTGTTTTAAAATTTTAAAAATAAATAGCATGTTTTAAAATATTTTAAGTAAATAGCAATAATTTATAATAACTTTCGGGAATATATCTCTCCATGTCTAAATTATTAAAATTTTCATTCAATTATAATGTGCAAAAATTCTCTTTTTTGCCTGAAAAAAAAATTATATTCCTTCTTCAATATTGGCACAATAGGTATGATTGTAAATCTCATCATTCTCGTATAATATGTACCAAGCGCTAAAAATATGCCATTTTTTATCAATTTTTTCATCGTAAAAAATTAAACTTTTAGCCACAACAATTTATTGGCAAAACTTTTAGTTACAATAAAATGTTTTAATTAATATATATTTAGTCACAATATTTATTTAAATTTTTGTTATGACTATAACTTTTAACCATAAAGGTTTTAGTGATGACATGTCATGTGACTGAAAACCTCATGACTAAAGGTTTTAGTCGAACAAAAATTAACTAAAAATTGTGACTAAATTTATATTAGTCACAATATTTTGTTGTGATTAAAAATTTTACAAAAAATTATTGTGACTAAAAATTTAGTTTTTCTTATTATGTTCCAATAGTGAGATCTCTATTTTTTTTTTTTTTAGATGGCACTTGTAAAATACTTGTGGACGGGGTAGACGGTAGAGGGGTACAACGGACGAACAATCAGTTTGGATTGGTATCATCCAAAACTACAAAGATCTGATTGCTGACGCATAAACAACAAGAAGTCCAGAAACGCGTGGAGCCAATTCATAATATCCACAGTCTATGTGCCCAGCTTCTTGACTTCTCCTCTCAATGAGAGAGAGAGACAGACCAAGGGTTGAATGAAAAAGCCAAAAGAAGAGAGAAAACAGTGCTGCTCAATCTTATCCCCATCGCATGTGATGTCTTCCTAACATGTCCATTCTCTCTCTCTCTCTCTCTCTCTAACGTTTGTTCTTTTTCTTTTTTGAGCAAGTCAACATGTCCATGAGTATAATCCATTTTTAAAATTTGCATAATGCTAAGCCTACTACTTTGGTCCCCATTAATTCATTAAAGGGAATAAAAAAAAAAGGAGCATTTTTTTTTCGCATTTAAAGGAATGAAGCAAGTTGTTTCAACTTTTTTTTATGATTGTTCATTTAAAATAAATTAGAAGAAATGAAATTACATATCACCACTCACTATAGGTAAATTTGACTCTAGAAAAAAATTAGATCCATGATTAACAAACAAATGAAACATAAGGACAAAAATATTTATCAAGACCTAAAGAAAAAAGTCTACTCAACACCTAAAATAGAGCTCATCAATAGCTCATTGCAAAATACCACAATGAACAAAACTAATCAACCAAAATCAAACATATGCAACCAAACATAAAGTTAAATCTAACCGGTACTCACTACACACATCACTACTAATGAATAGGTATGAAATACAAATCAAGACTCGAGATTGAGAGAATACCTCCTTTATTGCACCATTTATTCTAAACAAATGAACAAAAACTTTAAAAATGACAAAAAACACGCAGAATATCCTCAATTTTCCGGAGAGACCTATCCTTGAGAGGACAGCCGCCTTAAGCCACTAAGAGCCGACCTATGCGGAGCGCTCAGATGAGGAGCGAGACCATAGATCGTCGCAAAACTAGGTATCGACCTCACCAATGAAGGCAGCACACCCCTTGTCGGCCATCATTCCGCCTCTCGATCTCACCCTGTCAGCTACCACAAGCCGTCTGCCTCCTGCATCACAAATGCCTTCACCCACATCCCGCCAACCCAGATTTGTCAACCACCACTAGGCTCGACCTTTCTGTCACCTCCAAGACTCTCCCAAAGACTTCCCTGTCACCCGATTTCCCTCCTTTCAGCCCAAGATTGCCTTGTCACTGATCCAAAACAAAGCACCACCCCCTCCCCAAGGCCATCGCACCGGCAACCAGCCCAAATCCGTCACCATGCTTTGACCCAAGGGGAGAGTAGGGGTGACATGAGGAAGCCAACGTAAAAACCCTAGCAGATGTTGGGAGAGAGAAAAGAAAACAATTAAACTCATAGACTTCCTTTCTTTGCCGTTCTTAATCATTCTTTTCTTAGTTACTTCAATTTATGTACTTACACTTTTTTTATTAAAAGCGAAGAACTTTGAAATGTAAAAAAATAAAAATAAAAGGAGAATTATTCTAAGATACAAAAAGAAGATGTACTTTACCTATTTTGAGGAGGAGAGTATTATCAAACGAAATTAGTTCCAAATATTGCATGAAAAATATCATGAGTCATAACTAGTATATGTTATGTCCAAGGTTAAGCTTGGTAATGTGTTGAATATTTAAATCGTCAAAGTTTTCTGTCTGGTTAACAGGTAATATTAGAGGGAGACTTGTATTCTAACGACAATAGACAAATTCTGTCGGGTTAAAAGGTAGCAATATTAGACAAGTTGACTGGGAGTTTGCCAAGTTATCAAGTGGAAGGAATTTCATGTTAGCGTTCAATGAGCTCGGGATCACTATCCCCTAAGAAATTACTTGTTAGTATTCAACGAGCTTGGTGTAACTAAAGTCCACTAAAGATAGGGTAAAAAAAAGTTTTTTTTTTTTTTTTTGTAAAATAAAAGGAGTTCTTTACCATAACACTTTAAAAAAAAAAAAAAAAAGCAGAGTCATTTTTCAAAAGGAGAAGCGTGAATTTACCATTTAGCTAGGCGTGCTACCAATATGCAGAGTTACAAATCAAAACCCAAAGAGTATTACACTAATTAATAAGAAAAATTAATATTCAACAATAACACAAATTTAGTGTCCATAATTTCATTCCCGTCTTTTGTGTCGTTTCATGTTCTTTCCAATAGTAATAGAGAAACTACACAGAATGCCCTTTAGTCAGTGTCTTTTTAGAACTACCCTACTATATATGTCTTTTCATAACCACCAATTTTCTTTTTAAATTTTTTAAAACAATTATATATTTACAACTTTATCTCCTATCTCTCCTCTACCCTCATTTCCCTCTCACTTTCTCTATCTTTGACACCCTCTCTACTCTCCACCCCTTTCCCTCACACACACTCTCTCTACTAGATTCCAACCTATCCCCTCTCTTTGTCAAAATATCGACGTTGTCTACTCAAATCCCAAACATCATCGTTTGGTCAAACCTCCGGGAATCAGACCTTCTCAGCACCTTGATTTCTCTCCTTAGATCTGTCAATGTCACACCTCTTTTCTCTCACTGCTTCAACAACATATCAGATCTGCAAGATCAATAGTTTAGTTTCACGACGCTGCTATTGCTGAATCTGGAAAAGCTTAAGGGCGTTTGGTAAATGGATTCGAATTAGTGATTTGATTTGAGTTGTATGATTTGAATTAATGATTTAAATTATTATCCAAATTGACATTTAGAAGTATATTTAAGTTTTAATCTGAATATAGAATAAAACTGGAATTTATGTTTGGAAAAGTAGTAAACAAAATTTTTGATTTATTAACAAATCTAATAAAATTTTAATGTTAATGATCCTAATAAATATGCAATATGGATCTTAAGTTATTCCTCTCTTCACTAAGAACACAATGAAAAAAGAATTATTACAATTGGATATCAAATCAAGAAGCTATGATTTTTTTTCCCTCATGTATAAGAGAGAAAATTTCAGCTTTTACTGTAGCAAAGATATCCAAGTATCAATAGTTGAGGTGGGTCAGAACTCTAAAAACTTAGATTCTTTATACTCATTTGATTTGGATTTAGAGAAAACAAACATTTCAAAATATTCTTGATACTCAAATCTAAATTTGAGTACATTAAGTTCAAAAATTACTCCAACCAAACGCACTCTAAGATTGTAGTTGGATTGCGATAAAATAGTTATGAGATCCTCCTCAAATCCATCTGTGTCATGCCTCCTCACTTTAGATCCGCCATGACAATGACTGTCATCGTGAGATCCAAACAAGGTTGGAAAGAAAATTATAGGTTAGACGTTCATATATTTTTCTCCAATCTAAACTATAATTGTAACTTTTAAAAAATTTGCAAATATCTGCCTTTATATTTTTAAGTTTGTGCAAGGGTTTGATTTTTTTTATGGCATTGAAAATGATAATCATGAATTTTTTTAGAAATTCTATAGTTGAACTCTTCGTTTGATTGCAGATATTTGCCTTTGAATGTCAATTACTCAATTTGGTTGTTTTATTCATTGTCATTGTTATTATTACAATTATTAGTTTTTTTATTACTCAATTTGCAATCAAATGTTGAGACTGATAAAATCTTTTTAGTGTTCTAGTATTTGAAATGAAATTTCTCGGGCTTTACATTTTGTGATTTTCGTTGCATAGCTAGTTCTGGGATATTAAATACCAGTGGTCAAATTTTTAGGATATTAAATAGTTCTGGCTTGGATACTTCAGTTGTATAGGTCTCGTTTTTGTTGTTTGTTCTCCTATGTAGTTTTTTTTTTTTTTTTTTTTGTCTTTTCACTGGTTTTAATAAAGTTCTCATTAGCCAAAAAGAAAAAATAGTAGTTCTGAAATTTGTTTGTTGGAGATAACGTTATATGATCTGATTTGATTTTGTGGTTTGGATTGAGAATTTGGGATATGTGTTTTGGTGTGTTTTGTGGTTATTTCAAAAAAAAAAAAAAAAAAAAAAAAGGCCTTCTGTGTGTAGAAATCTCTTGCATAATTTTCCAGCTGTTTGCTGGGGAGCAACTCAAAATGAACTGTATCTTGCTATCTACATACGAATATGTCATAGTGCACACTGGCACAAAAGTATCAATGTTATTGTTTCACTTTGTGTATTGGAAATTGTAATTCTACCTCAACTTGACAAACGGTAAAAATATTAATGTCAAGAATGGAATAGGGGAAAAAAAAATGATTTTGCTTTTGGTTTGACATGTTGAAGATCAAGGTTTTCTCATTGTCTAAAAGCATATTTATACCTAATTAACATTATTATCATCAACCTGAGTAATAATTAACAAAATATGAGTTACATCCCTTCAAGCTTATTTATTCATTGTGGGTTTTAGATTTTGATTATGTTTTTATTTTTTTTCTTTCACAAAATTTTCAATGTCGTGGTGTTTTAGAAGAGAACAATATGTAGTGTTACGTTCTTGTGTCATGTCATTATATTGTTTACGTTTTGGAACTCCTCTAACCAGCATTGATTGGGGAGATATGCTATTTTTTATCTTAAAAGCTTGTTTTATCGGATCATGTTTTATCAGATCAAAAACTTCATCTATTGATTTTAATTCCCATTTTCAAATTGTATGATTTTTTTTTTTGGGAGTATTTGTGCAGGTTGTTTTGTTTGTTGCCATTGTTAGGACTGATGTTTCAAATGATACGATCACTGTTTATGTTTGGATCTTTTTTTTTTTTTTTTTGGAAGTTAAAAATGGGTGGACATTTGAAAGAATAACATCTAATTGTTGAGTTTCGGTTTGTCACTCTGGTTTTGTATAGAAGCTTAGGTGTCGAGGGAATTAAATTACACCGTAAAAGAATTGAAAATCAGTCTGTAAATAAGGAATCAATTCTTTTTCTTTTTCTTTTTTTTTTGCTTGATTTGCTCCTTTAAAAAAAACATTGGAACCTGGCAGGTTATAGGACAAAATCTAACGAGTTTTGGGATAAAATCTAATGGTTTTTGAGATAAAATCTGGCGGGTTCTAGGATAAAACCGGTGGGTTCCATTACGTACGACCATAGATGGTTGGTGCTTTTTTATTTCAAAGAAAATATATTGAAATATGGTAGTTTCAACTTTAGAACCTACCAGGTTACAATCCAACACCCTACTTCGAGAATGAAGGCGGTTAGCACTTCTCTGTTTCAAAGAAAATATGTTGAAATCTAATAGGTTTTAAAGTTAAAACCTACTATGTTACAATCTGACACCTCGTGCCAACCACTGGAAGAGGTTGGCACTTCTTTGTTTAAAAAATATATATATTGGAATCTTGCAGGTTCTAACTCTAGAACCTATTAAGTTACAATCTGGCATCCTGTGCTAGCAGTTGGAAGTGGTTGGCGCTTCTTTGTTTCAAAGAAAAATGTTAAAATTTAGTAGGTTCTAACTTTGAAACCTACCAAATTACAATCTAATATCCCGCGTTGGCAACCGGAGGTGATTGACGCTTTTTTGTTTTAAAAAAATATATTAGAATCTGATGGGTTTTAACTTTGAAACTTACCAAGTTACAATCCAACACCTGTACTAGCGACCGAAGATTGTTAGTGCTTCTTTATTTTAAAGAAAATGTGTTAAGATCTAGTATGTTCTAACTTTGAAACCTCCTAAGTTACAATCAGACACCCCACCCTGGCGACCAGAGGCAGTTAGCATCTTTTTGTTTCAAAAAAATATGTGAAAATCTGGTAAATTTCAACTTTAAAACTTATCAGGTTATAATCCGACACCCACGCATGACAACCAAAGTAATCTATCACATGAGCGAACGAGAAGAAAGAATAATTTAGATTTTTAATAAATCATATTTTTTAATTAAAGAAGAAAAGATAAACTTCGACTTTTAATAAATCATCTTTAATAATAAAAAACAAAGTTTCCAAAAATACCTTTTAAAAAGATAATCTTAAAAATTGCTTATTTAAGAGACATTCTTGCTCGTTGTAACTCGATATTTATTACCAAAATAAATACATATGATGATGGTTCATCACAACCTACGAGTAAAATAGAAGTTAACTATTAAAAAAAGAAAGCAAAAATAGAAGACCTTCAAATTGTCACCTCTAAACAACAAATCTCCACCCACTACAATTTATGCAGCTCTGTTACGTCCTTTCTATCTCCCATTCCAACTCTTTTTTTTTAAAGGGCGTTACAACTTAAAGAAAAAGCAAAATGGAATAAAAAAAAATATAATAAATAAAATAAAGCACGAGATTACCACTATTTGTTTTTGATAAGGAAAAAAGGATGAAAAAGGGTCAAACAACGGTCGTCTAACTAGTCAGGCGACTATCTTGAAGCGTCTTAAGGAGCTGAACCCCTTTCCTCCTCCCCCTCGCACTACACTCTCCCTGCAGTGCCAGCGCCACCGCACGCGCCACCTCCTCCGGCGGCGCCGTCACCCCCTCCTCCTCCAACGCGACGCGGTAGATCACAGCCAGCACTCTTATCGCGTACTCCTTCTCCCTCGCCGACGCCCGTCCCATCACCGCCACCATCACTGGCACCGCCAGCGCGTGTGCCCTCACCTCCGCCACCGTGCACATCAGCTCCAGCGCCGCCATCGCCCTTTCCGCCGCCGCCCCCTCCAGCTCCGGCGCAGCCTCCACCACCGCCGCGACCGCCCCCGCATCCACCGCCACCCGCCGGTTCCCCTCCGCCAGGCACAGCGCAAGCAAAATCTTCGATGCCCTTTTTGCCCGCACCTTGCTCCTCAAATTACCCATCAGCCCCGGCGGCATCCCGGGTCGGTCGGCGGGTCGGGTACAAGAGACCGCTCCAGCATATAGAGAGCAGCGATCCCGTCGGAGCCCGACTCGGAGCTCAGCTGGATCTCCGCGGCGTGGAAGAGTTCTTGAAGATTGGCTCCGCCGGCGACGCATTTGAGGGTCGGGTCGGAAATGGGTTCGGGTGGGTTTTGGGGATGGGGGTTTGGGGTGAGGGAGTGCATGGGGGAGTTTGGGAGAGGGAAACGCCACTGAGTGAAGCTTTGAGAGGCTGAGGAGGAAGAGGAAGAAGAGGATTCGGGTTGGGGTGGAGGGTGGTGGTGTAACGACGTGTCGTATGGAGGAGGTGGTGGGGGAGGGTGGGAGGAGGAGAGGGGGAGAGGAGGGGAGCGAGGGTTGGTGGGGCTGAGGACAGTCTGGGTGCAGTGGCGGAAGAAGCCGCAGGAGAAGAGCTGGGTCTTGAGCTTTGGTTGGTGGGATTTCATTGTTAGAGAGACAGAGAGAGAGAGATAGGGTTTGTTTTGTGGATTCTTTTTGGTGTGTGAAAGGGAGAGAAGAGGGCGTTGAGGGAAGGAACTGGCACAGTTCAATTATATGTATGATGTAACACAGAATGAGTACATTATTATAACATGTTTACATGCAGTGTGGGCAGTGTACGTGCGTGTCAGTTTTGTGTTTCCACTTTTGAGAGGACAAACACGTGAGGTGGCATCTTGTGGTTCTTGGTGTGTATCTAACTGGGGTTGCACGCTCAAACTTTCCCGCCCTTTCATTCTACGACGATGGACGGGGCATTCATCCCTAGCAGACTAGCACAAACATATTAAACAGACATTGTTTTGAAAAAAAAGAAAAAAGAAGAAGAAAGGCAGTGCTAAAGGTTCTCACCCACAAGACTTTTTTTAGTCTATTATCTCAGTCAGGGTGTTTGTAAAGTATGATTAAAACTAATAATTAGAATTAATTTTGATTAAAAATATTGTAACATATAAGAGTTTTATATTGTAGAAATTTTTTAATTTTTACTGTAGTAGGTAAGAGCTTTTAACTATTTGTTGTTTAAAACCAATTGTTTCAACCGACAGCCAAACACTCTATTAATCTAATTTAGTGTTTGGATGAGCAGTTCAAACCAATAATTTGAACTGTGAACAATGTGAAGCTTACATGTTATAGTAAAAAATTAGTGTAAAACTCTCAGATATTATAGTTCTCAAACCCAAACTGATGGTTTAAACTACTCTCCTCAACACCATATAAGACACAAAATGTACCTGTACACTCAAAATGACATATCATACAAAGCTTACAAAATTAGTAAAAAAAAAAAAAAAAAACTTTCTAAAATTTAAACTGTTTTTGAAAAAAAAATTATCTTCCATAGCAAAGTTGTTGGAGATGGCAGAGAAGGTCGTCGGCGTGAGTACTGACGTCATCTATCTCACTAGAGATCCACCACGGCCACCGAGGCGCCACTAATTGAATTGCACAACCCCGGTTATTTGACATAGCTCGCGACCCAACATCAGCTCCTACCTTGAGTCATGCACGATTCCGCCACTATAATGGTCTCAGACCACGGGTTTCCGTAGCTAAATCGCAACCCACGACCTCCACCAGCAAGGTGCTATTCCACCGCGACAAATGAGATTTTCACACAGCTCTAAGCTACAACGGAAGGGATTTGCACCTTACTTTCACAACAAAGTGGATTCGTAACTACCATCATGATGGAGTCCGCGGTGGGTGGAGGTCACTAAAGGCAAAGGCAAAGGTCGCCAAGATTCGCAAGCTCGTGGGTGGAGGTCATGGGTTGCAACCCCACCCCCCTTGCGACCCTATCGCGATTCCACCTCAATTCACCTACCACAATCGATCAGGAGCTTGTCGTGGTGTCATAATAGGAATGTGACCACCATGGGTCATGAACCTAGTCACAACCATGGTGGGTGCGACCGCCATTGCGTCTTCGGTGAGGTGCAGGAGAACTCTCGAAGGTGGAGGAGAAACAGATTTCAATAAATCTCCTTTTTATTTTTTATTTTTGGCTTTATGAATCTGGTGTGTGCAAGTTTATTTAACTTATAAGGAGCTTGTTAAATTTTAACCATTAGATGCTGATCCAAGGACCAAATAATGAGTCTTATTAATAAGAATTTTTAAAGGGTCTTATAATAGTCTTGCCTAAAAACCTAACAAATAAAATGGGCATTATTTAAAGGAGAATTTTGTGTGCACACTGCTCTGTTATATTTACCAAATTCTCTCTCACTAGCAACCATTAGCATGCTTGAGAAAGTAGTTTAAATTGCAAACATTATAAATCTTTTACATGCTATAATATAAAGTAATAATATGTTAAAAGACAAAACTCTTACATATTATAATATATACTTCAAATTTTTCATCCCAAACATTCTAAATATATGTTTATAGTAAAAAAAAATGTTAACGAACTGAATATTTAAGTGAGTTCTAGATTAAAAAAATATACATATAACATTAGCTTTTTATTCCTTTTTTCCTTATGCTATGTTCACTTTTATTTTCATTTTATTATTGTAGGAGCCTTTTTAGTTCACGTTTGCATAGTTCCCATGCAGGACGGCAAACACTGACTGTGTTCAGCAGCGATAACTTGGAGGGCCACGCTCCTGTGGACTGCTGGACTCAGTGTTGAAGGACTGGGGATCACATGATACCTCTTTCCCTGAACCAAGAGACAATTATTTTCTGGAAAAATTGGAGAAATGCGTCCCTAGAATGTAAAATATTATCTCAATCTCATTTTAGTCCCTAATTTTTAAAAATTCTCATTTTATTTTGTTTCAGTTTTAGTTTTTTCATTAATTAGGTATGAAATATTTAACATGATATTCTTAAAATATCAATTTTTGGTCTTTAATCTATTACTTTTTATTATTTTTGGCCCTTAATCTATTACTTTATTTCATTTTTGATCCCTCCATTAGCAAAGTATTATTAGGTATCAAAATTAAAAAAATCTAAACCAAGAGAAACAAATACAATGATTTTGATTCATGTAATTAAAATAAAAAAAATTATCATATTACTATTTAGATGAGCTTTAATTTTTTTTTAAAAAAAGAAAATGTTGAATATTTAATATTAGTACATTATATATGCATGTGTGTGTATATATATAGTTACTACAATGTTCAGAATTATGATTATCCAGCACAGTATATAAATATAAGTATATATATTACAATATATTGCTTGTTATTTAAAATATATGATTATCCAATACTTATCTACTAGTATTAAAAATTCAATTTATCTTTTTTTAAAAAAACTAAAATTTATCTTACTAATAATCTGATAAAATTATTTTTTAATTACATGCATTAATATTATTATATTTAGTTTTTTATTATTATATTTAGTTTCTTACTTTAGATTTTTAAAATTTTATTCCTTAAAAATTCTTAGTTATAACATAGGGATCAAAGGTGACACGAAAGTAAAAAATTAAGTAATAATATCTTGTTTGACAAGCTAGGTCCCAATCATAATCTCGGTTATGAACAGTTTAAAGCTCTTACATGCTACAATAACAAAAAAAAAAAAATCCTCAAGTATAAAGCTCCACATGCTACAATAAAAACAAATCTAACCAATTGTTCTAACCACCCTGCAAAACACCCTATAAAGTGTGACATTTTAAAAGTTTTCTGCTAAATATTTAGCGTCTAACAAAGAGATTAAAACTGAAATAAAGTAATAGATTTTAGACTAAAATATGACTTTTTAAACATTAAGGACTAAAATAGGACTAAGGATAAATTTCAAAGACCATTTGTGAAGTTAACCTTAAATATATTTATATTACTTCTTAAACACTAATAGGCTAATATTCTCTCTCACAAAGTTTAAATTTAAAACCAGTTTTAGTTCTTAACTCTTGCTATGAACTATATTATCAGACGACCAAATATATGTTTATTTTGTTAGTTTGAATTACAATTCAAATATTTTTATTACAATGTTGTCTCTAAAAAATTTTAAGTTGTTCAAACCTTTAACCAAACGGCCATTAAGATTTCCGTGTTCATTTTCTTCTTGAGATTAAATTCTAAGAAAATGTCACAAAATAAGTGAATTAAGAACTTTAGGCGAGCACATTCTTTAATTTCTGTTGTTTCTTCTGCCGTTAAAAATGCTACAACTCAGCTTCCTTTTTATGAAATAAAATACCATACCATAATGAAGCAAACTTGACATCCTTGTCCATCAAATTCATTGTATAAATATAGATCAATCTATTGATTTTTTACAGTTATCAGGATTCGGTCAGTAGTTTGAGATTGTTTAGGAACCAAATTACAACTTGAAGTTAAAACTTAAACACTATAACATGTAAAAATTTTACACTGTAACATACTTTTGTTTTACATTGTAGCATGTAAGAGTTTTATACTATAACAGTTGAAACTTTAGAGTTGAAACATGGTTCCAAACACACTCAAAGAAAATATATCTAGAGTCACGAACAAAACAAAGCAAAGCGTCAGCAACTGGCCCAACTCAACAAGTGGTTACCTAAATTCTTTAACGTAATGGTAATCGACATTCTTGGAGGGAAAAAAAAATAATAATCTGATAGTGTCTTTGCTTGAGGACACGAGCAAATATTGCTTAAAACCAAAGATTTGAACTGCAGACGATAGAATATGGATGTTAACGGAGTGGACCTCGTACGTAATTCCAATATTCGCTTGCACTTCAAAAATATACAACCTGGTCAGCAAATCTTAACCCTAATGAATTTTGGAACGCTGCAACAAAAATTTCCATTGAAAAGGGCACAATAAAGACAACAAAGTTTAAGATGCCATCTTCAAATTTAACTTGAATCAACCGCAGCCTAAAGCCAGCAAAGAGGGAGAAAAAACGAAAATTGTTACGATTAGACAGAGGAGGGAGATCACCGCCACTTATCTCGCAGGTCCTTCTTCTCGGACAGAGCCCATGTCACAAAGATTGCTGCTACTAGGGCAACAATGGTGATGAGAAGCAAAGCATAACTGAAATCTTCAGTGAGTGAATCATAGGTCCTTGACGGTGCAATTCGAGTGTAAAAGAGATCAACCCCATAAGCAAAGACAAGTGTTGTTGACTCCAACTTGGCAGGTACTGTTACTATGCCTCGGAGTCCTTCCACTCTAAGGGCATGAGTTACATAAGACTGCAAAAGCGAAATTTAATTAGCTTGAATGGAAGTTCAAGGCAAGAAATCTTTAATAAAGAGATGCATGTGATTTAGGAATAATAGCTAAATCCTTGACATACCATAAACCAACTAGCTATCTGTTCAAGTACGACAAAGCTTGTTACTTTTTGCAGCTCTTTTTTTAGATACAATACTAGCTGGTCCCAGGATTTGAACTGGGACCTACCCTTTAACCAATCCCACCCTTACCAACTGGGCCAACTACTTGCAGCTCATTCGGTTAAAAACCCAAAACAACGTTTTCGGCAAATACTAGGCTTACTTGCCCTCCACATTTGCAATGAGCAATATATTTTTATATGGACATGGTTTTTTGGTTTTCCTACCAAAAAAAAAAAGGACCTTTCCAAGATCCAACAAGAGAACCAATTAGCCATGAAGGCCCTGCAGAATGAGAAACCAGCAACCCGCATCCGTTGCACTTTTTTTTCTCTTTTGTTTTTTCATTTTTGAGCTAGGCAAATAAATAAACTCACTCACCACATCGACTAGAAGATGATCTAAAAGTAGATTCAGTGGTTTGCTGAGTAACTGGGAACTTTTGTGGACAATCTTATAGCAAAGATAAAACGGAAAATCACCTGAGGAATGATTGGCAATGAATCTGTTAGAGGAATAATACCCTCTTCTTGCTCAGCTTGTGTGGGGTTGACTGTTCGTCGAGGATCTAAAAATCGCTTATCAAGTGCCAAAACCTGCAAAGGGTCTCTAAAATAAGTACACACGTCGAAGTTGTATCTAAAAGCACCTCCACCAGAAAGGATCAAATAAATATATGTTATAATTTTGAAGAAATAAATAACAAAGTAACTGGGATACACAAGGAATAGCTAACCTGATCACCAATAGTGCCAATAAGAAGCTGCTTTGAAGTTATTCCCTTGGCGGTTGAAGTCACTGATATTGCTTTCACAGAATGGGTGAAAAAGTAAGATTGTGATTTAGTCACAACCTCCGTTTGGGAGTATGAAGAAATAGCAGAAGTAAGATTATGCTTTCCAAGAATCAGCTTCCACAAATCGTTATTAGCCTGTTAAATTTATTCAATGAAGTATCTAATTTTAGTTCGTACAAAGACAAAACATTACACTTCATTAAACAAAAAAAGGACAGAATATTAAAATAATAAAAGGTTTGAGTTTGTCAGCATACTGCTGCTCGGGACTGGTCGTAGATCTCAATGACTGACATCTCATATCTGTGCGCTCTCAGATTAAAGTAGTGGTAGACAACACAGTTCTCACTAAAAACCTACAAGCGGATTAAAGCAGTGCAAGTGTTACATTTTCTTCAACAGAAGACCAAATCAAGTTGAAGCATAATTGACAGTCGATAAGAAGCTTACAGCATGGACAGGACCCTGCGAACCATGATGAGTCATTCGATGCAATATATGTCCAGTTATAGTATCAATGAGATATACAACCAACCACGACACCTCCGGGGTAGCTGTTCCAATATCACCACTGGCTTTTGGTGCAACAGTTGCAACGAATAGTAGATTTTTTGATATATACTTGTACATAACATCTTGATCTGCTATGACCTTTGCCTGAGTATGGACCACCTAGAGAATGCAAATAACTTTATAACAAATTCATGTAAAGTGCAATATAAATCAAGTGAAGAAAACAGAATCTAAACAACAAACGCAACACACCCAATTCAAAATTCGGAGGCTAAAGTGTCTTTGCAGAATACATGCTATTTGATTCGCTAATCATTTTTTTTTTTAGTTGCACTCAATTAAAAACATACTGACATCAATCATCTCTACCTTTTTTTATAAAAGAATATACAAAGCCAAAAAAAATACCTCGTTCAATTTTCTCATCACAGTTGCAATTATCTTTTCTGTGTCAGATGGGAATACAATTGACCATACATCTCTCGCGTCAAAGCAGTACTCATCAAGAATTTCCTGGGCACAATTGCTCCTCAAAGCATGCCCATTAATGGTGCCACTATCAGCATCAACTGAATACCAATAAATGTTTGAAAATTCACGTTGAAAAATACTAATAGCCTCAGAAGTTCTCGGGTACAAATATGCATGCTGGTCTGCATCTATCAGTAGATGAAGACGCTGTTCTGTTGAATCTGTGAACGGGAGTGGAATAACATGTACAACAGAATGTGCAAGATTCAATGAATTAATTTCCTTCCCTGTATACGCATCAACGAAAGAAAGAACTGCTGGTGCATCAGAACTTTGTCCACACCGGCCTACTATAAGAACAGATGGATTTTCATCCATTGCATGATGGTGGGGAACCTGCCACTGGTAAATACTAAGCCCGGTTGGATATGCACAAGCTGAATTACGCAGTGAAGGCAGTAAGAGCGACCAAACAACTCGTCCATCTCCAGTGTGCAAGGCAAAAAGCTTTCCTGCCCGAGTAAGCACAATGAGCAACTTCCTAAAACCATTGTGATCTCTTGTCATTTTGCTCTTCTCAGGACTTTTTAATCTCATTCCTTGAATTGCTGCAACATCCTCAGGGCTTGCAAGCATTAGAGTTCCCTTTAGCTTCAATATATGTCCCTATAAATAACAAAAAATTGTATTATTATACATCGTGAGAGGTGAACCAGTCAATCAGATACATTCAAGCAAGTTGTAGCGAAATTTGATACTTAAACACCCATGGCGCAGACAACAAGATAAAATTAAAGGGGAGAGAGAGAAGAAAACATTACATTTTTTTGGTTGAGTTGGAGAATAAAGATGCTGCACTTAAAGAATGCCATAGGATGACGGAGCCGTAATAAACAGTAGGACAAAAATAAAGGCTTCAAACTTTAAATAAAACTTTAAATATACTGTCTTAACTTCCTATTATGAATAGGAAAATCTAAATTCATACCTTAAGCCATTCAAAGAGGTTCTCTTCCACTTTCGCTACTGATACACCCTCCTTTTCCACAGGTAATTCTGATGTTGCCACATTTATAATTAAGGCAAGGCCCTCCTCCCTACTCCAGACAATTTCCCCTTGTTGCAACAGCAACAGCGAATGATCTTCCATGACAATCAAGGCCCTGAATCCATGAGACCTATCTGTGCAGATATAATTGTTTATGAAAACCCTATGGACAAACCCCCTTTGATGGTCCAACACTATACTCTCCTTAAGCAAATCATTACTCCAGTCATTGACAAGTTTCACAGTGAGATGAATCTTGCCATCCCCATGCTGAACTAGTGCAACAGCTTGTTGACCCTCTGAAAGTAAGAGAGGATCGCTAACAACCACTGCATTATTAAGTTTATCCACCACCTCCAGCTTTCCTTCACCAGTCACTCTTATGAGTATTAAAAGAGCATTGATTTCTACAGCAAATATTTCTTTAAGCTTTAATGGTAATAATTTTGCTGTTCCAGAAGAATCTCCAACAAGATCAGATAAATCTGTTTGCTGAAACTTAATACCGTCCTGAAAGTTTATTGCTACTAAACTTGACTTGGTGGCATCCAATGCCACAGCCAAATCATCAGAGACCAATAACATTTCCCCAGATAAGCCACCAGGAAAGACCTCATTATTCTTCTTCAATAACTCTCCATTCCTCGCATTTATTTCATATACCCCAAGCTGGGAAGAACCAACAGAGCCTACTGCATATATTAAATCACTACCGGAAGGCTGAATTATCTGTTGAACCTCAATACTGAAAACAGATAAATCACACAAACATCAATGACAATATGGTATAACGGTTTTAGCATAGAAAGAACTTCTCGAAAACAGTCTTTTGGCTTCCATATCTGTTTTACCTTTCAGCAGCAAAATCCTTCTTCCAAACAACCTCACCATCCATACCAGAAATAGCATGAAGATACTTCTTACTGAAAACGAGGATCAAACTATCCTTGCCAACTTTCACATTTGTCTGCACAAGAGAAACATAGTAAACAAAATAAGGATAAGAAAATTTTGATTTTACATTGTACACGAGATCCTCTTGCTAGTGCAACATGACTCAAATCACGTGAGAACCCAAAAAAAAAAAACAGTAATGAAGAGAAAATTCAGCTCCTGCAAGAAACTAGAAATACAGCTGCTTTAAGAAAAGCAGTTAATCCATATGCTGCATTGCGAGCTCTTATTTTTCAGCTGAGCTACGTTATTTTTGGAAGAAAAGAAAGATATGCTTGAGGACAATAACCAGGGAAAAACTTAGTATAAACATAGTGACTTTAGTCACACAACCAATAATAATGCACACATACCATAGCCTAAAAACAATTGGAGGGAAGAAAAAAAAGAACACCAATAAATATGTCAGAAGAAGATTTCAGTAAAAATAAGATGTTATCAACTAACCGGCATGGATAATAACGACTTGGAGGACTTTGAGGCCTGAAGAAAAGACTCCCAAACCATCTGGCCATCAGGAAGGTTCCACGCTCTTATGATACTTCCCTCAGATGAAAGGGTTATGACATCTAAAAACATTAAATAAGATCTCCAATCATTTTACCAACAATAAAGCTAATTGCCCAAGCATTAACAGTCCAAAGGAAGAAAAAATCATATATTTTAAATTTTTAATGAACCCCGCCAAAAACCAATTGCTTTTCTTTTCTTTCTATTAGCAACAAGAGCAACTGCTAGGTCCTTAAGCTTACACAGGGGAATAACTCTCTGAAATATAGATTTATAGAACAACTAGATCTGAAATTAATTAGTAACTGAAAAAATAGTATTTAAATGGCGTTCAAAACGTTAGTTCTAACGTATAAGCCCTATAACAGAGAAAACGATGTAAACAAGCAATTTACAAATATATCTCAAGAAGCTGCAGAAACAAATAAATATAAGCATCCTTACATTTTCCCAAAGCAATATCGATTCCATCTATAGCATCATTACTGCCAAGAACATGTCTCCAAACTGCACAGAACAAAGTAACATTAACGTTATATTGTTAAATTAAAAATATAAGCAAAATCTTCTTTTACCCTGAATAAGGGTTCAACACAACCAGCAGAGACAAATAATTCCGGGTTATATTGATGAATTTGACAAAAGTTAAGGAAGCACAGCAAGTTCCAACGCTGACAGAAATTTGAACTTACAAATCTCTCCGTGTCGGAGATCAAGAGAAGCAATGACATTCTCTTCAGTGGATACCACCACACGCTTTCGCCCAGCCCTTTGAGTGTGGAACAAAGCTTGTTTCACTTTCCCTATGAATTGTTGGTGCCTGAGTTTATTTATTACAAAATAAATAAATAAATAAATAAATAATCAAACAAGCAAATAAATAAGCAGGTCTTAAAAGAACAAACCGGAATTTTGAACACCAAGTAGCCAAGACATATATTATTAAATAATGATGACTTTGAAGAAAATCAACAAACTAAGGCTCGGTTAAAGTTTCTTGGATGCCAATAAAATTTCTAAATTCGTTCACACAACTCACGCAAACACATAAAACATATAACATATGAGAACTTGGATTTGTAAAATAATTAAGCGCAACAGAATGTTATTATAAACTGAAATCAAGAATTTCAATTTAATTCCAAAGAATAATCAGGAACTAAACATAAGAATCCGTTTCCTTTCTGCGAAATCTCAGGAAAACAAAAAGGAAAATAAAATAAGATTGGCATCGAATTGAGTCCAGAGCAATCAATCAGACCATTAAGGAAGCTTGAAGAGCATCGAATTTAATTAAATATAAGTTGCAGCAATTGAAGTGAATTTTCTAATAAGCAAATCAATAATCTATAAAGTTCTCCTCGGAATTTTCGGAGACGCAAATTAGAGAAGATTGAAGCTTACCAGTCCATGAGACCAACTTGATCTTCGTAGAGAGAAAAGGTAGGCGTCATAGAAGATAAAAACACAACAAAAAGAAGGAAAAAAGCCCCAAACGCCATTGCCATGGCGATTCTGGTTCTCTTTCTCTCTCTGAGAGGAAGGGACAGATCTGAGAGGACGAAAGAGTTCGTCAGAACTGAGAAGAAGTGAAGAAAAAGTGACCAACGGAGTCTGCTCCAAACTCGAAAGAAACGCCGGCTTCTTTTTTTATTTATTTTTAAATTTAGAGAATAAAATATAAAACAAAAATAAGCGAAGCCGAGCTCAAAGTGCCTTGTTAGGCCTCGCATAGGCAATTTGATAAATATTACTTCTGTAGCATTGTGTTTTAATTTCAGGGGAATTTTCATAATTGTTTTTTTTAATATTTACTTTTTGTAAATACTATATATATTGATTTATGGTATAATTTGTCATATAATATAAATATTAAGTGGCATAATTTTTTTTGAATATGACATAAATAAACACAGCTTTTAAACGTATGGCATAACATATAATTTTCTCGTAATTTATTGCTTTTATGAGAATATTTGAAATGTACCAGTTTCAAAAAGTATGAAGATACAATTAATCACAAGTATTTTAGGTTAAGATTAGATAAACATTGTATTATGTAAGGATATTTTGGTCTTTTGGACTAAAAGAAATTATATGAATCAAAAAAAAAAAAAATAACATAATAGAATAGTGGCTATAAAAAAGTGGTATACTATTTAATTTACTCAGTTCAGTATCATATTCAAAGGAGTAAATCAGGCATTGTACTATATTTTCACTACCAATATTGTATTCTACCATTTTTCCTTTCTCTGATTTATACTATTTTTTCTAACTAAAAGATCAAAATGCTATTAGATAATACATATTTGCCTAATTCTAACACAAAATATTTAGTAACATAGTGCCTTTATATTCATTTAAAGTTGTATTTTTCAAACTTTCTCATAAAATTAGTAAAATTGAAAAACAATACCGTAAAGGTGCCCAACATTATATCATATCATTAAAAATGTCATGTTACCTAAAATATTTTAAATAATATGACATGATATTATAAAGGACACAAAATGGAATATAAAAAAAAAACGTACTTGCTACATCTCACTTTGATGGGATTAATTAGCAAAACATAACTTTTATGTAGTGAAACTGAGGCGAGTCAAATATATGATACTGTCGTTTGAAGAATAGCCACTCAAGAGGGCGTTGAATAGGATTTCAAAAATTTTTCTAAACTATTTTCAATTATTGGAATATTAGAACAAAGATTTAATAGCAAGAGGCCTAAATAATCAAGTCATAAACAATAAACAATCTAAGATATGCTAAAAGAATATTATCTATATCAATCACAATGTGCAAAATATGATGCTATATGACTAAACAAAAAATAATCATTTGGTGTGCAGGTTTAGAATGATGTGGTTTTGAATTTTATGGTTTGAACTGATAGTTTTAAAAAATATAGTTTAAACTATGATTTTGAACTGGTGTTTTAAATGTAAAGGTTTACAACAGAATAAAACATCGCATTGATTTTAAAACGAGAACTGGTGCTTAAAAAACTATAGTTTATAAAGGAAAACAATAACGAGAATAGTTTTTACTGTAAAAAGTTGTTTAAAACAATTAGAACTTAAGGGGATCAAGTTCTCAAACCACTAGAGATTGATCATTAAACGACAGTTTAAAAACCATTTTAACCGTCGTCTTTAGCTAATTGTCGCCTAATTTAGAGTCATAATATATGGTTTACTTTTCACGATGGTTTTTAACCATCGTCTAAGGTCTCCTTGGGGCTAGTTATTTACACTAGACAACGGTTTCTAAAGAAAACTGTCGTCTAACACACACATTAGATGACTTTTTTTTGCGAAAACTGTTGTCTATTGTGCCTTTAAAATTTTAAAAAAAAATAAAGAAAACTATTTCCCTCAAAGAATAATTTTTTTAAATATAATTCCCAGATTCACATGCTTTTGCTTTTTAATAAACTTAATTCATATCTCATTAATTTAAACATAATAACTTTCAAAAATAGATGTTATAAATTCTCCTTATCATATATAATCAATATGGATATAACATATTTATTTCTAAAACCATAAATAAAGCTTCTCTACAAAATCTAAGAGCAAAAAATACTTAATCAAATACAAAGAAAAACTATAAATCCAAACAAAAATAACAAAAATTTAAAGAAAACAAAGTACTCGAATTTTGGCACTTAACAGGGTGGCAACGGTGATGGCGACAATGATGTATATGAGTATCTTTGTGGCGGTGGTTGAGGAAGTGAGGAGTTTGGAACAGATGAGAGAGGGAATTTGGAGAAAATTGTTAAATGTTAGGAGGATAGAATTAGACAGAGACTTAGGAGGCGAGAAAGATAGATAAATCAAACTTAGAGTAAGAATTAGAGTTTGTAAATTAAAAAGAGTGGAACGAAAAAGAGTGTTCAAAATTTAAGTAGGGGATATAAAAATTCAAAATTTTTTGAAAAAAATATGCAGGAAAAATCCTACCTATTATTCAAGAACATTAGACGATGGTTTTCTAAAAACTATCGTCTAATGTGGTCCTTTAGATAATGGTTTTCAAAAACGCTTCTAATGTTCTCGTACAAATTTTTAAAACATAGAACTTTTCGCGTCGCGCTATTTTAAACACATTAGACAAAGGTTTTTCATAAATGTCATCAAATAAGCATCGTCTAATCTTTGATTTGTAGTTGCAAAAACTGACAGTTGATCCTGTTTTAAACAATTCTCATCGTTCATAACGATCCTCATCGTTTGTAACGATTTAAAATTTGAGCCTACTAAATGCTCGTTCTTATGGGCCATAGGTTCAAAACCAATTAAAATGTTCCAAACATGTGCACCAAATGGCGCATAAATAATAAAAAGGAAAAGGGTAAGAGAGATGCAAACACTAATTATAATAGTTTAACAATATGCCTACGTCCACTATTATCGCCCAATATAGTCCACAGTTTATGTACAGAATTGGGCACTTTATACATGACAAGATTATAATGGGGATCTATATTTAATTGGGGAGATGGCTTATCTTGGTCATCAAAGCGGATTGACTCCATGGTAGATACATTGGTGTAGTAGACCTAATAATGGTATCACACTAGACTGGACCTAAAATTGAATTGATTTAATAATAATTCTGTTTGACTTAAATCAATTCTCTTTGATAAACATTTATATGTTAGCTTAATTTTAAAGTGGATTCATAACTCCATGTTTATAGCTTGTATCTTTTAATATACCAAAGGTAGGAGTTCTAATGAACAAAGACTCCATTATCGGTACATTGAATATGCAACCTATATTCGATGAGAGCATAATCCACAGACATGGAATTCATAGCTCTCCAACAAAAAGTTAATGTCATCCTTTCAGAGGCATTATTTTGGCATTAGAAAATATAACGAGGCCTCGGTCATTTGGATACATATAGTAACTAGATGGTATTTCTTTTGGATGTGTTATAAAAAGAATAAATTTTTCGATAGTGGAATAATGAAACTTTGAGATAAAATAATCGAAAGGCAAAATTAAACTAAGTCATTCATCTGGTTATGGATAACCTATGAAGATACACATAATATATGAGGTTATAGACAAGACTTATATTTAAAGAGTCTCGTAATACAGTATATTATCGAGACTGCAGCTTCAGGTCTATAGTGGAGAGACACTGAAGTTAATAATTAAATAGATAATTAATCAAGAATTAATTTATCTGTTATTATTAGTATTTGATAATATATGTCTATCGAGTCTCAATGCTAACTCACGAGTTCCTTTATGACAGATCGAGCAAGTTTGGATTACCACATGTAAGATAGAAGTATACGCAAGTAGGCCGTATGGGACGTGTAGGCCTCAGTCCGATTGGACTGCTAGAGGGTACAGACCTTATAGGGAATGGCGCCACATCTACATTATCTAGGAGAATTTATTATTTAATTAATTATAGAAAATAATTATTCAAATTGATAATTAGGATTTTGGATAAGTAATTATTTATTTGAATAATTGCTTTAAATCCTAGTTAAATTTGAATTATGGATAAAGGGTAATTATTTACAATTATTTAAATTAGATAATTATCTTAGATAATGAAATTCTAATTTAAATTGAATTGTTTGTATTGAAAATGATGCAGATAATCATAAATCCCTACACTGTGATTAGTTCAAATTTTGGAGATAATTCTCCTAAAGTTTACACCATCTATAGGAATAGGGAAGAGAAAATTTATCTCATAATCCTAATAGACTTATGACCCTTCTTACTATTTCTATAAATAGAGGCCTTTGGTCTTCATTTATTTTAAGATTGCCTAAGTGCAAATTAGAGAGTTGAGCTTAGATTATTCATTTTTAGTAATCTTAGTTTCTTGAGCGCTTTAGTAGTTGGAATGAGTATAGCTGTAGCGAATATTTGTTAGGTTATGCCTACACACAACAATCTAAAGGAAGAGAATAGCATTGAGGATCTAACAATATAGATTCATTATTGAAGATTGTTCAGTCAGAAGTGTTGTTTCTGATTTCCAACTATTATATTAAATTATAAGTTAGTTTCCTAAGTGGTTCATGAATATTTTAATGGCCCACCACTTCACCAAACCGATTGTTCCAACAATTACTATCAGAACGAACTCATCATTATGCTATAAACATAAATTATGGGATCTAAATTTCACCCATAATGCATTGAATTAATATTTTAGAAAGATGGCACTCTAAGATTTTTATATGTGAATTAATGTGTAGTGAGTATTAATTATTTGTCATCTTGGAAATTTATGGTGAATGGTAATTATTATTATTTATTGAATTGTAATTATTATCGGTTATGGTTCCTTAGAGTTTAGAAATATGTATCTAGGATTTATTCATGAAATTGTAATTGCAATAGAACGCAGGTCTATCATCACCACTTAGAATTTAATTGTTTTCTTAGAATTCATATAAACCAGAAAATGGTATAGGGCTTTCTATGCTATTTAATTCTACAAAGACGAATCTATGAAGATCAAGCATTCCATTAAAAAATTCACAATTGATTTTATGAAATTTTTCTACAATTTTCTAGATTTAATTATATACTATGGAAGGAATTTTTGACCGTGTAATATTAGGGTTTGGAACCCTATGTGACTACACAGGAAGTTTTTTTTTTTTTTTTTTTTTTTTTCTTTCCCTACCTAAATTGCACGGAGGGGATCTTCTATGCATTAGTCTGTGGCCATATAAGCCGTGGAATTATAAGATAACAGGCGCTGCAAGAGGAACAGTGGGCCAGCATTGTTGGCCCATAGACAGAGTTAAAAGCCCGTGCGTTTTGGCACAAGCATTGAATAATTTCGTGGGTCTATATTAACATACTCGTATGAGTATATATAAATATATATTATATTATTGATAATAATACTAATAATAATGAATAATAATTTTAATAAGAAAATCATTATGTCATTTATATAAAATTTTAGAAATTTGGCTAAAGATTATAGGTAAAATTATTTAGAATCCAGAAAATCTAATTTTGATTTATTGTGATCAAAAGAGAGATTAGGGACAAATAAAATCTTGAGTTTGAATATGATTTAAATAACTAAAATTGAATTTTAGTAATTCAATTTGGGAAGCTAGATTTTATTTAGATAAGATCCAAATTTGGAATTTAGATCTATGGTAGTTACCAAATTTCTAACCCCAAGGAAAAATCATAAATGATAAATGTTATCTATTTTGATTTTAGGTGATTAACAACAACCCTAATCTGATGGGAAAATGATAAAAATAATTTTATTAATTTTCTATTAGAGAAAATTATGGATTAAAATTATTTGAATAGCCTTATTAATTTTCAAAATGAGAAAATTATGGATAAAATTATTTAAATTATTTTTTTAATTTTCTAAGGAAGAAAATTATAGGAAATTATTTTGAGACCAAAGTAAAAATTTGACATATTGTGGTCAAATTATAATGCAAAAAATCCTCAATAAAATTCTGAGAATTTTATTGAGAATGATTATTCCAAAAATCGAAGGGCATGAAGACGGATACATGGAGAGGATGCAAAAGTGAAGGCCAACATATGTTTAGGTTTATTTTTACAATCTTTATTTTCTTTTCTCTAGGGTGGGACCATAATATTATGGCCACATGTTCATATTGCTTGTTGCTATGCTTTATACAACGCTTGTTTGCTTTATGATATGATTTTTCATATGTTTGATAAGAATATAAAGTGTTACTCATAAAATTGGTCATGGATGTTTTTGGATAAATCTTGTTTTTTAAAAAATATTACTAAGAAAGGGTTCTTGATTAGGACCCATGGTCTCTATTGTTGGTCCATATGTGAAACCAGATGACGCCGACCCCAAGAAAGATTGCTCACCACCAACAGTATATTAGATTGGGCTTCTGAAAGGAAATATCTATGAGCATGATTCATGGTTGTACACCCCAAGGCGACAATTTATGGGTCATAGATCATAAAATATAAATAAAGGTTATACACTTAAGATAAATTTAATTATTAACCTCCCAAATGAGCTTTGTTTATTAAATTTGTGACCAAACAAGTAGTAGTTAATAGGTATATACTAATCGAATGGAACCCCTGTTCTACGCTAGTTTGTGTTTGACTACCCCAAGCTGACATGAATGGGGCTAGAAATATCGAAGTAATGTATGTGTTTTCAAAATCTTACACATAGGCATACTTGCATTATTGTATGTTTATATTACTAAATATTGTAATGTTTGCTTCTTATTAATATATATTATATGTATTTTTATACAAAATGTCGCCTAGTGATTATGCATGATACTTAATATAGACCTTAATTGATTTAACTTTAACGTTTGGATTCTTTGGAAAAAAGAACCTAATATGCAAGAAATACACGTACGTACTAAACAAACGTTAAAAAGGGAACCTAAAGGCATTAATCCTAAGAAGATATTTCAGGCCGATTATTGCTAGTAGGACTTTAACGAGACGACACGTTGTTGCAGAGAACACATCAATCAATTTATTAAAAATTTAAAATAAAAGGGTGGTGGGGCCATCTATGACCTGGACTGACCATAATCCCCGTACATATTCAACTCAGAGCGTAGGTCACGGGAAAAAGAAAAACAAAAAAAAAAATTGAAAAACAATTTTCTTTTCTTTTGTCCGAATCACTGTCTCACAGATAGAGAGAGAGAGAGAGAGCGTGAATCATTGACTCAACTCAGGTCCCTCCCATCACCATCTCTCTCTCTCTCTAGCTTTATTACGAGTCATGTTTTCACTGATGAGCGCTCAAGATCTTAAAAAAACCATACCAGAACTCTACTCTTTTTGACTCAAAACCTTGGAAGACTCCATTTTTCTGCTGCGAAGCTCTACATTTTTGCTAGTTTGTGACGGATAAAGCGGAAGCAGATTTTGTTCATTCTCTCTTGGCGAAAAAGGATCCGTTGAGCGGTAATGTGAACGACCCATTTGGCTTGAGTTTACTTTTAATCGTGTTTCGATCGAAAAATCTCTTAGTTTTGGAATTGGAAGAGCAAAATTTGATATATTTCTTGGTGATTGGGTGT
Source organism: Artocarpus heterophyllus (assembly GCA_025403435.1). Lineage (NCBI taxonomy): Eukaryota > Viridiplantae > Streptophyta > Magnoliopsida > Rosales > Moraceae > Artocarpus > Artocarpus heterophyllus. The sequence continues at coordinate 35,770,303 of CM046333.1, read as the reverse complement.
TTTTTTTTAATGCTCTGATTTGTTGCTACTTTGCTATTTCATGTGGGTCGAAGAGTTTATCGGGGCAATTTGTGGTAGTTGAGGGGAAAGTTGATTTTTTTACTGATTTTTGGAGTTTATTTTTTGAATGCGAAAATTGGAGGGAGATTTTGTGCTTTTGAGATCAATTCAGTTGGAGAATATTTGATGTTTATCAAGTGATGCATACATATAACATGGTATTTGGACTATGAATTTTGGATATTCGCTCTTGTAGATGCTAAAGTTGGATTTACTGAATAGTTGAGGACTTTTTAGAAAGGCTCAATCGGGTCATGCATAAAAATTGTTTGAAATCAAGATTTGTGATGGGTAATTATTGTTGGCTTTAGCACGAATGCGAGTAAATTAAGAGGCCTTGTGAAGGTAATTGATTTATCAGATCCTTCTGAGGAAGGTGAAGTTTGATAGTGAGTGAGAAAGAATTCGATTTTGTTTGGTTTTTAATGCATGGCATCCATTAGAAGAACCCTGTCGTCGGTGCCTCAGCCTGGAACTGCGTTGAATGGGGAAGCATGCTCGGTTCCTTCCCCGCTTTCCAGGTATTTGTCATGTGCTCAGAGCCATCCGCCATCTGGTGGTTTTATTTCCACTCTGTCCAACTCATTGGACTCGCAATCTTATGTTCTTGGTGTGTTCTCGCCGAGGACATCAAGGCCACTCGAGAAGTCAAAACTTAAGGGACAAGTATGGAGGAGGGCACTTTTCCAATTCTTTGTGTGTTTTGTGGTTGGAGTGTTTATCGGGTTTACTCCGTTCTCTTCTATAAATTTATCCACAAAATTCATGTCACAGCATCAGGCCTTCTCCTTTGAGATGATTTCAGCAGTCGGAAACTTTCAGCCGTTTGATAGTGTATCTAGGAATGATATTCCATTAGAGTTAGACAATGTGGCTATGAGGGAAAATGCTACATTGAAATCACAACTAAAGGAGTCAAAATCAATAGACGGTATTTCTGAAGATTCTATTGGTTATAACCAATCATTTCTCCAAGAGTCGGAGCTAAAGTCCCAGAAGCTTTTGATAATTGTGACCCCAACATATGTCTGTCCATTCCAGGCCTATTACCTGAATCGGTTGGCACACACATTGAAATTGATCTCGCCTCCTTTGTTGTGGATCGTTGTGGACATGACCACCCAATCTGCAGAAACAGCTGGCTTGTTGAGGAGAACTGGGGTTATGTACAGGCACCTTGTTTGCAACTTAAATTTAACTGATGTAAGGGACAGAAGAGTTCATCAAAGAAATGTTGCGCTATCGCACATCGAAACTCACCATCTTGATGGTATAGTCTACTTTGCAGATGATGATAATATCTACTCAATTCATCTTTTTGAGCAAATGAGGCAGATTAGGTACAAAATGACTATATCAACATTCTGTTTCTTTTCTCATGATGAACAAGTTTATTTTGGCTGTTTATTCTTGCTTTGCATTTTGTAGTGATATTTATGTGCCATTTTTTGAGTTTAGGCGATTTGGGGTATGGACTGTTTCCAAAGTGGAGAACAAAAACATTGCTGTATTGGAGGGTCCTGTTTGTAATGGAACAAAAGTGATTGGATGGCACATAAATGGACTAAGATGGAGACTTCGGAGATTCCATACTGAAATATCAGGTTTTGCCTTCAATAGTACTATACTCTGGGATCCCAAGAGGTGGCACAGACCCATGCTTGAACCTATTAGGCAGCGTGACACTGTCAAGGATGCTCTCCAAGTTAGTGTTTCCTATACTCCTCTGATTCTTATTTCTTGCCTACTCTTTCGTTTGAATCTGAAGTATATAATATAGAAGCCTGATTGCCAACGTAAATCAAGCGAACATATTGGCCAATTTGTAAGGACAAGTGGGGACAAATTGATTCTTCAGTAATTATCAAAGTAGTCATTAAACAGGACAAAAAAAAAAAATCAGTGAATTGTTGGTTGTTATTTTGTTATAGTTAAAGAAGAATTGAACAAAATTCCTGTTAATTTGTCCTTTTTCTGGACATCTCTTCCAATGTTTAAACCTTCTAGGAGAATTCTATGATGGAAAATGCAAAAATACTCTAGTAGTAGGACACAATTCTAAACCGTCAGATCGTATTTAAATTAAGATAAGTATGACAATCTAACTGAACTTGATGAATTTCTAACGGTTTAGAACCATGTTTTACTAATAGAGTATATTTTTCATATCCTATTCTAAAATTCTTCAGCCTTTATGCACAAAGGATTAAAATAGGAGAAGTTATCAGGAGCAAGATTTGACATCCTGGTTTCAATTACTAACCTATATGATGTGCTCTTCTAGGTTAGCACATTTATTGAACAAATTGTGGAAGATGAGAGCCAAATGGAAGGATTACTAGAAGATTGCTCGAGAATCATGGTTTGGCATCTTCATCTTGAATCGCCCAACGCCTTTTATCTTCATGAATGGTTCATGAAGGATAATCTAAATGTCATTGCTTCCCTTGCGTGAAGTTCTTTACGTGAGAGGAGATCGCATGGATGCAAAAGGTAAGCTTTTTGGATCTTTTGTTTTAGCCTACATACCAGCACCAGATGTTCTTTTCAAAAGCAGTTTTCTCAAGCTATATTGTTCGTTTTTTGCTCTTCGATTGATTTTCAGGGCTGGAAGGATCCGACAAGAAACATAAAACCATATTCTTAAACCATTTCTTGGTGGTTAAGTAATCTTAACCTTCTGATGTAGAACTCGTATGATAATATGCTGGTTACCATCGTTTCAGAATGCCAAAATGGGGAAGCATTTGAAGACAAATATTTCTCTCTTGAGGGGTAAATATGTTTTTGTCTCTCGTGTTTTTGGCCGTTTTCTTTGTAGGATGTTCGTTTTGAAGAAAAGCAAATATGCTTGTTACCATCATGAAGTTCAGAAAGGTGCAGAATTTGGCTACTTTTCTTTCCTATTGTCCAAGTGTAACAAGGCACAGCAATTTTCAATAATGTAGTTTTTTTTAAAGGCTTTTAGGAGCATTTTTTCCTCTCACACTTGGCAATCAACATGTTTCCTCAGAAATGAGGGAAATGAGTTTGACAATTAACGTTGCCTTTGCCATGGGACATCTAGAAAAAAAAGAGAGAAAACTAATAATAAAGATATTGTTGTGTTTGGAGTTTTTTTTTTTTTTTTGATGGAAACGAGTGCATCTTTAGGAATAGCATGAGGATTAACAGGTCCTGAGTATGAAGAGAATTTAGCCCAGCAAACTAGATTATGTGCCGCAAGATTGGCCTTCTTGTCCACTTTGATGATAAACCAGCAAGAGAGGGGGTTGACAGCAGAATGGAAGGAGTTTAAAAGTGTGTTTGGTTGGAGTATTCTTTGGAATCAACATACTAAAATTTGAATTCGAGTGCCAAGAATTTTTTAGATACATGTTTGTTTCCCTTAAAATTAGAATCAAATGAGTATCAAGAATCCAAGTTTTCAGAGTTTTGATCCCACTAAACTCTTGATACATGGATATCTTTGCTATAGTAAAAGGTGAAATTTTTCTTCTATATTTGAGGAAAAAAATCATAATTTCTTCATTTGATATTCAATTGAGATGATTTTTTTCATTGTCTTTTAAGTGAAGAGAGGAATAAATTAAGATCCATATTGCATATATTTTAAGATCATTAACATTAAGATTTTATTAGATATGTTAATAAATTAAAAAACTTTTTCACTACCTCTCTAAACACAAATTCTAAATTTATTCAATGTTCAGATTAAAACTTAAATGTACATTCGACCGTCAATTCAGATAACAATTCAAATCGTACAATTCAAATCAAATTATTAATTCGAATCTATTTATATCAGGAATTTCCCAAGAGCTCTCCAAGGTATCTTCCAAAATGCTTTTCACCAGCACGTCCGAGTTCAAGTTGCTTTCGAAGATCACATGAGTCTGCTTTAGAATAACAGCCTGTTTGGCAACAAGCAATAGAGCTAGGGCTTCCACAGCAAGTGGGGAAGGGGCATGATCTAAATGCGTAATGCTACTGATGATTTGAGCTGGTTGTGTTTGGAAGTTTGAACTTAAACGGTTAAACGTAATAAGCTTTCCTATGCTTCCACCTTCCAGAATTGCAGAACTAAGCATCTCTTACTATTACAAAGTTGTTGTTGGAGCAATCATATTTAATCCCACTGTAATTAATAAAAAAGTAGATTCTAGTTTAAAAATGTATAGTACATAATAGACTGGAACTTATAATTTTATGAATTAAATAATTTTAACCCATAGAGATGAAAAAAAATTTTGTTGTCCAATGTTGTCCTTTGGTTTGACCTTATTTCATTTTATTTGCTTATTAGCAATCAAAATTGTTATAATGTTTATTTGTTTATTAGCAATCAAAATTGTTAATTAGTTAAAACTTAAAAATTGTAATATATAAAAGTTTTATATTGTAACAAATTTTTACTTTTTACTATAATAGTTGAAATTTTTTAGTTTCAAGAGATTTTTTAAACGAAACCATGACCTTTTAGCCAGATTTCATCCAGCTCCAAGATTACAATAGCACGAACTTTTTAGCCGAAAGGTAAAAGAAAAAACGTTCTGTTTTGCAAGATGGGATCAATTAATATACTTCAGGCTTAGTTAAATTAAAAAAAGAAAGTAAAAAAAGGGGAAAAAGAAAGAAAAGAAGAAGAATGTTTAATAGTCGTAAGATCAATTCAAATAAAACGCACATAAGTTATGTCACTAACTGTCGATGGTTAAGGAGATAGGCTCAAAATTTGTTGGGCTTTGTCTGCATAGGTTCGAATCCTGCTGTCGATGGAGTTTTCACTGCTAATTTTTTGTTTTTATCTCATTTCGTCTTTTCTCTGTTCTCACTAACTTTTTACGTTCTCAAGGCATTCCAAATTTCCAATGTCCAAGTATAGAATGAGAATCCTTCCTTTGCTTGCATGAACAGCCCCCAAGATCCCAACATATGTTCTCTATAATATTGTAACACAAAGGAAGACAATTCCCAAAATGCTCCTTTTTCATCTCCGCTCGAGCCTATATCCTTCAGCGCCTAAAATTTCCTTCTTTTTAACAACAAAATTTCATGAGTTTATTTTCAACCATTACTCCACTAGAATGTCATCCAACTTGGAGCTTTTCCTCCTCGCATTCCTCCACGGCTCTTTCATCGCCACCCTCCTTCTCCTCGCCGTCTCCCTCGCTTCCATCGCCCTATTTCTCTCATTCTCCATCGGACTATTCTCCGTCGTTGCGGTCGATTTGCTCAACGTCTATCCGGCCATTTCCTGGTGCTTTGAAGAGACAAAGGCAAATCTCGAATTGGGTTTGGTTCTGATTGTATGTGTACTAGTAGATCGTGTTGTTGGCGTTGCTTTGATGCTTAAACCTTTGTATGAAGAAGTAGTCTTTAAGTTCAAAGTAAATGCAAGACGTGTCAGACATTATATTGATGCCTTGAAGCTTGCTTAATTGAGTTAGTTATTAAAAGCTTTTTGCACATTTTTCTTCTTTAAAAATCTTGCTCACATATTTTTCATATTAATTTTCTTGTGCCACTATACAGTGGTAATGGACAGATTGTTGATATCGGAATTTCAGTAAATGTGTTTGTTTATATCCATCAATACAAGTTTGACAAGAGTGGTAGGATTCAAAACCATCTAATGCTTAAGTTATTGAATTATTATTAGTATTATTATAATTATTATAATTTTTTTTTGGCTGAAAACTTAAGTCATTGTTTTGGTACATGCTTGGCTACAACATTTATAATTGTCATTGCAGGATTTTTTTTTTCTTTTGGTCTGATAATTGAACTTTTGCAGGGTTTCTTTTGTTTTATTTTATTTTATTTTTGTTTTTTATTTTTAAGATTGATAATTTGACAGTACTGCAACAGTGTTTTTTTTTTTATTACGATTGGTAAATCTGATTTAGATTAGTTATGCCTATCTCACTCGTCATAAAATTTGAATATATATGATTCAAGTGCCCACTTTATAAATTCATTGATGTGTCTCTTAAGAACAACAACTTGATCTTTTAGATCCAGTTTAGGATTATTGTGTTTTTGTCTTCGTGTAGTGTTTTTGTGAAACACAATAATAATTCAATTTGCGAAGTACCCTGATAAACTCTCAAAATAATTCCAAACTAAAGAAACTACTTTTGACGCGTGCAATTATGTGCATAATCTTACATTTGTTTAATATTTTTTATTATAAGAATTGCAGTGTTAATTGTTGTTGAGGTGTTGAGATCCCCGGCCGAAGCTGGGCGGGCACCTCTAACGTATTGCCGGGGAGGCTGTCCGGCTCGACCCTGAGTGTCCCAGCCGAGTCTGGGGGTTACCTTAAGGCCTCTTATACAAGAGGTTACAGGTTCAACCCCTGGGGGACACGCTCCCCCCGCAGGAGGCAAATTCGCGTGGGAGCTCTCGACCTCCCTGGGAACTCAGCTGGGATCTAACTCGGCTGGGACACTCAGGTAGAGCCGGGCAGCTCCCCTGGCAATACGTTAGAGGTGCCCGCCAGGCTCCGGCCAGGGATCTCAACACCTCAACATAAAATTAGAGGGATTGGTACCTAGGGGTTACCTTAAGGCCTATTATACAAGAGGTTACAGGTTCAACCCCTGGGGGACACGCTCCTCCCGCGGGAGGCAAATCCGCGTGGGGGCTCCCGACCTCCCTGGGAACTCAGCTGGGATCTAACTCGGCTGAGACACTCGGGGTCGAGCCGAGCAGCCTCCCCGGCAATACGTTAGAGGTGCCTGCCAGGCTCCGGCCAAGGATCTCAACACTTCAACATAAAATTGGAGGGATTGGTACCTGGGGGTTACCTTAAGGCCTCTTATACAAGAGGTTATAGGTTCAACCCCTGGGGGACACGCTCCCCCTGTTAGACATGTATGCTCTAAGGAGTAAAAATGTAATACGTTTTGGAGACATTTTTATCAATAAAGAATTTATTCATTTATAGATACCAAATATTGTCCTCTTTACGTTCATATTTGTTGAATGTATGATAAGCAAACAGTAGTCTGAAACTGTCAGTCTAAACCTTAAGAGTTGGGCATATGATGGGATGATTATGCGGTAGACACGACTCTTGAGGTGATGGTCTAAAATATATGATCCGCAATCGAGGGAATAAAGTTGGGCGCTTTATTCATGTAAAGATTGTTATGTTGTCTATATCCCTTTTGGGAGATGGTTTGTCTTGGCCATCGGAGTTGGACTCCGTGAATAGAAACATTAGCGCGTTGTCATAGGTGACAATGTGTTGGATCGGGACATAAAGTGAATTGATTTGGATTAATAATTCTGTCTTGGCAAATCGATTCACTTTAGACAATAATTTGTATTGTATCTTAATCCTGAGATGAATAATGGGCCCGTTGTCTCGATTTGTGTCTTTTGATGTACCAATGGGTGACTCCCACATCTCTATAGTGGCATGCATGCCGGTACGTTGGAGGCATGACTCTTGGTAGCGTAGACTTGTTATTCATAGATATGGAATCCATAGCTCCTCTTTAGGAGTAATGATATCCTCTTATATGCGTTGTCCTGTAATTGGAAAACTGGAGCGCTCAACCATTTGGATACATAGGTGTAACCGAATGGTATACTATCTTTAGATGGTAAGTTTTCTAATGGTGAGACAATGGAACGTAAGATAAAAATAATCGGGAAGGTAAGACAGAACTTGTCCTTAAGCCGATTATGGATGATCATATGGGGATGCGATACACTATGATATGTCATGGAGACTTAGCTACACGAGCTTCGTAATTCTATAAAGTTCGAGAGTGCAGCTCCAAGCTTTTAGTGGAGTAGCGTTGGAGTTGATAATTGTGAAATGTATATCTGGGATATTGGGTTTCATAATTATCATGAGCTTGAACTTTATAGGTCCATTTTGGTCCCCTTTGCTAGCTCACAAAATCCTGTAACGACACGGCGTGCTTTTCCAATAATTGGTGACTTATGTCGGATTTATCATATTGGTTTAAAATTTATAAGAATCAAATAATTCATGTCTGTTTATCGGTTGAATTAATTATGTAAGAAATTAGTTCAAGATAAACTTGTTGAATTATGGCGTTCGGATAATTCTTGTCTGTTTATCGGTTGTTTTAATTTTGGACAATTAGAACAAGATAAACTTGTAGAATTATTGTGAATTGATTTATTTTCTTAGAGATTATCTTGATAAAGTTTGTTTTGATCAGATATCTTTTCTATTGGGCTATTTGAATCAAAACTGAGACTTTATCCTTTAGAATCTCGGGTGGAAAATAAAAGATTCGCGGAGATTTTTTCTCGACAGTTCGGCCTGCCGAACTGGCCAGTTCGGCCTGCCTATCACACAGTTCGGCATGCCGACCGCGACAGTTAAGATTACGCGTTTTTCACGCGTATCTTATCAGATATTGATCCGAACTTGATTCTGTTTCGATTTTTGAGACCTAATCTGATATGGACTGACCCCAAGGACCAATAGGTATAAAAAGGGAGTGAGTCTAATGATTTACGAAGATCAATTTGAGAGATTAAGAGTGATACTCTTCTAGTGAGCATCTAAAAACTCCCTGAGAGCTTTTGTTCACAAATCACGAACACTAGCTTTGGGTTCTCTCTATTGGTTGGAAGGAGAGTCACCGGTGGAAGAGCTGTACGTGTGAGCCCACACTCACTCTGGTTGTGGATAGAGAATAGCAAAGAAGACCAGTTGGTTGAGGCTCTTCTGGAACGTTACTTCTCTACACAGGTCGCGGAGGTTCTTCGGCATACTGAGGTTAGTAAGATCTGTTTAATTTATACATATAACATGTCAAACTTGTGTTTTGGAAAATACTCTGATGAAAAATTTTAAAAATTCCGCTGCGCACTTTGTTTCCAACACCCCCGCCGGAGGCAAATCCGCGTGGGGGCTCCCGACCTCCCTAGGAACTCAGCTGGGATCTAACTCGACTGGGACACTGGGGGTCGAGCCGGGTAGCCTCCCGACAATACGTTAGAGGTGTCCGCCAGGCTCCGGCCGGAGATCTTAACACCTCAACAATTGTTTTTACTAAATAATCAATGAAAACCATACTATGTCTTTTTATATATATATATATTAGCAAAATAATATAATTGTACTGTGATAATAGATTACCCCGATGTCTTTTATTCTGCATTTTTAGGTACATTTTTTTTCCTTCTGTTTCTTTGGCTTTGTGGTATTGGCCTTTCAACGGATATATTAATTTAACTTTCTTTGTTATTTTTCTTATCATAGTAATATGGTAGCATTTTTGATGTGGGATGAAATAGGAATTAGGTAACAACCTAATAGAGGTGCTTTTTCTAAATCTAATGCTAGTTATCATCTCTGGTCATTTATTAAAAAAAATATTATATCCTAATAATTTTTTCACCTTTGGAGCAAAATAAATGAATTATATTTAATTCTTAATGTAGGAAAACTTTTTAGTTTTTTTCTATTTTGAAGATAATAAACAATATGAAAAAGTATTACAACAAATTTTTATAGAGAAAAAGAAATTATGGTTGGAAAAAACAACCAAAAAGTTAAGGAAGAAGAAACACTGGAAAAAAAAAAATAAAACACATGCGTATCAATAGTAACGGAAAAAATTACAAATCATTATTTAGTTATCTATATTTTTAGATAGTTCATATTATTTGTTCTTACTTTTCTACCCTTCCATTTTGCTAACAACCTAATATCCATTATCACAAGATTAAAAAAAAAAAAAAAGGAAAACGACTCTCATAAAAAAAAAAAAGAGAGAAAAGAAACTAGTATCAAAGAAAAAAAAACCTATGATGTGTCAAAAAAAGGATGTGGGATAATCTAAGCAATTGGGTTAAATAAGTAAAAGAGACAAATAATTTGGGATCATTGGATTTATTTAAGAGTTGGTTTAAGTAGAAAAGCTCTCATTTCTATATGATTTGATTATTGCTGTTTGTATGCTAATAGGAAACAATTTGTAAGTACCCAGTGACGGGCCAGAAACTATTTTCAGTAAGGACACTAAAAGAAAATTACAGAGTATTTGATTGACATGAAATGTAGATGTACTTTTAGTTATTACCTGGGGTACAATTATATTTTTTTTGTAGAATAAGGCCAAAGAATAGATTTCAAATTTTAAGCGGGGCAAAATTATAATTTTTTGAAAACAATAAAGTATACCTAAACATTTTTTTAAGAAATTAAGGACAAGAATAAATTCTCAAAATTTAAATAAGAAAACGTGTTCCTACTCAACAAAGTGTGTCTCCGCTATAGTGCACATCTCTTAGAAAACCCAAAATGAAAAACTTACTAATTTCACTTAAAATCTTTGAACTTTAATGAGCGTATAAATTACATATGTAAACAATAATCACATAATAGTTGCTACATGCCTTGTTGTAAATTCAATTAAATAAAAAGAAATGCTAGCAACGCTTTCTTTCTCATCCTTTTTATATTTTATGCATTCTTATCTAATATATGGACTCCATTATTACATATTCTGTTTAAATAATAATTTATCATATTAGTAAGAATATCTTTTTATTAAAGAAGAGTGCGAGTAACACTTTTTTCTTTCACTCTCTTTTGGACTTTGTGCATTTATTGTCTGATATGTGAACTGTTGACATTGGAAAATGTTTTTTACAAATAAAGCAAAAACGTGGTAAAGGTATAGATTTTATATAATAAAAACATTTTCTTAAAGCCTTTGTAAAATGTTATAAATTGTATTAATTTAGTGCATAAATAAATATATAAATATTTTGCTTACCGATAGAGAGATGAAGATGAAGCGGAATAAATATACCAAAGGACTTTCTTTATTTTGAAACCAAAGTCTCCTCGCCTAGTCTTCAACACTAGATGGACGTACGTGTAGGCGTAGTAGTATCTGTTAAAGATCGCTCAAATAATTAAATTCACGAAAAAGAAGAAGTCTTATTCTTTTTCTTTCTCTTTACACGCCTATATGAGTGTTTTTTCTGCGGAGTACTCTCAGTCCCTTTAAGACTCACAAGTATGTTCTAAATGAATAGAGGAGGCATCTATATATAAAGAACAAATTTCAAAAATTCACTTTATTTTAATTTAATATCAAATATTTAATTAAAATAAAAGATGCAAGTTTCTCATTCTTGGTATTGTGATAGGCGTCATACACAGAGAGATTCTCTGTGCATGTGGCACCATCTCTATAAAGTGCAGGTAAGAATACTGCTTGTTACCCAATCTCATTTTGTCTTCACATTAAACTTTCTTTATTTGAATTAACTTACCTTTAACCAAAATTGGAAATACTAAATATGAAAACTTTCTAAACTAGCTTTGATGTGCACAAGAGGATTTTCCTCTTTGTGCTTGGGCGTCGCACACAATGAGACCCACCCACTATGTGATTTTTTAAAATTAATTAATTATTTTATTTATTAAATAATATAATTATTTAATAATATAAATTAATTCATAATTAATTAATTTTGAGTGATATTTAATTTAGAATTCTATAATTCTAAATTAATTATTTAAACCAATAATTTCATTTGTCCAAATAGTTTTTACAAGGATGGTGGAGGATTGATGGACCTATAATTTCAAGCTCCAATAAAGTCAATATATTAATCAAACTCTTTAATTAATATACTACTTTTTTATTAATTCCCATGTAATTCTACTAAATACTTAGAATTACACTCTTAAATTACAGGCTCTTTTCTTAGAGTTGTTTATTGGATATAGTTGTTTCATATAAGTCGATCCTCCATAAATAATTCAAAATTAGAGCTAGGTAAAATCTGTTACCCTCTCTAACTACTTCTTTATCCTTAATACCAATTATTCTCTAATGAATAATAAATTCATAAACTTAATCATGAATTGAGCGCTCTTATTATTCAAGCCCCGAATCAATATTTTAAGAGAATTATTTATTTGCTTCTCGTTAGAGAAGGAATGGATTTTGTTTTGTAATATTAACATTTCAGGCTACTTACTTTATCATGCCTCCAAGATACAAGGAATGAGATTTGATCTTCAAATTCGTACCGAATAAGTCAAAAGACATAAATCCATAAATAGAAGTATGCTAATAACTCAGGCTTAAAATCATCTTATATATGACCATTGGTCGATGTGATTAGAATTTGCTATATTTAGTTGAAATTATTAGCTGGTCATATCTCATCACATCCAAATCCTACATAATCTCATTATGTATAGTGCACCCATTTAATGACTCACTACATTAACAGTTCAAATGAGACCGTTCCATTTTTAATGAAAAAAACTGCACTAGTAACACTCAATTAAAGATTTTATACTTTAATTGAATAATTAATTATATATTAATAACTATTTTAATTATTATATTTAAATATTATCCTCTTGTATATAAAGTTAGAGTCACATAGATAATTATAAAATTTTCACGATCTTCTTAAAGTATTTATAATACATACATGCAAATGTATTGAATAAATTCTGTTTATTTATATATATGTCCATTACAAAAACATCATATGCTTTATGGGCATCTATCCTATCAATCTCCTGCTTGCCCCAAAGCAAATGAGACATGTTTTTTAATCCATATCCTTCCAGATGCTTCTTAGAAACTTTGACTGGTAAGGTCTTTGTGAATGAATCTGCTAGGTTGTCTTCCGACACGATCTCTAATATTGTCATGTCACATCTCTAGTATATATCTTAAACTAGATAATACCTTATCTCTACATGTCTCCCGCCTTTGTGGTTTCTTGACTCTTTCATAGTTACAATTGCTGCACTGTTGTCATATTATAGTCTAAGCTTGTCCATATCTAGAACAACTTCCAGACCTTCATGAATTTTTGGAGCCAGATTGCTTCCATGGATACTTCACAAGCAGCCAAGTATTCAACCTCCATTGTCAAGTTAGAAATATTCTTGTTTCACACTCCTCCAGACAACATCTCCTCCACCAAGAGTGAACACGTATCCCAAGATCGACTTTCAATCATCCTTGTTCGATTGAAAATCAGAATCGGTATAACAGTTGAGAGACAAATCTCCATTGGAATGCACAAGCATATAGTTTTTCGTTCTACGAAGATACTTGAGAATACACTTGATAGCCACCTAGTGATCAAATCCTAGATTTGACTGAAACTTACTTACTACCCTAATTGCATAACAGACCTCAAGACTAGTGCACTACATTGTATACATTATGCTTCTAACTACCGATGTATAAGGGAAACGACTCATCTCTTCTTCCTCTTGAGGAGTCTTAGAACATTGCCCTTTAGTAGATGTATACCATGCCTAGAAGGCAAATTCTCTTTCTTAAAGTTATGAATCCCATATTTAACAAGCATCTTGTCAATATATGTACATTAAGATAATGCCAAAAGTTTCTTCTTGTAGTTCTGGATGAGTTGGACCCTAAGAACATAGCTTGCCTTTCTCAAATCTTTTATTTGAAATTGGCTGGCTAACCATTCTTTTACTTGTGATATTGATTCCTTGTCATTCCCAATAAGCAAGATGTCACCAACATAAAGTACTAAGAGGACCACTTTCTTTTCTGTCATATACTTGTAAACACATGGTTCATCACAGTTTTGTTCAAAACCATAAGATTTAATAGTCTCATCAAACTCCATGATTTAGAAGCCTACTTAATTCCATAAATAGACCTTTTTAGTTTGCAGATTTTCTGCTCTTGGCCTTCAGTAATGAAATCCTCTAGTTGCACCATATAAATGCTTTCCTCAAGATAGCCATTCAAAAATGCCATCTTAACATCCATTTGCCTTATTTTGTAGTCATACTACGTAGCAACGGATAAGAGTATTTGAATGGACTTTAGCTTAGTAACCAATGAGAAAGTCTCTTCACAGTGGACTCCTTCCCTTTAGGTATAACCCTTGGCTACTAGTCTTGCCTTGAAAGTCTCCACTTTCCTGTCCACTCCTTTCTTTCTCTTATGGATCTATTTGCACCCATTGGGTTTTAGCCCTTCAAAAAGATCAACAAGTTCCCAGATTGAGTTGGAATATATGGATTTCATCTCGAGTTTCATGGCTTTCATCCATTTCTCTGTGTCACAATCTTCCATTGCTGACTTGTAAGTTAATGGATCTTCCTCATTGTCACTCACAGCAACTAGCTATACTTCTCCTCTGTCATAAGGGGTAATCTGATTTTCCTCGCACAGCACCGGGGGTGTCTGACTAGAAGTTGTGGCCTCTTCGGTTTGCTCTGTGACAACTCTTGCCAGTTCATCAATAACTCTTATCGGTTGTGGCCCGATCTGATTAGCAAGTAGATATTTTAGAACTATTTTACCTTTAGGTTTGAAATATTTCATATAGTCATGTTCAAGAAATATGGCATTTGTCGGTACAAATATCTTCTTATCTTTGTACTATAGAATAGACCTTGGTTCACGCCTAAAAATGTTTACTCTTAATAAACGGCAGACGTATGTAGTATAGAAAAGTTGTCGTATCCACAGGGAGGTGAAAATTTGTAACTCGAGAGATTGTTAAAAATAAGCGTTTAAAAAGGCGAGCACTTTTTCAAATCAAAATTTAAAATGAAAGAAATATTTTTGTGGTTTTTATTTTATTTAATTCAAGATTTAAAGCATAAAATTAAAACGGTGAAGCTTTGAGAATCCCTTGTATGTTTTGCAACTGATATGAAATTTTAATTCTAATTAATAATTAGCTAAAGCATTTGATTTATTATATCTTTTCTCATTAATTGCAAGCACTTTTTACTAATTATATAGGTCAACCGAGAGCGACAATATAACAAGCCATAATGCAGTAAGGGTTTTCTTATAAAAACTAGCAAAATAATCATCTCTCACTAATGATTTAATGCACTAATTATGAAAATTATAACCGTTGTCACTCAATTATAATTAACATAATTTTAAGATAGAAAAGATAATAACAAATCAAAATTAATATATTTTTATGGAATAAATTATTGCGTTAATTTCGGCAGCACCTCGTTTTATTAAATGGTTTAAGAATACACTATGCCATCCTCTGTCTACAATAAATCAAGAATTACCAAGCATTTACTGTGCCAGTCTATGTCTATAATGCAGCAGAAACTCAACTTAATAAATGAGCATGACTTTAGCATTATTAATATTAATTATGCAACACAATCAAATTACATAAAAAAAGCATGACTGAATTTATGTAAAAATTGACAGCATAACAACAGTAACAATAATTATTAAAAACATAAATATATAATTTATTCCACAAAAATATAAGCATTACAACACATATATAGAGTTAAAATCCATACCAAAATACTATGTATACAAGATCATCTTTCTGCCTCACCAGCTCTCTACACTAATTTAAGCATTATTTTATCTAAAAAGATATTGTTGAGTTTAACTCAACAGAAAGGAAAAAGATAGGAAAAGAGGGCCAAAGGCCCGAAGGGATGCCTTAACTGAGGCAAATGCCTCAGTATTTATAGGGGATTGGATTTACTAACGGTCATTTGAAATTAATGCTTTTTCCTGTTGAAAGTTGACCGATTCAAATTATTTTCTTCCTTCTTTCACGCTGATCCGCGTTCGTGAGAATGCGAATTTGTCTTTGAGATCCTGTGTGATGCGGCAGCTGACAATATTTGAATGGGTTGATCTGAGCCGTTGAAGACGCGATCCGACGGTTTGGAGACACGCGCGAAAATGGATCCAGGTGGGGCTGCGTGGCCAAGAGAGAAGACCATCGGATCAGTCTTGGTAAGCCAATCCAATGGCCGAGAGAACGGTCACGTGGAGATGACCGCACACGAGCAGACATAGCCCGAGATGCTCTCTGACTCGCCACAGCTTGTGGGCGCGTGTAGCGCACGCTCCAATCAGATTTCGACACGTGGACTGCACTCTGAGATTCCGCTGACGTACCAGATGACACGATGACATGTGTCTCTTTCTCGGACGGTCATGATTAATTTGGCAGTGAATCCAACGGTCAGAAAATTGCCACGTGTCCCATTAATTTCAAATTCAAATTTTGTTTATTTTCTTGATGCATTTGATATCCGATTTTGTCCGTTTTGGTGTCTTTTTGCTCTGTTTTTCCTCTAGATTTCAAATCTAAAAAATTACAAACACACTAATAGTAATTATTTTACAAACATAATATTTACAAAAATATTAAAAATATTTATTTTACATTAAAACACACAAAAATAAATAAAAACTCCTAAAATTTTCAGTCTCTTACGGTTTAGCATAGATATAATTTTTATGACTTGGAAATATTTTTAAAAATTACTAAAAATATAATAGAACATATTTACAAACTTAAAACACACTATCAAATACATTAAGACTCAAAATAAAATAACCGCATTACTTTTACAGTTTTAACTATTTACAAACTAGACACTTATTTAATACACCAAAATGACTCTAAAAATTACTAACAATTCTATTAAACATAAAAACATACTAAAAACACATTTTTAATTAGAGGATACAAAAATACTAATTAACACAGAATGCTATTAATTAGAGGATTTAATGAGAAATAAAAGCATAAATAAATGATTTAAGCCTTGAAAAATGTACACTTTTATACTCTCATCACACCCCCCAACCAGCTTATTGCTAGTCTCTAGCAATTAAAGTGATAAAATTTTGAAATGAATTATTGAATATCTATATAATGAAAATTTATTTAACTATAATTTGACTTATCTAACTAGATAGACTAACAAATCTAAAATTTTATTTGAATAATTTATATGCTATTTAACAAAATGTATATAAACTAGACTTAGTGCAGAAAGGGAAAATGAATAATTATGAAGTTTCAAAACTAAGAATAAAATTATTTTGATATTTTGCTTCAATTCACTCTTGGAGACAACAACACTTCAAATTTATTTACGAGAACAATTAAAAGCAGAAACATAAAATACAAATATTTACAAACTTTACAACTGTGGATTGTGCAATGTTTGGCTCCCTTAAGCTTTCTCCATAACCCATTTAACGAGCTTTAGGTCAGTAACTCCCAGACCAGTTGGCCTAAGGTACTACGTATTAAAGGACCCCTTAGAACTTACTTACTCGAGCTAAAGAGGCTACGAAACTGAACTTATCCAATTTTATTTATTTACATAATTACATACTTTATTTATTTACAATTTTTTTCTTTTATTTATTTATTTTTCTTCTTTTTTTTTAATTTTGAAAATATTGCTGCCTTTAATTGTTCATCTTCACCAAAAAACAAAAATCAAATATTCATAGCTTGGACTTACCACCACAATTAAGCATTATAGTGAGTGTGTGAAAAGAATGGCTTGCAAACACTTTGAAAAATAAACACATAAAAATGTTAAATAAAACTAAAGGTTTGAAAGTCTATAAAATTAAATAATTCAAAGAATAACAAAATAATATTACATTATTATGAAATTCAGAAATCAAAACAAAATAATAACACATTAATTACTAAGAAACTAATATTTACAAGACATTTTTTTCTTAAATTTTCTTTTAATTTTATGACCAAAAAAAAAATTAACACACAAAAATGAAAAAGGTACAAGAATCTAGAGCAAAATAAAAAAATTTGAGCAAAATCGAAAAATTTTTGGCCAACTGGTTTTAGCCTTTAGCACGTGTGTTAGACTCCCCCATATACATATGTGCCTCAAAGTAGGTTTTCGGCCATTTCACAACTCTAGAGGTGTCTTAGTTATAGACTTTGATGGAACCAAGTTTAGAATATAAATTGTGGCTCTTAAGGTGTATCCCCATAATGATATGGATAGAGAAGAATAACTCAACGTTGATCTCATCATATCGAGTGGCGTTCGATTTCTTCTTTCAGCAACACTGTTTTGTTGTGGTGTTCCAGGTATAGTGAGTTACGAAACTATTCTACTTTCCATGAAATAGTTCGCGAAAAAAAAAAGATATTTCCTTTAAAAAAGACAATTTTTGCTGTGGAGAAGACAATTTTGCTTCATGTGGTAGAGTATAGGTTTTTTGGTCATTTGATTAGCTTTTTGTCATCTTATTAACTTTTGAATGGTTTGATATTTAAGTGGAAGCAGTTTTGTATTACGCCCTGTAAATTTTTAACGTGGACAGTTACATATCAGACCATTAAAATATTAATTCAATGGCTAAAACAATCTTCTCTACATGTGGTGTAAAATTGTCTTCTTCAGTATAAGAATTCTCGAACAAAAAGAAAGAGAGATATTTTTATATCTAAAAAACAAATAAATTTTGTATATTAAAAAATAAAATTTATTTTGTGATTAGACAAGATGAAAAAGACAATTTTTTTTCACCGATAGAGTATGGTTATTTTAGTTGTCAGATTAAACTTTTTAATGATTTGATTTGCGATTGCTTCCCAAGTAATTTAGTGTCCGTTTGACACTTTAGTTTTAAGTTATCAATTCTAATTGTAAACTTTACAAAGCTTTCAGTGGCTATAATAAAAAACAAATAATTGCTACAGTATAAAGTTCTTACATGTTACAGTTCTTAAATTTAAAACTTCAGTTACAATTGAAGTGCCAAAAGCTCTATAATTTCATCATGAATTTAACGTTTTTTAAAGTGAAAACTATCCCCCTATTTGGTTTGATGGTTTGAATGGTGTTAATTTAAACTTTTATGGTTTAAACAGAAAAATCCAAATTAGGTAATTTAAATAGTAGTCTAAGCTAGTGTTTGAATGTGCAATTAAGGTATTAATTTAAACATGATATCTAATCAAAATTTGTGTTTAGATGAGCATTGAAACTTTATTTTGAAGCATGAAAAAATTACTTAATTAAAGAATAAACGTGAAATATGTAAAAAGAAATTTAATTAAAAATTAAGAAAAATAATAGTGTTAAATTATAAATAAAAATACATAGAAGTGAAATTATTAATCAAGATTGATTCGAAATGTTGAAATAGAAGGGAGTTTGAATTTTAAGTTAGTTAATTCAACTCATTTTGAACTGTTAGTTTAGTTCAAACTAAATGTTTTATCAAACACTAATTTAAACTTTAATGGTCGTTTAAACTAAGTTGAATATCAATTCAAACTGTGATGACCGTTTAAATTGTGCCTAAAACAAATACGGCCCATGTCATTTCGGAGGAATAAAAAAAAGAAAATGGAAAACAAAGTCAACACGTTTGCCCGCCAATTCTCGTCCACCCGTTAATTAGCCCGCCAGAAAACGACACACAGCGCACCCCTTGTCCAACTCTCTCCCTCGCTATGCATAAAAACGTTCCTCTGAAGCCCTGTAAAAACTCTCTAACGCCTGCTTCGGGACTATCATCGCCATGGATGCAACCGTCTTCTCTCCCCGTGAACCTCACCATCTTCATCCTAACAACCTAGGGTTTTCCTCCATGAAATCCACTTCCAGTGTTGGTCTTTTCAATCCTTTCAAGCACTTTTCTCCTTGGTCCCAATCTTTCCGTCCCAAGCTCGGTTCTCAAGCGAATCGCCGAGCGTCGCTGTCCGATTCCGTTTCGGAAATCAGAAAAGACGAAAAGAAATCATCCTCCGTCAGTCCTGTTTACACTCCGACTCCTCCGAATCGGGAGCTCCGAACGCCTCACAGCGGGTAATTCGTTGGAGTAGAATTGTTCTTTAGGTTATGAAGACTGTACTTTGAGCATCAAATTTTGAAGTCTAGAACTTGATCACCTTCGAATTCTGAGGAAAAGAGAAGAGAAATTGACGGAATTTATGAGTTTATTTTTCATTTTTTTGGTTTTTCCTTTGAAATGGTTTGAGGCGAGTTTGGTTGGCATGCAAGGTACCATTTCGATGGAAGTACGCGGAAATTCTTCGAGGGATGGTACTTCAAGGTCTCAATTCCTGAGAGGAAGCAGACGTTTTGCTTCATGTACACCGTCGAGAACCCTGCGTTTCGCGGCAAACTAGTGCCCTGGGAATTGGCTCAGTATGGGCCTAGATTCACTGGAGTCGGCGCACAGATTCTCGGTGCGGATGACAAGTATATCTGTCAATACACTGAAGAATCTCAGAATTTTTGGGCAAGTAAGAACCTTTTAATTCCTATTTTCTTCTGACTTACTTTTGTACTCAGTGTTGTAGTAGAGTTTTTGTTGGACTTAAAATATGAAACGCAGCGGAAGGAACAGATCGTTGACAAATAAAATTTTTTTGAAAACTTTGTTTATTGGGAATAGATATGTAATTTTAATTATAGAAAGCTTTAGGTAATTTTACAAACATTTTTAAAGACTATCAGGGTATCATAACTTTCCTCTTTGACACCACGATCTTCCAATTCAGGCCTCCACACCAATAAAAAGACGAGTGTGCGTCAAACTGCAAGAATGAATTTTCCTCACACTTTTCTGAATCTGCTATGTACTCAACACATAAGATAATAGACCTTTTTTTTTTCAGAGAAGAACTCTTAATTTTTTTCTCTAAGTATTTTAAAAAATTATGTGAAAAATACTCATGAGATAACTGTTATCTCTTATTTTTATACCTGAGCCATTAGTAATTTTACTTTCCCTTTTCTTTTTCTTTTTCTTCTTTCCCGAATCACTACAAATTGCTTCCTGTTATATATATATATATATATATATATATATATATATATATATATATATATATATATATATATATATATGAAACGTGAAAAGTCTCACGGTTCTTCTTTCTTTTTCTTTTTTTTTTTGACCGAATCACATGATTCGGTTATATATATATATATATATAAATATAAAATAAAACGTAAAACTTGACAGTTTCATGCCCTTTTTTTAATATTATATTAATATATATATATTAATATATTATAAAATCTTATATATATTAAAAGATTTGGTTCAAAACCATATATATCTAAATTCAAAAATAAATCATATTTATTTAAGAATAGATTTTTTAAAAAAATAATCAATTAATTAATTAACTAATGCTCAGTTAAATGTGATAACATTTATCACATTACATTATGTGTCATAGAGAACATTTTTCTGTGTCACATTAATAATTCAAGTGTAAAATTAAACTTGATAATAGTGTTACAGAGGTGGTATTGGGGACCTATGGACCTATAACCCAAGCTCTAATAAACTTGATAATTAATTAAACTTTTTGATTAATGTGTTAAATTTATTAGTTTCAGTGTTACTCCATTGAAAACCTGAAACTGAACTCTTGAGATTATAGTGAAATTACTCAAAGAAAATTAACGAGTAGTCCATTGATAAAATCATTACATATAAGTCAGTCCTCCATAAATAGTTCATAATAAGAGCTAGGTTCAATTTCTGTTCACCTCTCTTATTACATCTTTATCATTGAGTTCTAATAATTCTCTAATGAACAATTAATTCATAATCTTATTATGAATGAGCGCTCTACTGTTCAAACTTTGAATTATCACTCAAGAGAACTATTTTTCTAACTTCTATAGTGAAGGAATGGATTCTATATCTGTATAATATTATTCCTAGCAATTTATTACTTTATGTTTCCAAGATGCTAAGTTATAATCTGTGCTTAGACAAATCATACCATGCAAGTCAAAAAACATAATGTCATAAATAAGAGTCTAATAAATACTCATGATTAAGACTGTTAAATATATGATCATCATAGTGATAAATTTGAATACTCTATTTGTAACGGATGATTATTAGAGATTCATAATTTATTTGGTCCAGTCATATATAATCTCATTATATAAAGTACCTCCAATCTAATGTCTCTACATTAATAGTCTGGATCATGACTATTTCATTTTAAATGAGATTTAACCGTACTTGTAATTTTGAATTAAAGATCCCAAACTTTAATTAATTATTACAGACTATTTAGATTATCTATAAATTTTATCCCTAAGCAAATAACACTTATATGCTAAATTTATAGTCACATAAATAATCATGAAATTTTCTTGATGTTTATAAATGTATTCATAATACATATAATAAACCAAAATAATAATAAATGTCACTTTATTTATTTATTAACAATATGTACAATATCACAGCTTTTAGGGCACCAAACCCAACAATCTCCCACTTACCCTAAAGCAGGTGAGACATGTCTCTAAGACCTAAGCCTTCCAAGTGTCCCTCAAAGCTCTTCGCAGGTAACGTCTTGCTGAAAGGGTCGGCAAGGTTGTTTTCCGACGCTATCTTCACAGCTTTCACATCGCCTCGATGCATTATCTCTCTAATCAAATGATATTTTCTCTCTATATGCTTTCCTCTTTTGTGGCTTCTAGGTTCTCTTAAATTTTCCATTGCACCACTGTTATCACAATACAGTGTGAGTAGTTTATCCATGCCTGAAACTACTTCCAAATCATTTAAGAACTTACGGAGCCAAACAACTTCTTTAGCTGCTTCATAAGTAGCCACATATTCTGCTTCCATAGTTGAATCAGCAATACAAGATTGTTTGATGCTTCTCCAAACTATGGCTCCACCACCAAAAGTAAACACTGATCCAGACGTAGATTTACGTGTGTCTTTGTCTGATTGAAAATCAGAATCAGTGTATCCAATGGGAATCAAATTCTCACTAGAATATACTAGCATATAGTTTCTCGTTCTCCTAAGATACTTGAGAATATGTTTAACCGCTACCCAATGATCTAATCCTGGGTTGGATTGATACCGACTGACTATACCCACCGCATAGCAAATGTCAGGTCTTGTACACAGCATGGCATACATTAGACTTCCTACTGCAGATGCATAGAGTACTCGTCTCATATTTTCTTCCTCTTGAGGTGTCTTAGGACACTACTCTTTTAAAAGATAAACTCCATGACGTGTAGGCAAATTACCTTTCTTGGATTTTGCATCAAAAATCTGATAAGCACTTTATCGATAGACGATGCCTGAGACAGCGCTAATAGTTTGTTCTTGCGATCTCTTATGAGTTGGATTCCAAGAACATAACTTGCTTCTCCTAAATCTTTCATTTGAAAATTGTTGGTGAGCCATTTCTTTACATCAAATAATACGGCTACATCATTCCTAATGAGTAGGATATCATCTACATAAAGAACCAAGAAGACCACCTTCTTATCTTTGATGTACTTGTAAACACAAGGTTCATCAATATTTTGATCGAAACCATAAGATTTGATCGCTTCATCAAATCTCAAGTTCCAAGATCTTGAAGCTTGCTTGAGTCCATAGATGGACCTCTGCAACTTGCAAACTTTTTGCTATTGACCTTTGACTACAAACCCTTCTGGTTGCACCATATAGATGCTTTCCTCAAGATAACCATTCAAAAAGGTAGTCTTGACATCCATTTGCCATATCTCATAATCAAGACAAGCAGCAATGGATAAAAGAATCCGAATGGATTTAAGCATAGCTACATGCGAGAAAGTTTTTTCATAGTCAACTCCCTCCTTTTGGGTATAACCTTTTACCACAAGCCTAGCTTTGAAAGTTTCAACTTTCCCATCCACTCCTCTTTTCTTCTTGTAAATCCATTTGCACCCTATGGGTTTTATCCCTTCAGGTAGGTCTACAAGATCCCAGACTGAATTTGAGTACATGGACTCCATTTCAAGGTTCATAGCCTCCAGCCATTTTTTCTTCTCAGAAACTTCCATTGCATCACGATATGTCAATGGATCATCTTCACCATTATCAAAGATAGCAACATTTGCTTCTCCAAATTCCCTGTAGCGAGTAGGTGGTCTCACAACCCTCCCACTACGTCGAGGTGGTATGACATTCTGATAGGGAGATGTGGTCTCCTCATTTTGTCATTCAACAACAGTTGTCGGTTGCGGTCTGATCTGATCAGAAAGTAACTCTTCAAGTAGAACTTTGCTACGAGGTTTATAGTTTGTCATATAATCATTCTCGAGAAAAGTGACATTTGTCGATACAAGTACTTTCTTTTCCTGTGGACTATAAAACAAACCTCCTCTCGTTCCCTTTGGGTATCCCACAAATAAGCATACTTCAGAACGTGGTTCCAACTTCCCGGTCTTTCCTTTCAGCATATGTGCTAGACACCCCCATATACGGATATGTCGCATACTAGGTTTGCGACCATTCCATAACTCTAAAGGTGTTTTTGAAATAGACTTAGATAAAATTATGTTTAGAAGATATACTGCAGTTTGTAGTGCATATCCCCAAAATGAAGTAGGTAATGATGAATAGCTGAGCATGGATCTCACCATATTAAGCAATGTTTGATTTCTTATCTCTACAACACCATTTTGTTGTTGTGTTCCAGGTGCAGTGAGTTGTGATAGAATACCATGTTCTATCATATAGTTCTTGAATTCAGTATCAAGATATTCCCCTCCTCGATCAGATCAAAGACTCTTCACCGTCTTTCCTAATTGCTTTTCAGCTTCCGTTTGGAATTCTTTAAACTTTCCAAAAGTTTCAGATTTCCTATGTATTAGGTATATGTAACCATACCTTGAATAATCGTCAATAAATGTGACGAAATATTCGTAACCACCACGTGCTTGTACATTCATTGGACCACAGATGTCTGAATGTATTAGCTTAAGTGGTTCCTTGGCCCTTTCGCCTTTTGTAGAGAAAGGCCTCTTAGTCATTTTACCTTCAAGACAAGATTCACAAACTGGTAGAAAACTAACTTTTAACTCTTTTAAAGGACCTTCCTTTACCAGTCTGTTAATTCTGTCAAGGTTAACGTGACCTAATCTAAGGTGCCATAGGTATGTTTCATTATCAGAAGAAATCTTTTGCTTCTTGGGTTTTGGTTGTTCAACTTTGAACATTTCGGTATTGAGCAGTGATTTTTCATTGGGCCTTAAAGTGTAAAGCCTATTTTTCAAACGCGCAGAACAAATATTCAAATCATTTCTAGAAATATTAACATAATTATTATTAAAAGAAACATTAAACATTTGTTCAAACAACCTAAAAACAGAAATCAAATTTCTACAAAAACAAGGAATGTAATAAACATTGTCCAAAATTAAAAACTTATTTCTAAAATAAAGTTTAACAACTCCCACTGCTCTTGCCGAAACAACCTCTCTTGTTCCCACTCTCATCGTTTGTTCCCCGTCGGCAAGCTCCCTTGAAGAACTAAGCATCTGCAAAGAAGAACAAACATGGTTAGTTGCCCCTGAATCAATTATCCAAGGTGAAGTATCATCTTCAACTAAACAAGCTTCTGTAACGAGTAAATCTGATTTACCGTTGTTCTTCTTTTCTTTGAGCTTCTGAAGATACTTCTTGCAGTTTCTCTTCCAGTGCCTAACTACGCCGCAGTGGAAACATTTTCCTTTAGGCTTCTTTTGGTTTGAGCTCTTTTTATTGTTGTTACTTTTGTTCTTCTTAGGTTGCCCTCCATTCTTAGACTTACCACTTCCTTCAGTCCCCTTCCTCTTCTTATTCTTTTGAGCAGAAGAGGAGGGTTGAGCTTCTGCAACATTTGCCTCAGCTTCTTTAGTCTTTTCTTTCGAAATAGACTCGAAGGTTTGAAGCTCATTAAGCAACTCAGTCATGTTATATTTCAGTTTGTTCATGAAACAGCTGCTTTTGAACTGAAGGAACGCAGGGGAGAGGGTTTCTAAAATCACCCCCACCTATGTGGATTCATCTGTCACAGCCCCATTGACCTTGGCCTCATGGAGATAGTTAACCATGTTGAGAACATGTTCTCTGACCGAAATCTCTGCCTTCATTTTGGCATTCATTACTGCCTTAACGGCTTCGTGGCGTGCCTTTTCAGAAGGTTTACCAAGCATGTCTTGCAGAGACTGCATTCTCTCATTAGCGGTCTCCATGCTTTCGTGCTTCATCCTAAGCACATTAGACATGCCAGCCAAAAGAAAACAGCGGGCCTTATTGTTCGCCTCGATCCAACGATCATATGCTTCCTGTACATTACGAGGAGCATTGGTAACAGGCTCTAGAGGACATTCCTCCGTTAGAACGAACTTGTAACTTTCGCAAATTAGTACAATGTTCATGTTACTCTTTCACTTGACAAAATTATCTCCGGTTAATTTTTTATTTGAGAGAATAACAATGATTGGATTAGACATTGTTGCTGTAATAAATAAATAAAATAGCATAAATTAAAATGGTTGCATAAACATCATATATGTTTTGGAGTAGTAAACGTGATGCATGATGCATGATGCATATGAAAAACACACAAAAAATATTTTACTAATTCCACGATTATTCAATTTTAATAAATAAAGTACCGCCGTAGGGTAGGTCAAATTATTTATGAATTGAATTGAGACATTTTCAATTAATAAATGTATTCAAAATATCTCATATTTTCTATATTTATTAATAACCGTTTATTTTGGTCAAGATATAATTAACAATTTAATTATGTCTTTATGAGTGTAACCTACTATTTTAGATTTTAACAACTTAACTCAAAATTGCCGACGTAGGGTAGGTCAATTTTAAAATACATTATAAAATCCTATCTCAAGGAAGCCAACCTTGATATTGATTCAAATGGACACCCTTCGTAGGGAGGTCGAAATCAAAGCGTCGCGAGGCGCCACCTAAATCTCACGGTGTTGTACTAATAGTGGAGACTGCAGGTTATATTATCATATTACCTTCTCCCACTCATTATTTTATAAGATGTGTTTTATCTTATAAAACATCATATGTTTCATAATTCTAGTAGATAAAAACAATTTTTAATTACTAGATTATATTATGTATTAATAGAATCTCATTTTATTTACACTTAAATAAATTACCAGATTTTCTAAAAATCTATATTTATTATGAATTATCTAAGTTACCGAATATTAAACAATTTAAAATTAGATAACTTAAAATTAATGTGAATTTTACCAAGTCTTAACTATTAAAACTAAATTCACATTATTCGGTTGATTAATAAATTAAGATTCAATAAAACCAACCCAATTAATTTAGTCTCATTAAATTAACTCTAACACATATTGAATCATTTTATAAACTCTTTATAAAAAATAATATGCTAAGTGTATGCATGTCATGTTACAATAATTATAAGTGGGCACTTTCCTAGATGACATGTTATTATGCATGAACATGTTATCACAATCATCATGAAAATAAACAATAGATTTTTGACCGGGTCCTTTTGGATAATTAAATTACAACCCATAAAAAATAAGAGAGAAAAAAAAATTTTATATGGGTCTTCTTTAATTTATACATAATTCCCTGCTCCAATTTTGCAGTCTTCATCAGGTGGTTTATTGTGCTACAATCTACTGGATTACCTTTGAAATTTGATAGGCCCAAAGTTCTCAACTGGGCCAAAAAAATCCAATGGACATCTTTTTCTTTATCGCTCCATGTGTAGCAAGTGAAGGAGAGGAGAGAAGAAAAAAATAATAATAAGAAATTACAAAAAGCCTACACTCCTTTATGGGTTTACACAGATTGATCTAATCAAATTGAAAATAAAATTATTAATCCAAAAGGACCATATAATTAACGACCAAAAATCCATTCATTAAAAATGTTATCATGTTATTATGCATGAACATGTTATTACAATCATCATGAAAATAAACAATGGATTTTTGACCGGGTCCTTTTGGATAATTAAATTACAACCCATAAAAAATAAGAGAGAAAAAAAAATTTATATGGGTCTTCTTTAATTTATACATAATTCCCTGCTCCAATTTTGCAGTCTTCATCAGGTGGTTTATTGTGCTACAATCTGCTGGATTACCTTTGAAATTTGATAGGCCCAAAGTTCTCAACTGGGCCAAAAAAATCCAATGGACATCTTTTTCTTTATCGCTCCATGTGTAGCAAGTGAAGGAGAGGAGAGAAGAAACAAAAAAATAAGAAATTACAAAAAGCCTACACTCCTTTATGGGTTTACACAGATTGATCTAATCAAATTGAAAATAAAATTATTAATCCAAAAGGACCATATAATTAACGACCAAAAATCCATTCATTAAACAACTATTTATCACATGAATAAAAATTAACAAAGATGCAAAGTGCCCACAAACATGCATAAAAAAACATGATATTATCAAAATAAAATCATGTTTAATTAAATTTATATATGCTATAACCCGCTCTGATACCATTTGTTGGACTTGAAATATGAAACGCAGCGGAAGAAACGGATCGTTGACAAACAAAAATTTTCTGAAAACTTTGTTCATCGGGAATAGATATATAATTTTAATTATAGAAAGCTTTAGGTAATTTTACAAACCTTTTTGAAGACTATCATGGTATCCTAGTTTTTCTCTTTGACACCACGATCTTCTAATCCAGGTCTCCACACCAATGGAAAGACGAGTGGGCGTCAAACTGTAAGAATCAATTTTCCTCACACTTTTCTGAATCTGTTATGTACTCAACACATGAGATAGCAGACCTTTTTTTCAGAGAAGAACTCTCAGTTTTTTTCTCTAAGTATTTTGAAAAATTATGTGAATAATACTCATGAGATAACTGTTATCTTTTCTTTTTATATCTGAGTCATTAGTAATTTTACTTTTTTTTCTTTTTCTTTTTCTTCTTTCCCAAATCACTACAAATTGATTTCTTTTATATATATATATATATATATATGTGTGTGTGTGTGTGTGTGTGTGTGTGAAACGTGAAAAGTTTCACGCTTCCTCTTTCTTTTTTCTTTTTTTTTTTGTTTGATCGAATCACATGATTCGGTTATATATATATATATATATATATATATAAATAAAGTAAAACGTGAAACTTGACAATTTCACGTCCCTCTTTTTTTTTAATATTATATTAATATATTATAAAATCTTATATATATAAAAAGATTTGGTTCAAAACCATATATATCTAAATTAAAAAATAAATCACATTTATTTAAGAATAGATTTAAAAAAAATAATCAATTAATTAATTAATTAACTAATGCTCAGTTAAATGTGATAACATTTATCACATTACATTATGTGTCACAGAGAACATTTTTTTGTGTCACATTAATAATTCAAGTGTGAAATAATTAATTCAAAATTCAATAATTTCAAATTAAATATGTATAATTCATTCTATGCAAAAATCCAACATAGTATTACAGAGGTGGTATTGGGGACTTATGGACCTATAACCCAAGCTCCAATAAATTTGACAATTAATTAAACTCTTTGATTAATGTGTTATTAGTTTCAGTGTTACTCCACTAAAAACCTGAAATTGAACTCTTGAGATTATAGTAAAATTACTCAAAGAAAATTAGCTAGTAGTCCATTGATATAATCATTACATATAAGTCAGTCCTCCATAAATAGTTCATAATAAGAGCTAGGTTCAATTTCCGTTCACCTCTCTTATTACATCTTTATCCTTGAGTTCTAATAATTCTCTAATGAACAATTAATTCATAATCTTATTATGAATGAGCGCTCTACTATTCAAACCTTGAATTATCACTCAAGAGAACTATTTTTCTAACTTCTATAGTGAAGGAATGGATTCTATATCTGTATAATATTATTCATAGCCATTTATTACTTTATGTTTCCAAGATGCTAAGTTATAATCTGTGCTTAGACAAATCATACCATGCAAGTCAAAAAACATAATGTCATAAATAGGAGTCTAATAAATACTCATGATTAAGACTGTCAAATATATGATCATCATAGTGATAAATTTGAATACTCTATTTGTAACGGATGATTATTAGAGATTCATAATTTATCTGGTCCAGTCCTATATAATCTCATTATATAAAGTACCTCCAATCCAATGTCTCTACATTAATAGTTCGGATAATGATTATTTCATTTTAGATGAGATTGGACCGTACTTGTAATTTTTAATTAAAGATCCCAAACTTTAATTAATTATTATGGACTATTTAGATTATTATCTATAAATTTTATCCCTAAGCAAATAACACTTATATGTTAAATTTATAGTCACATAAATAATTATGAAATTTTCTTGCTGTTTATAAATGTATTCATAATACATATAATCAACTAAAATAATAATAAATGTCACTTTATTTATTTATTAACAATATGTACAATGTCACAGCTTTTAGGGCATCAAACCTAACAGTTTTTAGGATCAATTTCATACTGAACTTATTTTATTCCCTTCAAATGAAACAATGTTATTGTAATGTGCTCTGAAAGTTAGTTACTTGGTTGTACTTTTGGTCTTTTAAATGTTAATCTAGATCAATATCCTCACTAAAACTTGGAATTGTATTTTGGTCGATTGTTAATTTTTCAAAATTTAAAAGAAATGATGCTACTGGGCTTTTATTCTGTGCAATATAATCTCTCATTTCTTGATTATCCGTTAATATTTTTTATGCAATGTTGAAATGACCTTCCTTTTTTTAAAGAGAGTTAAATTCTGTTGTGTCTGACGCTACTTAATAAACTTTGCTGCATAGGTAGGCATGAACTGATGTTGGGGAACACTTTTACAGCAGAAAAAGGACAGAAGCCTCCAAAAAACGAGGTTCCTTCTCAGGTTGATATATCTTCTTTTGGTTGTGTAATTTGTATTATATATGTATGTATGTATGTATTATCTATATGCATATGTTATGGGTGACGCTGAATAGGAATTCAATAGGAGAGTGGTGGAAGGTTTTCAAGTCACCCCACTTTGGCACCAAGGTTTCATTTGTGACGATGGCAGGTATAAATTTTTTTTTTTTCCCCTCTTTACAACAGAATGTTTTGCTGTAACTATCTTGAACTTTGTCTGCTTAATCATGTTTTTGTGTTAATAAGCTCTTGATGACAGATCAAATTATGTGGATGTCGTGAAGACTGCTCGTTGGCAGTACAGTAC
Organism: Artocarpus heterophyllus; assembly: GCA_025403435.1. NCBI lineage: Eukaryota > Viridiplantae > Streptophyta > Magnoliopsida > Rosales > Moraceae > Artocarpus > Artocarpus heterophyllus. The sequence continues at coordinate 35,739,413 of CM046333.1, read as the reverse complement.
CCGTCCAGTTTTTGGCTGGGGCGATGTTGGCTCCAAACAAAAGTCTACAGCAGGATGGCTTGCAGCTTTTCCTGTATTTGAACCCCATTGGCAAATATGCATGGCAGGCGGACTATCAACAGGCACATGCTTTTCTCCCTAGTCTCACCCAGTGAAAATTCTTAACTTTACATGCTTGTTTTTAATATCTTTCATAAAATGGCAAGCTTTTAACACTTTACGATTACCAAGAGGGCATTCTTGTTGAGACAATTATCTGCCTTCTTATCCAAAATCTTGTGTGTTTATATTCTCTATTTCATTTGCTTGCAAATTGACAACATTCCCTCGTGTTTCAAATTTCTATTTCAGGTTGGATAGAGTGGGATGGTGAAAGGTTTGAGTTTGAAAATGCTCCTTCCTATTCTGAAAAGAATTGGGGTGGAGCTTTTCCTAGAAAATGGTTTTGGGTGAGTTCTTATCCACCTATGGATACTTTAGCATGACAAAAATATAGAGGCTTTTTGTACATTTTAGGCATGTGAGCTTTACGTTTTCCCCCTCGTATTTCTATATTTTTTTCTCTGGCTGGAAAAAAGTTTTGCTATTATATTGGTGTTTTGCAAAGTTGTGGCCACCGGCGGTGTTTCTTTCCTCTACCCACTAGGTAAGGTATTGCTGTGAACACAGGCCTATTGAAGAAGAGATATTGCCTGCTAGATGTTGAATACAATTACAAAAAATTTTCTAACGACGGCCATTTTCTTAACGACCTGATTAGACAATGTTTTTTAACAATTTATTGCTCAATGTTGAAGCCTCTTTATTAGGATATTTGGAGCTTGTTTGTTTTGTGTATTCTTTGGACTCAATAGACTTAAATTTGGATTCGAGTATCAAGAATCATTTAGATACGTGTTTGTTTCCCCCAAAATCTAAATCCTTTGAATATCAAGAATCCAAGTTTTCAACGTTTTGATCCCCTTAAACTTTTGATACTCGGATATCTTTGCTATAGTAAAAGCTGGAATTCTCTTTCCTATATTTGAAAGAAAAAAATCATAACTTCTTCATTTGATATCCAAATGAGATGATTCTTTTTTCATCGTGTTCCTAGTGAAAAGGGAAATAAATTAAGATTATATTGTATATTATTAAGATCATTAACATTAATATTTTATTAGATTTGTCAATAAATCAAAAAATATTTTCACTACCTCTCCAAACACAAATTTTAATTTTATTATATACTCAAATTAAAACTTAAATACATATCTAAACGTTAATTCAGATAACAATTCAAATCACTAACTTAAATCCTAACTCAAATCACATAACTCAAATCAAGTCATTAATTCGAATCCATTTACCAAACGGACCCTTGGTGTTTTGTGGGTATGTCATCACTTATATACTGCACAAGCAATTCTGCAGGTCCAGAGTAATGTTTTCGAAGGTGCCTCAGGAGAAGTTGCTCTGACTGCAGCTGGGGGAGTAAGGCAAATACCTGGGCTGACAGAGACTTTCGAAAATGCTGCATTGGTGAAAATCCTCTACCAATTGTTTCCTACTTTTCTTAAAATAATTTTTATATCTTTTAGGCTTTTTAAGATATTATTTACAGATGGTAAGCTGATATTAAAGAGAAACGATGAACGGAAGGATACAAATGATAAGCCCTGTGAACCTGCCTTTTAGCGTGTGCGTGTGTGTGTGTTGTTCTTCTACTTTAGTGAGGTCAATGGTGTTGTGATCTCTCTTAAGAACTTTGTATTTAGGTTTATTTTCTTGAAAAATAAGGTGAAAAACCGTAGCTCTTTTGCATACTGATTTTTCTCATCACTGCTTCAATTATAATGTGCATTGAAAATTGTGGAGCAACTTTCCTGGAACGTGAGACCAATAGCATACTTAACAGAATAAGTAGTTTCACGTTTTCTAAGTTTGTTCATTAATTCTGATACATGGATACAGGTTGGAGTCCATTATGGTGGAAAATTTTATGAATTTGTGCCATGGAATGGTGTTGTTAGTTGGGAAATTGCTCCTTGGGGTTACTGGCATATGGCTGCAGAGAACAATATGCACGTGGTACGGAATCTTGTTTAACTATAACCTCATGTAGGAGTAGATTTTACATCCTATAAGTTCTAGCTTAAATAAAACGAACACACAAATTGGCTTGCATTCAAGATGGAAAAAAATGCCGAGGGAATAGAGAATGGGCCATCGGCTATGCAGATTGAATTTGCTCATGCCCCAATTCCTGATGTCATGAGCTCACTGCCCTTTGAACTGAAAGTGAAAACACTTTGAAAGTACTTGTCGAAGCAAAAGAGAACAAAAGGACTAATCTCAGTCGTACTACCCGTTGATGCAAGCAGTTTAGTAAATATTAATACAATTAAGTTAAAGCTTTTCATTGAAAGAGACCAAATAGGTAGCAGCAGTGTAATCACCAAAATAGTTTTTTGGTTTCTGAGCAGGTCGAATTGGAGGCAACAACTCAGGATTTGGGTACACCATTGCGTGCTCCAACGTTAGAAGCTGGACTTGCCCCAGCCTGTAGAGATACTGGTTTTGCTGTACTAAAATTGCAAATCTGGGAACGAAAATCTGACAGCAGTAAGGGGAAGGTGCATTCTTTCTCACACTTGAAATTTAAAATTATTTTTCCTATTCTATTGTTACCGTTATGATTACTAGCATTCTTGCTATCATAATTACTTATTATTGTTGGTTATTATTTTTATTAATAATTTGTTCTAAGGTTCATCTTGCTGTTGACCCAATGTCATTGCTTTTATTTTTCGTTGTTGTTGTTGTCATCTTGATTTAGTTTTTGGACAAGTGATGCGTCTTTTGACTAGTTGCTACAACAATACATATGCATATATATATATATTAAAGCATCTTATCTGCTTACTTTGTTTGAGCAAGTTCTTTTCTGGATACATAACTTCATCACACATTGCACACGTGGTAGTTAACTAGAAATGAGGAAGGTCCAAGCGGTGTATGAATTGGTGCCACTTGGCAATGGGATCTAGCAGTGGACGACGGGATCTGGGCATGGAGGGGCTGGGGAAGAGGCGTGAGGGTATATGTTTTCATTTTTGTGAGAAGATGGTGGAGAGTTCATGAGCCAACCATGACGTTGTTTGGGAGAAGCCATTTTTGGGGGCCAAGCTAAGGTTCTGATTTGGGGGCTGCCCTTTTTGATCTGCAAGTGAGAGAGATTAAGAGGAAGAAGAAAGGCCAAGGTTTTTTGATATCCTTAATAGGTTGATGTCTTGGGGGTATTATTAGTCTTTTTGAAGCAAATTAAGGTCACATGATAAAAATTTGTCCAAAATTGGATGTCCATTAGCAATTTTGATTCTTTAACTGAGAGTTTGGAGAGCTTTTTTCAGGAAAAGAAAAAAAGTTTATTGATCAAGCAGTCACCTGGTTAATAGTTTGGGGACCTATGGTGACAGTAACTCTGCACCAACACTTTTGAATCTGCATTAACACCTGTTATTGGAGAGAAATTATATGTCAAATAAAATTGTTTGCTTATGTTATGAACATCTTCAGAATTGATCTTATACGAGTCAGACAAATATGTTCATTTTTATAAAATGATATGTTCATTGTTAACGTGATACTTTATGTTCTTTTTTTTTTTTTTTTGGTGTCAAAATTTAGGTAGTGGAAATAATTCTCCCCTTTTTCCACCTAGTTTGTCCTCTTTTCTTCCAATGTCTGTGTTTGGCCCGTAAATTGGCTCTTTGGTGCTAGCCATATAGAGGACATCTTTTAGGAAATCTTGTAATGTTGTTAGTAACTATTCTACTTCCATGAAGTACACTTTGTTGTGATCATTTTTTAAGACAAGCTTTGATTTGGTTAACTATGTAGATCATATTGGACGTTACAAGTGACATGGCAGTGGCAGAGGTTGGAGGGGGACCATGGTTCAACACTTGGAAGGGAAAGACCGCTACACCAGAGGCGATGAGCCGAGCTCTTAATGTTCCCTTTGATGTGGAAGGGTTTTTCAATTTAGCTCCATTTTTCAAACCCCCAGGTTTATAGTTGTCCATTTGTACTACTCACAGATTATGTTGCTGAACCTTTTTTCTCTCTCAGTTTTACAGTTTCAAAACTTACTTTTATCTAGAACAAAGTAAAACTTGTCCCAATTTACCCGCTGTTTAAGTGGCTTAGAAGTTTTTTTTTAATTTATTTTTAAATAATTGAAATACCTTAGTTGTCCCTTGTCAAGGTTGATAGGTTGAAATTTGAATATTTAACGTCGTTAGCGATGTCAAATTTAACAAATTTTTAGTTAGATCCTATAGACCGACCATTCACAAAAATTTTAAAAATATGCAAAATTTTGAAAGTCTGGCATCGCGTCGAATACACTCACCTTTAACCAAAAAAAAAAAAAAAAAAAAAAAACCTTGTGGTTATAGTTTTGGTCAAATGGTAAAAATTCTTGGGTCTAAAATATGTATGTGTGTTTGAATTTGAGAAGAGGGGATTTGTGAAGTATGAATTTACTACTAGGAGTGTGTAACTATGATCCTTTGATCAAGTCAATTGATATCTATTTAAATCATGTACAACAATGGAACGGAACCATAAGTCAAGCGATCACTCTTTATAAGACATAATTCGAAGCTATAATATACTATCCATCCGATTAGTGTTTCAAAGCGCTACACTGACAAGTATGTGTGTCTACACATACACACGCATGTATGTGTATGTATTTTCAGAATTTGTCGGAAGACAAATATTTGCTCTTGTAGATTCCACAGTCATATTATTGCTTTAACTATTTCTAAATCATACAACACTAATGAAACGGAACGATGCAAAAGGAGGAGAATATATACATATATATATTTACTAAATATAGTCGACAACGTATATATAGCTAATTAATAATAATATACCATAAAGTAAAGCTAGCCGACGATAGATAACATGGTCTACACTCAATATAATTTTAGGTTATTTGAAAAAAATAATTGGAACCAACAGTATTGGTTTCAAAACTATAACATATGAGATCTTTATATTGTAGCTTTTTACTATAGTATGTAAGAGTTTTACAATATTTACAGTTCTAACTAATAGTTAGAAGGAGAACAGTGAATTTATTAGAAATCATTTCCGATAAATAACGAGCTAGATGTTAAAAATGTAGATGGTGTGCATGGCAAAGCTGGCTACTTAAACTAAAATGTTTTAAAATCTAGGACGGCCACGACAAGGCTTGAATTAAAATGGAGCACCACGTGCTTCAGGGTATCGATAATGAATATATAGTGCCGAGAATGAACAATTTCGTCTCTTGAGCGACAATGCGACGCTGCAACTTCGTTGACGACGACGAGATCCATGGTGGACCAAATCTAACTCGCCATTGTTCGAATGCTGCCACGAACCAGATTGAGCACCAAAGACAAGCCAGTAGTCGCGAGAAGAGAAAAAGAGAGGAGAAAAAAATTCTGGAAGCACATCAATAATATAATAATAGACACGCAAAATATCATAATAGAACATAAAATATCCCTTGTAGGAGATAGAAAATATTCAAATAGGATGAAAAATGTCTTGAAGGATACGAAAAATATTCCGATAAAACATAAAACGTAACTTAGTAGGACATGAAATATACCTATAAACCATCTAAGTTAGTACCCATTGTTTCCAGGATGGTTTTCCCTGACCGAAAGCCGATCAATCTGAAAACCAATCTTAATCCCTTCAATCGCCTCCAAGACCTCAGATTTCGCTCCCTCGCTCAAAGATTCCTTCAATTTTAGGATGCTCATGAGCCGTGCAGAGCTGAGAGGGGGAGAAACCAGTCGCTGAAGGTCGTCGTCGACCCAATCGACGGCCATGATGTCGTCGATGATCAGGAGGACTGATTCCTTGACCACGGCGACGTGGCTAGTGTGTGGAGAGTAGGAGGCGAGGTTGTCCTTGGACTTGATGTGAGTGAAATCGAAGGACGACGACCGCTTTCAGAGGAGCGGTTCGGTGGAGAGGTGCAGGACGGAGTCGAGCGAGGTCAGGCCATTGAGGCCGGCGCTCATGCCTTACACCTTAGATTGGTCGGCGTCGTCCTTGACCTTGAAGAGAACGACGTGCTAGATGGTTTGAGACGGCGACGACAACATGGTTATGTTGGTGGAGAAGCGGGGTGAAGAGCGAGAGTGGGATTTGAAGAGGAGAGAGAAGTTGGGGTTGAGGTTGGACGGGTGTTTGGGAGAAGAGAAACCGTGAGAAAATAGAATGCGAAAAGATGCGATCAGCGAGAGCGGTAACGGTTTTTAGCTTTTTTTTCTTTTAATTTATTAATTTTTTAATATACCGATAATAAATTTTAAATTTTATTGATAAATGATATCCAACAATTTTTAATTATAAAACTTAACAATTTAATCGTTGAAATAGTTCTTCAACAACTAAAATAAAAAGTTTGGTTAATTTAATTAAATTAAAAAAAAATTAAGATCAAAATAATACTTTTATTAAATTTAAGGTTAATGCGACAATTTATCTTGTATTTGAAAAAAAACAAAAAAAGATTCATGCTGTCCAAAATTGGTTTTATCCATGCTGTCCAAAACACTATTTTTTTAACCACTGTTTTGCGTTTAAAACCCTCACAAATCATTTTCGTGTTACTTCTTTTTTGTAATAAAGAAGCTAAAGTCATATATTGCATAATCCTCAAAACTATCGTCATTAATGAAAATAATCCAAAAATAATCTATTTATGACAAGTTCCAAAAATAATCTATTTTTGACAAGTTAGAAGCTATAGATGATTTTTTCTAAAAAAAGATAACATTATAGAAAAAGAAAAAGATTTTTTGCATAGAAAATACACGTCTTTAAATAATTAGATCTGACATATATAGTTACTGATAAATTATTATAATTATTATTTTAGATTTTGATTTAAATTCGACACAGGACCAATTCAACAAATGTAATTTTTTTATTTGTTGAAATATAACTTATAATGTCATACTTATTAGACTATAATTATTAAGTATTATACGTAAACGAATTAAAAATTATATGAAGCTATAAATAAAATTACAATTACGAACAAAAAAAAATTACAAATTTTGGAGTGATTCAATGCCAGACTTACCTATCAAAAAATTATCCAAAAAAAAGTTTAGAAAGCACATTAAAAAAATAAAAATATAGTTTACTATAATATAAATTTTTTACGTACTATGTTTCAACATCAAGTTGAAACTAATTTCTTAAACGTAGTCCAAATAGAAGCATAGACAACACTTTAAAAATAAACAAAAAAAAATAAATGGATAAATTTTATTTTGAAAACATGGGCAAATTGGCAAACACCAGGGTCTCAACTTTTTCCCGGTCTTTGGTTGTGGTGTGAGGTGGGCTCTTCACATTTCATCATCATCTCGCAGGCTTTAGCTATAGCCCTGCTCCGCTCGCTGGCGGCAAACCAATCGCCAACCACATCTCCATCCTCACTCTCACCACGCATCCATTCGCCCCCATTTCACTTTTGCAATTACGTTAGGGTTTATTGAGAGAGACACAGAAAGGTCAAGGTTCCTCAAACCAACTTTCTAGAATTTCCCCCAATCCCTCAAAATCGCCCCCAATTTCAACACTTTCAATTCTCAATCGGCTCATCATTGTTACAGCAGATTCGTTAAGCCCTTCCCAATTTTGTGCCTCGATACGCGCTTCCTAATTGCTTTCGCCCTCGGTTCTGCTCTTAACCTCCCGAAAGTTTGACGATAAGAGCTTCCAAGATCGTTCCGAATTCCAACTCGTGTCTTAATTGCTTATTTCTGATCAAGTCGGAACCTTAGTCTTGGTTTTCGGTGGTTTTTTTTTTTCTTTCTGATTTTTCTCATGGAGAGGATCGTTGGAGGAAAGTACAAGCTGGGTCGGAAGATCGGAAGCGGTTCCTTCGGCGAAATATATCTTGGTACGTGAATTTGATCGATTTTTGTTTCTCTTTTAGCTCCAATTATCGATTTTTCGTAGCTGATTTTTCCCTCCTTTTTTTCCTTCAGCAACCCATGTCGACACACGCGAGATCGTCGCCGTCAAGATTGTGAGTCTTCGTAATTTTCATGGCTGTTAATTTTTCTATCTTTTTTGGATTGAGAATTAATTGTAATTCTCTCTCTCCTTTTTACAGGAGAATAACAAAACAAAACATCCACAACTTCTGTATGAGGCCAAGGTGTATAACATTCTTAAGCATGGAAGTAAGTATCCACTTTTTGTTCTGAAGCTAAATGCTTAACTTAAGCAAAGCTTTTGCTTTGAATCCTATGGCGGTGGGCATATGGTTTCTTAATTTTGTGAACCTTTCAGCTGGTGTTGCGAACATAAGATGGTCTGGAGTAGACGCAGATGACAATGTCCTTGTCGTTGATCTTCTAGGACCTAGCCTTGAAGACCTGCTTGTGTACTGTGAGAGGAAGTTTTCGCTGAAAACTATTCTAATGTTGGCTGATCAGATGGTAATTGTTAATCTATTTGATGACTTTTGCTTATGTTTTTGGGAAATAGAAGAAGATAAAACCAAAGTTCTAGCTTTTGAATCCACTTATGAAAACTGAATTATGCATGAGTTCCATGAGACTTGAAAGTGGTATTTTTTCACCTTTTAAAAGGGATGAAACTGTTCTTGCGCGATTTCTGTGCAAAAGCCCAAAGTTGCTATTGAAAGCCAAAGAAGTTTTATAAATAAAGGCTCTGCCTGGAGTGAGAGTTGAGCTCACCTTCCCCCTCTCTCAATTTGGTCTAAGTTGTCTGCGGTGTGGTAATTGTGTATTTTGTATAATTCAATTTTGTATCTTGGACTGAATTGCAGATTGCAAGAATACAGTATCTGCATTCCCAAGGATTCTTGCATCGAGACATCAAACCGGATAACTTTCTCATGGGTCTTGGCAGAAAAGCAAATCAGGTAAATGTTCATTTGAATGTGTCTTTGTGAACCCTCAACTTGGAGGGCTAATGTGTTCATTTTCCCCTCTAATGCGGATTATTTTTTCAAATTAAATTCCATCGTAACCTGCAGAGACTCTTGTTTTCTATATGATAACTGTTCTTTTCTTTTGGTTTTATTGATAGTTATTTTTTGAGCATATGTTTAGGTTTACATTATTGATTTCGGGCTTGCAAAAAGATACCGGGATTCTACGACACACAGACATATTCCTTACAGGTAATATTTTATCACCAGGTTGCGATTAAAAGCCGGTAATGTTTCTGTCTCACATTTTCTAAAAACCATTTTCTGGGGAGACTGTTATTTGTATTGCATCTATATTAGTTCTATTAATTTTGAGTTCCTACTAGTTCTGGTTGCTGTTGTCTGAAACTTTTTCCCCCTCTTCTTACTAAACTCATACAGAGAGAACAAAAACTTAACTGGAACTGCACGATATGCGAGTTGCAATACTCATTTGGGAATTGGTAAGCGGACATGCTTTACTTTTTTTTTTTTTGTTCTTTTAAATTTTGTTCTGAATGCTGGATAGAACTCTATATATCAATTTCTTTTGTTTTAATTATCAGAGCAAAGTCGTCGCGATGATTTGGAGTCACTTGGCTATGTTCTTCTATACTTTTTGAGAGGAAGGTATTCATCTATGTCGATTGCGATGGTTACTACTATTTTTATATTCGTAATGTTGGTCTTTTGGTGCAGAATAAGTTTTGTTGAGTGCTTTTTGGCACGTGTGGTTTTAAGGGTCCATGGGATTGGATAGTTCGGTCTATCTATGTTGTTTTCTCTGACTGATTGTTTTTGTTTCTGCATTTAGCCTTCCTTGGCAAGGTCTTAAAGCTGCCACAAAAAAGCAAAAATATGACAAAATTCGTGAGAAGAAAGTAGCAACTCCCATTGAGGTATATTTTAATTTGGTTAATTTTCTTTTGCATACGTGGCTCAAGTATGAAATCTATATTGAATCCAATTAGGTTGGCTCTTGGACCCTTTTCGTTTTGAAATTGATCGTTGTTGTTTTATGAAACCCTTTTTTTGGAAGCTCTTGAGTCTTGACAATAAGCATGTGTTTGTAGTTCAATACTGTTGTCCGTTCTTATTCTTTTTAGTTGATTACTGCATCAATAAAAGAAGTATTCCTTTAAAAAAGAAAGTACTAGACTAGTAAAGCAACCTGAATCAATTTAAATTGCAAGAAGTGTTAACAGAAAAAATTCAGCATGCAGTTTGTGTTTTTGGAAGTTTCTTCTTATTATTTCTTTTCTATCAAAAGAAATAAAGCTTGTCTAAAGGCTATGTAGAAATTTAGAGGATAATATCTAGAAGCATCTTGGAGAGCCATTGTGTTTACAAATATAAAATTGTTCATACTTCATCCCATGGTTTAAACTGGTGTTCGAGGCCTACACCTTGAGGTGCGCCTTAGTATGAGGTGCTCACTTTGCATTTTAAAGCTTACGCCTTGAATTGTCTGAGTGAGGCTTATGTTTTTTTTCATTGAGGTGTACGAGGCTTATGAGGCGATAGCCTAATATTGAAGCTCATTTTGGGCCGGTTTTCAACCCAGCTTCTCTTCTAAAGAAAGTCAGCCCGATACTAAAATTGGGCTTTAATCTCATAGCTTATAGGTTTTGAAACCCTAACTCCCATCTTCATCGACACTTCTTCATCAACCCCCATCTTCATCATCGACACTTTCTTCGTCATCAACCCCTGCAACTTTTGAGCCCACTCCCCTTCGAGCAGCAACCGATGACTGGAGCGACAACCCACTGGCGGCAGCTACCTCCAGATTCTTACCTCCTCAGCCATCACTACTTAGGTTTTTTATTTTGTACCGTAGGTTGGTTTTTTTTCCTTCTTATAGCTACTGTAATAATATATTGTATAAAAGTAGGTGTTAGACAAAAGTTATAATGTTATATAAAATGAAAGTTATATAAAGGGAGCAGCATCTGTTTTTTATTCATTATGTATAGTTATTTTGTTTTCTCAAAAAAAAAAAAATAAAGAAAATATTTTGTGTGCTATTAAAGCCATATAACTATATAAGAAGAGCAGTAGCATATATATTATATTATATGTGTTTTATGCACTTTCTTATTGTATGTTTTATGGTTTTGTGATGAACTACGTGTGTGTTTTATGGCATGTTATGAATTTTATTCAATTTTATGATTATTATTATGATTATTATTTTTATTTTTTATTTTTTACATTCGAGGCTTATGCCTCGATTAAACAAAACGCCTCGGTTTCTGTTTTTGACTTTTAAAACCTCGCTTCATCCTTATTATATAGCTTTTACCATTCAAATCACAATCTCCCTATAACTAACACTATGCTGTTCACAGGTCCTATGCAAGTCACAACCTGTGGAGTTTGCATCATACTTCCATTATTGTCACTCCTTAACCTTTGACCAACGGCCTGATTATGATTTCTTGAAACGCTTGTTTCGAGATTTATTTACTCGGGAAGGTATTGATACTATCTATTTATGTACGTTGTAGGAATAGATCTCATCATAGAAGTTGATGTCTTTTTGTATGATATGCGACTTTTCTTTCATCTGTTATAGTTGATGTCTGTTATTGGCTTGAAAACTTCTTTGTCTGTGAAGCAATGTATGTTGGTTACCAATTCTTTTACACAACCAATTGGACTTACTATAGGAGAATTTATAATAGCTAATTACATCATCAAAAAATTTATTATACATGATGAATTTATAATAGATGTAAAACTTTGTGAATGAATTCGTAATGATATGTAATCCACAGGAGAGAGTCTAGTTGTTGGTGGAAATCGTTTCCTCGATGAAATTAAGTTCTAGATGGAGGGGCATTTTGTTCAGTAGTAGCACTTAGGACTCTTGATTCCTTGTAAAGTATCTGTTCATCTAAACATTGATGGTTTTGAATTCAGATGATCTTGTTTGTTTCTTAATTTATTTTTGCTCACCTAACTTTGTCATTTTTGCTATTTGCTACTTGTTTTTTTCCAATACAGTCCTGTTACTTGTTATGATTTACTTTTTCTTTCATGTTTGACAGGATATGAGTTTGATTATGTGTTTGACTGGACAATTATGAAGTACCAACAAGCAGCGCAACAAGCAAGAGTGCAGGCTCAGGTGACTGTTAGTATTTGCCATGACCTTTCTTCTTTTGTCTATTTGCAAATAGCCAATCGACGACTTGGAAAACTTGTGTACAGGATCATGTTTTGTTTTTCTAGCTAAAAGTTATTCTGGTACTTATGTGTTAATTGTTATTGCTTCAGGATTGCCTTTAGATAACCCAAAAAATTAATTGCATTTTTTGGACGTTATCATATTCAACTCAACAAACCTTTCTTTCCCTCTTAACAGCCTGTTGGAGTAAGCAGTGGTCAAGCACAGCCAATGGCTGTAAGCAAGCATAAAGGTACGATCGAGTCATTAATTCCCTTGTCTGAGCTGATTTTGATATTTCTACTTGGCGTTCCCATTTTGAATGATGAAAATAGTTTTATACATCCTTCCTCCAGTTTTGATGTTTATGGTCCCTATGCTTCAATTTTTATGGTTTGCATGAATCATGCACATGACATGAAATGTTTTGCCATGTTTTAGAAGATTTAAGTTTGCAATCTCTTTGTTACTAGCGAGTCAACATTATCTCTAATCAGAAATACGTTTATTTATAAAAAAAAGCTGTGAAATGATATGTGGTGTTTGGGAACGCGGTTGGGACTGTATTTTGTACTTTTGGCTGCAATTTTTGGTTTAAATTTGCTGAGAGAACATTTTGTAGTTCCAACTCTCTTTCCAAACGCCATTGAGCATCACCTTGCAGAAGACGGACAAGTTTGTAAAATCTTGATCTGTTCTTCTTGTATCTTATGGGTCAAGGCTGTGATTGTTTCTGGTCATCTGATTTAAATTTTAAGGACCAATCTGATACGTTTTTTATTCTGTTAATAGGTTTTATGTAGTTCTGTTACAACTTTTTGAAAATATTGAAAGATTTGGCTTTGAGTGGACCAAGAAAAAGGTTTTTGGCATGCCAGAGTTTTTAATATGTAGTGGGGAGTCCTGGTTATCGTATGTTGATTAATGATGTATTTCAGTACTTGATAATGCTTCCTATTTTGTTGGGGTTGCACGTTGCAGAACCTAGAAGCTCAAGTAATATTGCAAATCCAGATGTTCATGCCCATTTTAGATTATCAACAACCCGGATCTCAAGTGCTGAAACAATGGCTAAAAATGTAAGCAACCTTGTTATGCAATGTGACCTGGTTCATTTGCCTCTTTAGTTTGTTTCCATGCCATCAAATGGCTATATATGCACGAAAAGTATCCCATGCGTCTTGCGGATGGTGCATTAAGCCCTATTTTTCATATGGTTATAAGTTATTACTTGCCCATCTCTCACTCTCTCTCTCTCTCTCTCTCTCTCTCTCTCATTACTGCAGAGGGAATAATTGATATTAAAGATTTTCTCCTCTTCTAGTTTAGCAAAATAAATTAAAAGAAAAAAGAAAAATCACGGGCTTTTTAATGTATTTGTAAGAAGGAAATGGGGTTGATTGGGGGTGGCGTGTATTTTCTCCTATGGCCTCATCCACCTATCACATTTTATCATTGTTAATCTTTTAAAAGGAAAGAGGGTAAGGAAACAAGCTTGTTGGTACCTGTTGGGTTTAACCTTACACTGCCGAGGATTACCTTGGGAGTTAGAGTAGTCCTGTATGGTAAAAGTAGATTTTTTTTAATGGAAAAGTAGTTTTTCATTTGCTGCCTGCAGTTAGTTATTCATCGCTTATGTGCTGTTGCATCAGGCTGTGAGCAATGTGCCAGTTTCTTCCACTTTGCCTGGTGCCAGAAGAAATTTTTCTTTTCCCGAGGAGCCATCGGAAAAGGCAAACTTGGGTCGTGCATATGGGAACAAAGATGTAGCTTCAAGTAGCTGGTTATCACCATTAAACAGAATATCTTCAGCAAAGTAATAGGTATTCAGTTTATCACTTATTTAGTAATGATTTTTATCTTCAGCAAGTTGTTGCTGCCTTCTGAGCGTTCTAATGCTTTTCCAGCTACAGGTGTGAAGTGGTGTGCTCATCAGTTTGATTGCTTATTCTTCCAACAGAAGATGGCAATGGTGGATGGTGCCTGGCAAAGTAAGAAGCCTATCGAGTGGTGCCTGCCGTAGTGAGGAAAAAATTATGTTGCTTGGACTTGCCCTGTCGGCATGTCAAGGATTTCTGCAACATTAAATGGAAAAAATGACAAAACCAAAGTTCATATTGTGTTGGATGATGTGTAAAGTGTCTTCCCTCCAGCACTCTGTTGTTTGTAGAGCATAAGGTTTCTTTGCTGTTATTCGGTTGTTTTGACCATGTATTTCATTCAATTCAGGATTGAGTTGGTTTCTGTTCTAATTGCTGTATCTTTTTTGGATCAAAGCCTTGGATGTTCATCTGGATCAGTTTGAACCCAGGTACCCATTCTGGTACTTCAGAGTTCTCATGAATAAAGTAAACCTTTTGTTTCAGGTACTTTATTATCTTGCTAATTTTTCTCATGAAGTGTTGTTAGTTTTTTGCCCTGTGGAAGGCCCTGCATTTAACTTTACAAATGAAATGCTCATTTACATTCCTCTTTTTTTGTTTGTTTCAGATATTGATATGAGAAAGGAAGGTTTCTTTATGCGAGATAAATGGGAGACCTTCATCGGAACGTTGATGTCAAATGGAGAATCTTTTTCGTGTTTTTTGTATTTCTTTCTTATATTTTGTTTGATAAAAGTTTTTCCATCTTTTGTTCTCTTTGGTCATTCACCAATTTTCAATTAGAGTACGGTTGGCTGGGAAAAGGTTTTTCTTTTTTGTACTCTTATTTTGTGTGCCAAGAAAAAATAATCTACAATTCCTAAAAACGCAATAGATTTTAGGTTTGCCCATCATTTGACTAACAGTACATTAGAATCATATTGGTGCTCTCGAGCTTTCACAGAACTTGTGTACACATCTCTTTTAAGTTGTCTTGGTGCTGTCAATCCCTTTAGGCTTTAGCTTTTCATTGGGGATATACCCCGCTTTAACTCAAGTCAGCACTGTCGGGTCATTTTATTCTATTCGTTTTAGTCATCGTAGTTATTATTAGTTTTGTTTAAAAGAAAGTGAAAAAGTGAGAGAGAACCTGTAATACTACTCTAGAAATCGGGTGATAAAAAAAAAGAGAGGGAAAAGAAAAAGCCTGTAATACTACTCTAGAAATCCGGTGGTAAAAAAAAGAGCGGAAAAAGAAAAGCCTGCTATGCTACTCTGGAGATCTGGTGGTGCACTCCCATTGTCGAAGGAAGAAAATTTTTGTGGCAGCTGTATACAAAGTTTGAAAATCAACATTCACTTGATATTTTTATGGAACTTTTTGTATTTTGAGAGTATTAATATGAAAATAGGGGTGTCATATCTTTTTCGTAGAAGATCTCGGTGTCTATAAAAATATCTACAAATACCGATATTTTGATTTGTAAAAACTATTGTGCTTTTTGTGTTTTATTTTCAATTTTTTATTCTACTTCTGATATGTCATGAAATTCACGTCTTTTTTATTTACTGTTTAATATAATCTTTTATAAATTTACTTTTCTATGTTGCAGGATTCATGTTTTTTATTTTATTAGCTTTTTGCATGTAATCTATAGTTTTTTAAATTACGATGAATTTTATACAATCAGATAGCCAAATTAGTGAGATAATAAATCTGAAGGAGAATTGGAGAAATTGAGAACTTGATATTGTTTCTTGCTTCTTATCAACTTTGCTTCTCAGCAATTGTGTTAACTTACAATTTGCTATACATGGAGAGAGTGGGTAGGGATCTAAGAGATATACATGCATGTTTAGAATTAGATAAGAAATTATTCAAACATCTTGTCTTGGTATTAATATTGTTTAAAGCAAGAAGGTATTCAAAATACTTTTGAACCTTGTAGAAGCTCCTTATGGTATAAATGTTTTCTTATTAAGTACGAAATTATGCATGTGAAGTACTTGTGTGATGTTAACTTTTAACAATTTTATTCAATATGAGATCATATGCTTATCGTATGTATTATTATGATCACTTCTTACTATTTATGTTTGTCACATACTTAATATTTTGGTTGAGAGTTTTATCTAAATTATGTATTATCAGCAATTTAGAGTATCTCAAAGTCTCATTAAAAAATAAATGTTTTAAGATGATTTTTCAATATTTTACGTCAATTTATATTAATTTCAATATTTTTGTATATATTGTCATAAAATCTATATACTAATATTTCTATGAATATCAATATTATAGCATCAATAGATTTTCTTAAACAACTCAGGTGCTTCTGAAAAAAAAAAAAAAAAAAAAGGTCTTTAAGTAGTGTTTCAAGAAAATGTAAATGGTAAAGGAAGTTGCTTTATATGCCTCTGTAAATATTGTCGGAGGTACATTTCGCTCTGCTTTGGAGCTGACCCTTGTCTTTCTAGTGGTATTTCAGGGGTCCTTTCAAAGTAACAAGGTAGTAGACAAAGTCAGAAGAAAAACAATAGATTAATGTTGAAGGGTTTATCATGACACAGTGATCATAATTGCACGAGCTTAATTATTGAGGGCTACTCATGAGCTCAATCTTAACGAGTGTAGGGCCTTGAGTTGCAAGTATCCACCTCGTGAAGCTCAGAAGTTGATGATGAATATTTGCTATTATTAAGATTTGGTATACAAAAATGTAGGGATTGTGGGGCCTTGGAATATTGGTTAGTGCGCCATAAGCACGCACTTAATGACATGATCACGCCTTGAGAAATGATGAAGAGGCTATGCCACACGGGTACCTTATGTTTGGTGGGATATTGTTGATGTCATATAATGATAGAATTATTGCATGCAATAAAAGTGGCTAAAAAAAAATGTAAGAACAAAAAAGCTTCTTAAATTATGGTTTTGTTTCTGATAGGATTTAGGAGGAATTTCCTTCGAAGGGGAAAAAAATCAAGTGCATTTAGATAGGGAAGCATGAAATCTCACCCCTTAAAGAATCTATAGGAATCCATTAATTGAAGAACCAGAGTAGTATGGATCCGGTGTGTTCAATAATGATAATAATAATGATTACTTAATTAAGCAAATTATATAAATAAAAACCAACTAGGTTACTTTAAGTAATTGGGTAACTCTGGTAAAGCAAACCTGCATCATTTTCATGTTCTGTAACTAGTTTTGGGGGGTCTGGGCCTGTGGGTTAGTGAGTTTGAGCCAAAAAACAACAGTTTGGAATTCCCGCCTTTTAGAAATTAGCATGTTGTTGTGCATTTCTAATCACCATGCTAATACACGGCACTGCAGACACTTTATTTTTAAAAATACTAAACATACGATCGCTAGTTGCATAAGTGAGATCATATTAAAATTGTCACATGATATTGTAAGACTCATTTAGTTTCACTTTTAAAAGTGTAAGGCTTTGTTTAAGAAGCAAGTTGAAACTTTAAGTTTTTAGCTTGTTACAGTGTAAGACTCTCATATGTTGCAGCAGTTCATTACAGTGTAAAGCTCTCACATGTTACTATATTTAAGTTTTAACTTCAAATTCTAACTTACTTTTCAAACTCTAACCTACTTTCCAAACCAAGTGTAAGTCAATTTGGATATATTCCAATATATACACTGATGCATATCCAACGTTGATGCATAGCACTTTTCTTTACCTTCTACCGTATGCAAATAAGCCTCATTTGCAATTGTTTTGTCCTTCCTGGTCCTCTAGGCATGCATAATTGCATAAAATTTGTTTGGTTGGATTAATCCAAAGGGCACTATAACGGACCCTCAGTTTTCACTTTAGACACATCAGTGATAATGGTGACAAAAGAACCCTAGCAATGATGAATTCGGCCGCTTAAAAAAATTCTTTAATTAGCTCTTTAAGTATAAAGCACCAAAGAGTGGAAAAGAAAAGGAAGAATGTAAGGTGGGGGCAGAAGATGATTGACCTTTAATGGGGTCCTCATATTTTAGTATATACTACAATTTGTAACATTTCCTCTTTTCTCAAATGAATAAAAAAAATGCAATTCACTTTAACTTATATTCCATTTCAAATATCTCACTGTGCATTTACTCTACTTCATCATATTCTTCTCTGCCCTTCTCACTACTTTAGCATAACATGCTCTTTACCACACTCTCCAAAGACTGAGTGATCGTTAGTTTTTAGGCTTGAAAAGTAAAGCATTCCTTTTTCTTAGCTCTTGAAAGTAGAGATTAGATTCCACAGTCTGGCTTGGGGGAATAATGGAAGGTACTTGTATAAAAATGCAAAGACCAAGCAAAGCTCTTCACTCATTGTAAAGCTCATTTTTAATGAGAAAATAGTGCTTGTTCTTATTATTTATACATTTTGTGACAGTGAGTTCTTGTGCTCCCAAATGCTCCTCATTGCATAGGCTGGAGAACATAGATGAAAATAGTCCTGCAATTTGGGAAGCTATCTCTTGCGCGCCGCCGGAGACGCCAACCGAATCCATGGAGTTTCTAGCAAGATCATGGAGTGTTTCTGCCATGGAGCTCTCCCAAGCCCTTTCAAATTCACACGTTGGTTCTCAAAATCTTCCTGTGCAGTCAACAGTGTCTTCCGAGGGCTCTGAAGTGCATGACACAAGTTCCACAACTTTGAAGGAATCTGTAAGATTTAGCTTAGCAAAGAATGAGAATCTAAGCTCATTGTTAGAAGAATATATTGTGTGTCACTGAACTAATTATCAACACGCCATTCAATACAGTACAGTTCTCTTTAACAGATACCATGAAACTAGAAGCGACTGTTTCCTAAAATTAACAATTAAAATTAAAATTAAAAAGAGGGACACTGTTAGATATTCTTAAAGAGGCATTTATGTGTTTGCTTGTCTTGCTATTTCTTTTAGTATCTTTTGTTGAATATGATTGAATTGTTACTTGTAACAGATACTTCAGCAGTTACCTGGTGAGACTAGTCCTCCAATTTCCCCAAGAGGCAGTGATGAAATGAAGGCAACTATTTACTATCTCTCTCTCTCTCTCTCTCTCTGTGTCTCTCTGCCATTAGTGGTCCAGAAATCTCCTCTGTTTCTCCAAATCATCATTTTTAATTTTTTTTTATGTCCCAAAAAATCCAAAAAAGGAGGGAAATTTCGTTAGGATATACAAAGGAACATCAACAGAGGTTTCCGCCTTTGCCATCATCATTACATATTTGCATGCAGTTTTTGTTTTGTTTTCTTCCCTTTACCAAAAATAAAAAAAAGAAAAAAAGAAAGAAAAGAAAAAAGAAAACTCACTTAGGAATGACTTCAAAGAAGTCAATAATTAATTCTCTTAGAAGGTTGACCACGTTGTGGCCCAAGATATGGTTTGGACGCATATGTGAAACTTGTCGTTATTTTGTCCTGGATGAACGGCCATCTAGTTTTGTTATATAATTTATTTAAAAATAAAGCCTGGATTTCAGCCCTATTTTCCGTGCAGGAGTTATTTTTACTTCATCAAGCACTAAATCCAGAGTTTCTTTCAAGTCAACAGCTCCTCAAAAATGGGGTAAATCTCAATACTATTTACAATAAGATCAATACTTTTTTAAGTACTGTTATTACCATCTATTTTTCACCACCATGATCACTACTCTGCAGCTATACAAGAGCATACTGAGGAGAAAAACATTGGGGAGGTGGTTAAAAGATCAGAAGGAGAGGAAGAAGCAGGAAATCAGAACACAGAATGCCCAGTTGCACGCAGCAGTATCTGTGGCAGGGGTTGCCGCGGCTGTCGCTGCACTTGCAGCCTCGGCAGTATTGCCTGAAACATCAGCTGCACAGCAAAAACCGCCAAAAACATCCGCCGCACTGGCATCCGCGGCAGGTCTAGTAGCGTCCCATTGCATTGAGATTGCAGAGGAAATGGGAGCTGATCATGATCAAATCTTTGCGGTGGTTAACTCGGCGGTTAATGCAAGGACTAATGGTGATATTATGACCCTAACAGCAGCTGCAGCCACAGGTATGAGAGACTTCTTCAAGTGCGTCTCAAATTTCAATAATATTTTGTCAAGGGCTCGTGTTTGAATTCAAACCTTTTTTCTACAATGTTGTCTCTAATACAAAATTAAAATTTCTATTTAAATTCTGTTCAAACCCATAAGCCAAATGGGCCTCAGGAATCTCGACCAAATAGAACAGACATGGCAACCTCACAAAAATATTTGAAATGCTAATAAACAAACCAAGTTTGTAAGTCCAAAAAAACTTACCTAAAATCTGGTTTCACAAATCATAAAAATAAATTGATAAAATAAAGATCAATCGTTATATAGCTTCTTGCAGAAAATACGAAAGTGTTGCATGTGTATGTTACAGCCTTAAGAGGAGCTGCGATTCTAAGGACAAGGCTGCAGAAAGGGTATGGAACTACAGCATTTACACTGGCTGATGAAAAAGGTGAAGGCAATGAATCAAAAATTCTTGCGGCTTTGAATTTTGTTTCCAAAGGAGGAGAAATTCTCAAACGCACAAGGAAAGGTACAATAATAAAAGAAGTTGGCATGCAATTCTCTTTTCTGTTAATATGATGTTAGTGTACAGTTCAGTGTTACATTAAGCTAACCCCATGAGTGAATTCGTATGATTACAGGAGCTCTCCACTGGAAGCAAGTTTCTTTCAGCATTAACTCAAACTGGCAGGTAAAAAAAAACCAAAAAAAAAAAAAAGAGAGGAAGGAGATGATCATTTTCAAGTTATTTACGTCTTGTTTGGCAAAACTTTTCTTTTATTCAAACTGAAGTGAAATTTGGAGAGATTCTCAAAAAATGGCTTTGGAAAATCTTTCCCAAAGTATATGTTAAACAAAAAAAAAAAAAAAAAAAAGGAGAAACAAAAGGTGGCTACTGTTACTATGCAAGGTCTAAATGTTAAAAAGATTTTGAAAAGGAATGAACTGAGGAATCTTCAGGTTTAGATGCAAGTCATGTTGCATAATTACAAATAAGTAATGGGTTTTTGTCCCTTTTCTCCCAATTCATCTGGTTAGCAATCATATCAAATAACTGTTTGACACGAAATTGGAAACAGGTTGTAGCCAAAATGAAAAGCAAGTACATGGCTGGAACATTTACAAAAAAGAAGAAATGTAAGCAAGTACTCACACCCAGAAGAATCTATTCTTTTTGTCTCTTTGCCCCAGTCAGCTGTTCTAAGCCGTATTTTCATTGCAGGTGTGGTCACTGATGTCCGCTGTGACATCCCAGCATGGCCTGGAAGGGAAAAGGACACCGGCAGTGAATCGAAGGCGTATTTTGGAATAAAGACAGCTGACAGAATTATAGAGTTTGAGTGCAGAAGTAAAGAAGACAAACTAATGTGGACTGAGGGAATTCAGCATTTGTTGAATTGTCATGCTAATGTAACATTTGTTTAAATCTTGCAACTCGGCATAACGATTCCCAATTTCCCACGACCTTTCAAAAAAATAAACTTGCAATGCATAATACTAGGTCTGCATTACAACTCTTACTAGCCTTTTCCTTTTCTTTGCTTTTCTTTTATTTTCTTTTCTTTTCCTCTAAATCAACTTTTACAACCATGTACAGAATGATCTATGTGTAAGTCCAGATGAGGTATGTTCTTTGATGGTGTGCCTCTGGAGAAACGGGCTTAAACAGTAAGCTAAAGACTGCAAAAAATTTGCAATGAATCTCATGAAATTCAATGTAGAGATTTGGAAGCTGGAGGTTTGATGGTTTGGTCACTCCAGCTCCTTCAGAAAATCAATATTATCAACAAAGACCTGCAGAAGGGACAAAAACTAAAATAATAATAATAAAATCATGTACATTGGTAGTGCGAATAAGATGTGTTAATTTTCCACAAAAATTTCAAAATTAAAAAGATCTTGGCAACTTTCAAGAAGTGTCTATATTGGCGAAAATCGTGGACTAAACATTTCTAATAGCTCTAAAAAAATTTGCTTTTCTCCAAAAAAGCACCCTTTGATTTGCTATACAGGCTCCATAGGAGGAGTTTTCCTTCCTTAGTTAAACGAGTTTGAGATCTAATATATACGTCTTAAAGCTATGAGCACAAAAACGCCATTAGAAGCAAAAATCTAAGAGAGGATTTCTGGTAAGCAAACAATAGAAGACATAATGACAAAAGCCGCGATTGAGTGTAACATAGGATTATAGAACAAGGGGTCAAACAGTTTTCCAGCCATCAGGGTCCAAAGAAGCAGTAATCTATGTTAATACCCGGAAATGGGCCAGGTTCACGAATAATCGTTCCTCCACATAGTTTGATTGCTTCTGCAGTCTTATAGACATCATTCGTCCCTATTGCAATCTGTTAAAAGTTCAAAACTCAAGCTCTATTGTATGAAAAACAAAAGTGCTATACAAATTGTAGCCACCATGTTCCCAAACAGGTAAATGGATCATAAGAAAAGGAAAAGCATTAACCTGCGCGTAACCGTTTCCTTTGTCATAATCTGTGACACCATAGTTATATGTCAGTTCAAGCACTGCATTCTTATCTTCTGGGCCTTATCCCAGCATAGCCACTGTATACTGGAGAACATACACAACAGACAAAAATTTTAAGTAATAATACACAGGGAAGAAGATACAAGCAATAGATTTGGTTCAGGAGGAGGTAAGATGTAACTAAAAGGCTAAAAGCGTATAGGATTTGCTCAGGATAATCATATTTTTGTAGGACAGAATGTCGAAAGTAAAGCTGACAGCTATAACAACTTATCAGCAGGCCAGTAATTTCTTTGCTGGAGACAGGGTTCCAATTTATAGGGAGATAAAGAAATAGTAATAATAGCGGTATACAAACAAAATACAATACTCAGCCAATGAGCACCTCAAACTTCAGCGGGGACTTAATTACCAAAACATAAACAAACTGTTTCGCGACAGCAACTTTGTATGACCAATAGAGCTATGGCATGCTTTGATCACAACGGGCGTTGCTATCATACATAACTATGGCATGCTTTGATCACGATGGGCAGCCGCTGAAAGTTGCCAATGGAGAGGGAGTATTTACCTTGTAGTCGGGGGTTATCCTTTATTCGAAGAAGTTCCATTCCAAAAGCCTTTAAATTTGAGGGGGGGAAAAGGGCAAAGATAAAAACTTCAGTAATTTGAAACAACAATGATACAAACTAGAAACAGACACTTGTCTAAAATTTTGAGAAAAGAAAAGTTTTTTATGCTGCATAGAACACCGTGCACCTTCTCATAGAAGTTAATAGCGCAGTCAAGATCACCCACTCGAAGCATAACTTGACACAAGGGCTCAGGTATAGGCCCTCTCTCTAAAAGCTCAAACTTATAACCATCAGGATCTTCAATGAAAGCGATTACTGTACTGCCACCTTTGATGGTAGCAGGCTCCCTGGTAACTGTCCCTCCCTGTGCCTTTATGAGTTCAACCGTTCTAGCAACCTGCAAAATAAAGTTGTACATAAAACCATAATAAGTTCGTCAAAAACTTTCCTACCGAACATCCTCTGAAAATTGAAATAACCTGAGGAGCATGATTCATCAGAGAGTAAAGCAACATCTTTTGTCACAATTCTCTTGCATGAATGTTTTGTGAGAAAAGGTGTTGATTAACTATTCACATTGAAATTACAGTTAGGCATTTGGTTGAAAATGGAACCCCAACATTATAGCTTAAGATTTTCCATTTTCTAATAGGCCTTAAAATGCTCCATTTTTTTAACTTCAAAATGTTACAACGGCCTGATTTTGCATGATCCTCTGACAACTAATTACTTTGGAAAAGAACAAAACAGGAGCAAAATTACAAATTCCAGAACATGCAAGAAACCATAGGCATCTTCTTTTGACTATGCACGGTTTCCAAATAACGATAATGTAAGTGTAAAGCGATGTGAAATGGTTTATAATTTTTTGCATTAAGATAATGAGTGTGGAATTTAAACTCATCAAACAAAATGTCGTAGGACTTTCATATGAGAAGAAAAACTTATTGATTTTGAGAAATAGGAACTTACATCCTCAACTGCAATACCAAAATGGCCAAAGCGAGTACCAATGTCATATTTGTCCACTCCATAATCTAGCATTGAAAAAAGCACAGAATAGAAAATTCAAGTGAGAAGTGAGTATACAGTTTAGGAGACAGTTACAAATAGGCGAAAATTCTTATAGATCATATTCAGGTGAACTTGACTTACTATACGTTAGTTCAACAACAAAATGAGAATCTTCTGGTCCAAATCCTAGAAAAGCATTTGTGTATCTGTCCACGGGTATATCGCGTTTTCTTAACAGCTTCATTACCGAGCATTCAGTCTAGAATCTGCACATCAAGAAGACGACAATTAGATATCCGAGTAAAAATTTTTTCACCATTGAAGCAACTGCAAAGTAGACTTACTTTATAGTCTTATCCAAGTCCCCCATCCAGTAGACGACATGGAGCATTCGTCGTAAATCGTTCTTGACCCACTCTAACACACTTTCTTTCGTTGTAGGAGTACTGGTTGCTTGTGCCATAATCCTATCTGAGGCAGCCTCTATAGTGTTCCCTTGGGTCCTCAAAAGATTTGATACTTTTACTCCTAATAACTGTGCCTGTCGGAGAGTTGAGTAATCAACCAAAAAAATGCATTATACACTAGGTGCATGTGTATATTTAGGGTGCGTTTACCTAACGTAAAGGAATATAATGAGAAGGATAATGGGATTGGTAAAGTAATAGGAACGTCGACCTTACATTTGCTTTCTAATGTTTACTTATCTATTTGATGGTGTATAATAAAAAATAATCTAATTTTTTTTTTAGTATTTTACTAAACTTACAAATGATAATCTTATTAGCATAATTACTAAATGTCATTTTACGTAGTTATATAATTGAATTATAACTATGAATTTCGTTGTTTGAGTAAATTTGGCACTTATTCCTTTTGATAGGGAATTAGTACCAGGGTGATGCAGTAATTAACGTTTCCTTTCCTCATTCTCTAAATCATCTTACTTCTAGAACTATCATTACTACTTTTGTAAATAAAGACATTAATAAACGGAAAAAGAATTACTCCTTGTTTTTTCGTTTCCATTAAGGCAAACGCAAAATGAAAAGGAAAAGGAGGAGTGTATCTCCTATGGCCTTTAGCATCTAGTCATGTGTATAGATGCAAAATTAGGAATGGTAGTTTGGCAAGCCAGAGAATGTAAGGCATGAGAAAAGGAAATATCAACACTATTATTCCTTGGTATTTGTTTCCAATTAATGAGAATAAAGGCAAGATTTACTTATATACCTTCATCAATCCAATGATTATTTTGTTACACGCAATGACATTTTAATATTTTAATAAATAAGATTCCTATTCTTAAGTTTAATAGACACCACAAATGGAACTGCATTGTTTCCAATTCAACATCCTAATAGATAAGTCTATGTTGGAATGTAAATCAGTGCCCCTAATTCTTGTTCCATTATATCTAATCAGTTAATTAAATGAAAGAAAATCTTCCCCCCATCTCTCACCAGTTTAACATAAAGTCATTTAGGTTAACTAACATGGCGTGCATTACCATTTTCAACAAAAAGATAAAGTCAAGCTTCCTCATAGTTTTCCCTTTTCCTTAAACCTCTATTTCCTGGGAAACCACTAAGAAAATTCTTAGCCAGGGCCCACAGCCAACTCCACAAGGTTTGCATGCTAATTAAAAAAAAGTAGAAAACTAGTAGAAGACAATCAAAAAAAAAAAAAAAAAAAATCTCTCTCCTTCAGACTTCCATCAATCATTATGCAGAACCCCAGTTACCTTCATGATACATTTTCACATTTCACATTAATACTTTATCGACGTGAACCAAAAAAAAAAATAGAAAAATAAAAAAACAGCACGAATTGCTGTGTTATTAAAAGGGTTCTAGATGGTTGCCAGAGCCGAGGTGACAAAGAGCGAGTCTTCTTGGAGGAAAGGAGGAGGAATTGGCAATGCGCAAAGAAGAGGTTGAGGATGAATGTGACAGAGGAAGTGAAGTTCTGAGATTTGGAGCAGCTGAGGAGATAAGAGAAAGAGATGTTTTTGGGAATTCCTTAAGATCCTAACAAATTAAATTGTCTTGATGTCTTTTTTGTGTTTGTGCTTGTGTTTCGCACTCACTTGCAAAGCTCGCTCCGTCTTTGCTCTTTTGCTCATTCAGCTGTTTGTGGGGAAGATTTACGCGTGGCGGTGGGGCCACGTGTGGGCTTTCTATTAAGTGGATGAGGGGTCGGAGTGGTTGGACCTAGGACCTAGTGGTGACGACCATTCAGACCCATGGGTGGGAGAGTTGGTGGTGAGTTAAAACTTGAAAATTACAGGTGAGGGTAAAAGTTACGTTTATTCAATTCATATTTAAAATAATTTATCTCTATCATCATTCATAGTATATATTAATTTATGTCATAAATAAATATATAGTATTTAAAAAAAATAAATTTTAAAAGATATTATTTATAAAAATTTTCTTGTAACTATTATAACATATGAGAAAGTTTTACATTAGAGTATATTTTTGCTTTATATTATAACGTGTAGGAGTTTTACGCTGTAGATAGTTGAAACTAAGTTGACAAACATACTCAGAAGAAAACATTCTCATGAGGTTTTAGACGATCATGCTAGTGCATTCCTATACATCCCAACGAAAATAGAACAAAGTCATAACTAATAGGTAGGCCTAACGGACCCATGTAAGCCCCACCAATGAGGCCCATCTTCCGTGTCTGACAGGATTGTATTCATGTTGGGCAACAAAGTGTTGTACATAATTCTTGGCTTAGGTGGTGTGAACCACAAACTTAGTTATGAATAAAATAAAGATCTTATATGTTACAGTAAAAAAAAAAAAAGTTGCTACAGTTTAAAACTCTCACACGCTACAGTAAAAAATGGTTCCCACCAATGGTTTTCACCACTAACCAACCACCCTATAAAAATGTTAACGGGTTTTCGTTCGTGGGTTTGTGAGGTTTGAACTCATGAGTCTAGTTTAAATTGGTGTTTGTATGTATATTGATTGAGGTAGTTTTGAAATTTGATGTGATGTTTGAACCCATCCAAAACCAATTTTGATGAACTTGGTGCTGCCTTAAATTCACTTAAGTCTGAACCTATTTGCTACAATAAAAATATGGCTCGATTAACGATTCCTGCATAATTGTGACACTATCCAAACACCGGTATCCTAATTTGAGTTTTATTCCTCATTTAGAGTTCCCATTTCTAATATTAACTTTTGTTCTAATTCTTGAGCTCTTATTTAAAAAAAAATATTTGTGACACTAATTATTGGTGAGAGACTGCAGTTACCATTAAAAAGAAAAGCTCATGTTTAGTACTAGAGATATCAAATGGCCAACCTTTCTAATTTAGGCCAAAGCCTCGTGCTATATCTGGGCTGACCTATCTATTTATCGTGCCGTGTTAGGCTCGATCGATTTAATTTTTGTAGCGTTAAGCCCAATCTATAGCCCATTTACTAATGGACCATGTCTATAATGTGCTTGGGCCATGCTTCTACCCGTATTGGTGTTCATGCTTTTTTGTCGGCTTTTAGCTCTTAATATGTCTTTGTCACAACTAGTGGCTTATTTACAAACAAACAAATAAAAAAGCAAAATAAAAAAATAAAAACACTAAATCTTAACAAAGAAATTACATTATTAATAAAAATAGTCTATTAAAAATTTTACCAGGCAAAATCTATTGGGATAAAATCTTGATAAAGAAAAAAAAGTGCAATTATAAAATACACAATTACATAAAAGAGTAAACGTAATTTATAGTGCTTCCACCTGATTCTTCAGTCATGTTTGTGTTTCTACGTTCATTAATTAATTTAGAACTTCTTTATACAAATATAAAATACATCAGTAAAATTGTAACCAAAACCAACAGTTAATAATATTTTATAATTTGTTTGCTGAGTTCTCATACATTGAAATTTTTTTTATAATTACCTCATTTTCAAAGCTATTTGAAGATCCTTCTCAATGTACACAAATAAAGTATCATTTTTCTAGCAAAAAAGATATAGTATCATTTATTAATTAATTTCTCGTTTGATTACACAACTGATTCTTCACAATATTTATAGAAAAGCTTAATATTATGATATTTTATGTTGTAGGGGCTAGTTTAATTCTTTTTTTTTCTTTTCTTGTTAAAACTAATATGGATTAGGATAATATGGCCACTAAAGTGAATGTTTGAAATTATTAGGTGTAGTATTTTATATATTTAACATTTTAGGACGATGTTATGTAAATTTTAGTAACTTTGGGGTATATAATTTATGTGTCTATATATTTTATAGGGGAAAAAAAAACCTCTTTGCCTTTGTTTGTTGCCTCTTCAAAAGATACCATTCGTTTTGAGAACGCTGTTTGCATTTTTACATTTAATTTTGAGAGGGAAGAATTTGAACTTTCATATGTACTAATTGGTAGCATGTCCAATGCACATTTTCTGATTTTTTAGGATAAATTTTACTAATCCCCTATGAACTGTTACTTGTATCAACATACCCTTCGAACTTTAAGATGTACATATTATGCCCCTTAATTGTAATATTTTTCAGATTCACCTCCAAACTTTAAAACGTATTGTTTTTTAAATATTTAGGATTGTATATAATATTTAGTAATATGAATGTCTTTCTCTTCAAATTAATAGTTACGCATCAAACTTTCATATGTTTTGTCGTCCAAGTAAGTGCTTAGAGGCCAAAAAAGAAGGAAAAAAACTAGAGAACGAACCTTGATTCAATTAATGAATTCAATTAGGTTCACTAAGGGTTTAAAGAAACAAATAAAATTGTCATTTTAATTTGCATAAAAAAATGTTTTTCTATCCAAAAAAATAACACGTTTTGAAGGGGACATAGAAAAATATTACAGTTAAAGGAATACAACATATATAGTCTAATGTAGTAAGATAATTCAGGTAGAATTTGTAAAATTTATTTTTTTAAAATGTGTATAATGTTTTGTTTATTCATTTTGTTGAAAGAAAGAAAGCTGAATCTATGTACATGTCTAGATGAAAACCCATATTTTGGTTGAATAAAATATATGTGTAGAACACATTAATTAAAAAAAAAAGAGAGTTTGTAGGAATACAGGTGATAGAGAATAATTTAGGAGTATATATGAGTAGGGAGGAAAAAAAAAAGATGTTCAAGTAAGGGTACATTTGGGAAAAAATATTTCAATTACTAATTATATATTTAAAAAAAATATGGCGGTCATATTTGACAAATATATTATATAAGATCGTAAAAGAAATACTCAAAGGAGGATGTATTTAAAAATATATATATTTTAAAACTAAAAATTAGAAAAGACAAAACAAAATAAATGAATTATAATTAAAATATACAATGTTTTAGGGGGCGGAGGGGACAAAAAAACATAGAAACGTGATAAAATAAAAAAGAAATGACCCAAGAATGCAAAAAAAATGAAAAGGAGGTTTTGATTAAAAAAAATGATCATTATTGAAAGAACCTATAGGACAAAAATATTTAAAGGACTGACACATTTAAAAAAAGATAGCAACAAAAAAATATATATAATTGTGAGGATGGCCTTTTTTATTTAAAGGACTGGAAAAAATATAGGCATATATCTAAGAATATTATTTTATAACACCTAGAAAACATGTATTTATAAGAATCTATTAGTTGAAACGGTTGTAGGAAATATATTTTCAAGTAGAGATACGTTTGAGAGAAAATTATTTCACCAGGACAATTAGAAAAAATTTTATGGGAACCACTTTTAGTATAATAATGTTTTAGAGGACTACGTAAAAAATATTTAGACATGGATACTTTTGAGAAAAATTATTTTGCTGAGGTAAGCAAAAAAAAAAAAAAGTATTTTCTATAAGGCATGTCTAAAAGTGTAGGATTTAAGTAAAAGGACAGAAAAATACCAAAATGCACATTTAGACTAAACTTGTGTTATGACCAAAGGTTCAAGTTCGCACGTCAATAGTCACATTAGAGAATTTATTTTAATAAGGCACATTAAAAGATATATATATATATATATATTAAAAAAAGAGTAAATGAACCAAATATACGTTTAAAGAAAACAAGTGTTTTGATCAAATATAATACATAAGTAGAGCAGAGTTAAAGGTGAAAAAAAAAAATTTGTGCGGACTATTTGGTGGTACGTAAGAGAAGAAAAAAGATATTTAAATAGCACATCTGAAGAAAAAAATAATATTTTAATGAGAAATTAAAAAAATTAACTTTTAGAGTAAGAACAAAATTACAAAGGTTAAAAAAAATTTAAATAGGGATAAATTTGAGAGAAAAAATATTTTCTGTTTAGTTCAGCACAAAGGTTTTTTTTTCCTTTTCCTGTAAACACACGTATAAGAGAGGCAATTTTTTTAGGGAATATAAAAGAGGCAATTTGATGATAGAGAAGAAGGAAATAAAATTTATTTTTTTTTTCAAACAAAAAATTAATCACATAATGTTATAACTTTATTATTTATAAAATTATAAGCGTCAATTTAATATATAATCTATCTTTTTAGATTGATTGTTTCAAGGGAAACGTATTATTGTTCAATTCATTAATGCAAATAGTTTTTCATTTTCCTTCTTCGTAAACACGCGTAAGAAGGGCAATTTTTGTACTATATATATTGAATACAATAATGCAAATAGTGTTTCTTTTTCCTTACGGAAGAAGGAAAAAGAAGTTAATTGCACCAGGAAGCAAAGTACAAAACCAATAAAAGACGATGACTTGGGTGTGTATCGATCGCAGATATGAGAAAACCACAAGAGAGAGAGAGAGAGAGAGAGAGAGATAATTAAATTTAGTTCTCTTCCAATGGATGTTAAATTTGGACGTAGTGCTCTCCTACAAAGATGGGTAAAGTTTGACAATCAATGGTTAATTAATTATGAGCACGGAAATCAAATTTCATTTATTTCCTCTCTAACCACTGCAATTAAAAAATACATTTATAAGCAACCTTATACCGGTTCATTCCTAAGCAAACGAACCTACAAACACAATATAATAATATCATCGATAAACCATAGGGCAATATTCTTTGATGTTTATGCTATAGTTTTGTGATTTCCATCAAGCCCTTCAGGCCTTAATTTTTAATTGATCGAATTATTAACCCCCAGTAATTAGAAAAATGATGAAAATAGCCTTGGGAACCAGCCTAGTGGCTGCTCAGTCCGACTGCATCAGAGCCCTCGTGGTGGAGTTCATCTCCACCTTTCTCTTCATCTCCGCCAGCGTCGCAGCCACCGTTGCCGCCGGTAAAAAATTCCCAATTTTTTTACTATTATTTTCTTTAATTAATTACCTGATTAAATAAAATATCTCTCCTCGAATTTACTATAAATAATAATATGTAAACGTTTAATTATATATTATATGCCCTTTTTTTTATCAGAAAAGCTAGAGGCTAGTGCACTGCTGGGGCTGATAGCCGTCGCCTTGACACAGGCGCTGTTCGTGGCGGCGTTGGTTCCTGCCGCCCATATTTCTGGTGGTCATCTTAACCCCGCCGTCACTCTCGGCCTCCTTGTGGGCGGACATATGACCGTCGTCCGATCCGCTCTGTATTGGATTGTCCAGTTGTCGGCCTCTTCCGCAGCTTGTTTTGTTGTCCAGTACCTCAGCGGAGGATTAGTAAGTCAGAATTTTCCGTTTCATATTTCATCTGTTATTATGTAGTTAATTAAGTATGTTTATAAGGATCAAATAAAATACATTTGAAACCATAAAGTTATAACTATAAATAATATAAAGCTATTATATGTTATAATAAAAAGTTTTTATATGTTATAAAATTTAAATAAAAATTATTAGTTTAAATTTTTTTTAAACAGGCTAATAGTTACTTTTTTCATTATAAGACTATCGGAATTTGTTCTTTTTTTTTTTTTTTTTTGCCTTAAGATGAATTTGGCTCCTTGATCTAGCTAACGATAGCGACTTTGTGGTCCGGGGAAGTACTTGTTGTCTGATTGCCGTGTTTCACGCGAAAGGGGAAAAGAAGATTGTATATTTATAATTGGTTCTTACATTATTTGTATAAAAAAGAAACTTAATTGTCGTTGTGTCAATTGGGGTTGCGGACCATAAAAGTCGTCTTCGTAATTGAAATAGTCTAGTTTTCATAATTGATATGTATACACACACATAAATGAATGGTCCATAAATAGTCTAGTTGTGTGCACATATGTGTGTGTCTATATATATATACATATATATAGATTAGTTAAAAGAACTAAAAACAGTACATATTATTGAAGGGAGGCATGGCTTATTGTGGACATTCCTACTAGCATTTGTCAAGTTTAAATTTTTCATATAAAAATTGTCCTAAGAAAATTCAATTATCCCCACTAAATATTGAATAATTATGTAGTGGTGATATTATCACATCACTAGTGAAAATTCTAACTACACTCAACTGAAACAAGTCCATAAAACACCATTGAAATCCATGGAAAAGTTTTAATCAATCAAATCAATCTAACGTGTTATAGGTTTTATTCTAAATAAATTATGAGAATAGACGGTTACCTCTTAAATTTTTTTTTAATATTATATATAAAATTTTATTTTATTTTTTTAAAATTATATTTTATCTCTTATAAAGTTTTATTTTTTTTATTTTAATTTTTTTTGACAATATTAATACATGTTTCGTCTAAGGATTATTTTTTTACTCTTTAATATAGACAAGCCTGCAAAAAGATCTTTTAGTGATCCAACAAAAAAACGAATCTTTTAGTAATTTTCGCGTGGCACACAAAATTTTAACTTTTTGTATTGCTTTTACTTTCTTGGACACGACAGACTGTTCCAGTCCATTCACTGGGAAGTGGGGTAGGACAGTTCCAAGGAGTATTATGGGAGATTGTCCTTACGTTCTCCTTGCTGTTCACGGTATACGGTGCAATTGTGGACCCCAACAGGGGAGCTGTTGATGGGCTGGGCCCAACTCTTACTGGGTTTCTCGTGGGAGCCAACACCATAGCCGGGGGAGCCTTCACAGGGGCTTCGATGAACCCAGCAAGATCATTTGGGCCTGCTTTGATCAGCGGGGACTGGACAAATCACTGGGTTTACTGGGTTGGGCCCTTGATTGGTGGTGGGCTTTGTGGGTTCATCTATGAAAACTTCTTCATGGTCAAATCTCATGTCCGAATTCCCACTGAGGAAGAAGCTAATTAGCTAATTCTCTCATATGGCAAATGGTTTTGGAATTAATCCCATTAATTCTGGTCAAGCCCTTCATTTGCTACTCCTTTTAATTTCTTCTCTTTTCGATTGCAATTGTGCGGATTGTATGAGTTTTTTTTTTTTTTTTTTTTGAAGGATATTGTAAGAACATTTTGGGGTAGGGTGTTGGTGTGACCGTGTACTTGGCGTTCGCTCTTTATAATGAATAGTTACAAAAGTATACTTTTTCAATAACCCCTTTTTTTTTTTTTCAAATTATTAAAAAAAAAAACTACAAAGTATGTTTTTGTTTAAACAACGAGCCTAGATCTATACTCTTTAAATGTTCCCTTTTCTGTGTCCTCAATAAAACATTAATACATCAGACAAGCCTTTGAATCAAAACTCATTTGGATTTCCTTAAGCCACAAGCATTGTTATGGTAGATTTGGACTCTTGAAAAAATATGTTTTGAATATCATCCCTCATGCGTTTTTTTTTTTTTTTTAGCAAATTACTATAGCAAAAACCAAAAGTGCCCTTGATAATATCTGAAAAACATTTAAAAAACTTGAAAAATGTCAAAACAATGCAGCAAAATAGGATATTTTTGAGAGAAGTAGATCCACCGCCCATGGTACATTTGACAGAAGACATAAAGATTCTCTTAATATTTCTTTTTCAGAAGCAAGTTAAGAGTATGTTTGTTTACACCTTGCTTTTCAAAGTCTAAAAAGTGTGTAAGGGATGAAATTTGATTATGTTTTTAAAGTTTAACACTTAAGTAGTTTCTAAAAACAATGAGATAAATTGAGAAATTTGAAACTAGAAGATATATTTACGTAATTAAACCCTCTTTATAATTGGTTATTAATGACTCATTCATTTGTTCATAGTATTATTATCTTTCAATTAAGCAGTTCAATATACAACTATTGTCAAGACAATGTAATATAAAACTTTTGCTCACCTCCTAACAATTTAAATATTTGACAAAATTGATAAATTAACATGGTATTAGAGGACCTCGAACTTACATAATATTAGAACAGGAGCTCTACATTCAAACTTGTATAGTTACTAACTCTAAAATTTTGATCACATATTGAAAAAAAAAATCCATATATATAATTGAAAACATGTATGTGAAAAAAAAAAAAAACCCTCTTAGAGAAGTATCAATTTAGAAGTTAGTCTCATTTGTCCTTCGAATGTAGTTACAATTTATCAAGTGAATAATATGGGGGGATAAATGGTAGACAATTTTAGGTGGATCTAGCGGTCGGAGATTGCTGATGGTAGAAATTCGTCAACAAGAATTCTCACAATCCATTCAAGAAATTTGTACGAAACAAATTTATAAGAATGCAGAAAGAGAAAAGAACATCGAGAGTTATAGTGGCTTACTCGTGTGAGCTACATCCACTTGGAGAGAGAACTTTTACCATGCTTTGTGAGTGCAAGTAATGAGGAGCCAAAAGTCCCCTTTCAAGGGTTTTCTTCTCCTATTTATAGATACAATTTTATGCATCAAACAATTAATAGAAATAATAATTTAAAAATTAAGAATATTCTCTTTCCTGATTTTATTCCAACCACTTCCCCTTATTTGTATTTGACTTTCCCTTAAATTTTGTAGGAAGGGTAATGTTTCCTAACATTATGGAGATTTGGTTACCTTTTTAATTATTTGAATACATATATGTATTCAATGAACATGGTCGTTCGGTTGTCTCAATCTTTTATTCTATGAGATTCATCTCGACTCTTTGGAATGCTTTCATCAGCTCGCCTTTTAGCCGAGTTAATCTCTTGACTTGGTCTAATATGAGGTTCTATGTTTAATCTCGACTTTGAGTCTTGGGCCGTCGAGATCACTCACAAGATCACCTGAGCCATTATCAATCACTGTTGTGATGCCCTATGCCTAACCATGGTCGTTTGACAATCCATCCACATAAAGCTTCCATCTAGGCGATTATGCTCCATTCTCAATCTCTACTCCTCTTGGCCAAGCTATGAATTTGGAAACAAAATGAGCTAAAGCCTGTCCCATGATTTTCGTATGAGGTCTATATTTAATGTTTGACTGGCTAAGCTCGACTGACCACTTTAATAATCGATTGTAAGTCTCTAGCCTTTAAAGGGCTTGCCTCAATGGATAATTGGTTAAGACCACAACCTTATGCTCAAGGAAATACCTTTTCAGTTTCCTAGTTGATATGACTAAGGATAGTGCCAGTTTCTCCATATTAAGATATATCTTATTTCGGCGTTGAGTGAATGCTTACTCTTCTAGTAAATTGGTAGTTGAGCCTTTCTTTCCTTTACTAGAACTGAGCTTAACGCGTGTTTTGAAATAGCCAAATAAATGTAAAAGGTCTCCCCTGGAAGAGATTTTGAAAGCAAGGGTGTCCTCAAACACTCTTTTAGGCATTTAAACGCCTTATGAATGTCTTCTTTCCCTTGAAAACTTTAAAAAACTACCCATACTTATCATTCACCCTTGAAATGAAGCGATTGAGAGTGGTGACACACCCAATCAGCTTCTAAACTTCTTTAGGCCTCTATGGTGGTTCTAAATCCAGCAATGCCTGAATTTTTGCTAGGTTAGCCTCGATACCTCGATGGCTAACCATAAAACCTAATAACAAAAGCTGACGCCACACCAAATGCATATTTGAGAAGGTTGAGGTTCATTTTGTACTTCCTTAGGATCTAAAATGTCTTATCTAAATATGCAACATGAAAGCTAGCCTTGACGCTTTTGACCAACATGTAATCCATATAGACCTCCATGGTCTTCTTGATTTACTCATCGAACATTTTGTTCACCAAGCACTGATATGTTGCTCTTGCATTCTTTAACCTAAAGGGCATGATGAGATAACAGTACAACCCTCTGTTTGTGATAACAAACGTGTGCTCTTGGTCTCACAGATGCATGGGGATCTTGTTATATTCAGAATAGGCATTTATAAAGCATCGACCAATTGATCAATTTGTGGGAGAGGAAAACTATCCTTTGAGTATGCCTTATTGAGGTCGTTGAAATTTATGGATGTTTCTCACTTCTCATTGGGCTCGCGGACAAGCATAGGTTTTGAGATCCATTTAAGGTAACGAGACTCCTTGATAAACCCATTTGTTTCCAATTTGTCAACCTTTTCACAGAGAGCTTTGTACCTCTCTCGCTTTATTGGTTGCCTCTTTTGTCTTTTTGAGGGATAGCTTGGGAATATTAAGGTGATGATAGGTGGCCTTTGGGTAAATTCCCACCATGTCCTTATGCGTCTAGGCAAAGACATCAAGGTTATTGCTTAAAAACTTCATAAGCTCGTCCTTTTTTTCTTAGTTAATCCCGACCCAATCTTTCATACACTCGATAGGTCTTGCTCATCCACCTTTAACTTAACCAAGTCCTCAGCTGGCTCTTTTCCAATAATCTCTTCTTCGAGTCTAGGGTCAATATCTTCCTTGATGGGACCTTGATAATCATCCTCGTCTCCATTCTTTTGGGATTTAAATATGAATGTATGGTGTTAGAGTATGTCAGCCTTGACTCGTATTGATTTTTTTTTTAACTTGTTTAGTGTGGGGAACTTTACCATTTGATGGTAGACTAAGGTGATTGCTTTCAAGACTCTTAAGATTGGCCTGTCAATGACTGTGTTGTACTGGTGTCCTCCTTTGACTGCCAAGAAATTTGGCATTATAGTCATCATTCTTAGTTTTCTCCCACTGTTACAGGTAGCTTGATCGTCCATTCAAGTATTATGCTGTCTCCAATAAACCTATAAAGCTGTCAAGAATTCAGAGTTATCTAATTTTGTGAGATTCCCATTTTGGTCAGGCAATTGGTGCAGATAATGTCAACCTAACTTCTTTTATCCACCAAAATCCAACAAACAATGTAATTTTCGATCATTGCTTCGACCACTAAGGCATTGTTCCATGGAAAGTATACCCTGTTCTCATCTTCCTCGAAGAATGAAATCTCCATTCCATCATACCTTGTCTCCTTGGCTGGTCTCCTCGTCGACATGTTTAAGCATCTTTGCTTAGAAGCTTCTCTTGCCTTGTATGTGTAATTCTTCTAGGACGTCCTAGAGTCTCCTCTAAGGTAAGGTCCCCCAAATATCATGCAAATCACTTATGCGGGCTCTACTGCATTTTTCTCTCGACAGTCGTCCTTATGCCATCGACCATCATCCCTCTGATGATCTCTACGATCATTTCTTCTGTCATTTCTTTTACTATTGTTATTGGTGCTATACTCTTATAGCCTACCTTCTTTAATCAACATCTCAATCTCATCACTGAGGTTTACAAATTCATTTGTGCAGTGTCTCACATCACCATAGAATCTGCAATACTTGTTCTGGTTATGCTTATTAGGATTTGACCTCATAGGGGATGGGCGTTGCATATAATGTTGGTCACTGATCCTATAGTAAATGTCACCAATGGGAATAGTGAGGTTGTGGTAGTTGTCATACCTTTGTTGTGATCAAGATCGCCCATCTTCCTGATTTTGTTATTTAGCATTATATGTGATAATCGTTTAGTTTGGAGGGTTCTCTTGGGGATCAAAGACCAACAACTTTAAGCTATTCTACCTTTGAGGGTTTCCTTTCTTGTTTCCTCCATTGCTCATCCCTTGACCATTACCACTGCTACTTCCTCCATGGTATGCTTAAACACCAATCTTTTTACCTCTTCTTGGTTGATATATCCTTGAGCTCTCTCTAAGAACTCCTAATACGTGTTCTGACCCTTGCAATCAAGATCATCCGTAAAAGAAATATCATTTCGCATGCTACCTAGTGCCGCTATAAGGTTGACATCCTTAGAAATTCCTCCCAACGTGACAGCCTCTTAGTAAACCTCTCGAGCTAATCCTTCAAGTATTTGTTTGGCCTTTGCGTCAAGAAACTGAGCTTTTCTTTCAATGGTGGTAAAGCTCGTACGCCTATAAATTAGCTTAAAAAGGCCACCTTTAAATCTTGGAAACACGTGATGCTTCTAGCTTTTAATAGCCTAAACCATCGCCTTGTGGAGCTTGCTAGGGTCTAGCTAAATGCTCTACACATGATCTCTTGCAAGACTCTGTAGAGTTCCATATAAGATTCTTAGATCTATATATGATCATTCGGATTCGTTAATCCTTCATATGGGGTCATTTGCAGGAGCTTGAACTTTTCTAGGAGAGGCATATTCATGATTCTAGGGACAAATGGATTTGTGAAGGTGATCTTCTTTCTATGATGCACATTGAGTTTATGCTCCAGATTCCCAACTCGTCTGACAAGCCATTTAATCTCTCGTGTAAGAAGTCCAAGAGCAGCCTACAACTGTTGATTTATTTGCTGGACTATTAGTCGAGGGTCGATCTGTGGGTTATTAGCTGGCTGGTTTATAGCTGGGAGATTTATAATGTTAGGGTTACTCCCCAATTAAACAACTCTCCCTGCACATAGTTGATCTCTCAAGTCTCCTCTGCGCAGCTGATCCCTCAAGTCACCTCCATTTTGGACACAAAATGCGTCTGTTGGAAAAGGAGTATGCAACGAAGTTTTAACAAAATTTAATAAATAAACTCTTTTCCATAACCAAGTTAGACATGCTATATATGATAAATTCATAAAATATCTTTTTGTACCTTGTAAAATCGAAACCATACTTCTGATAGGAAATTGGATGACAAAACTGCTACTAAGAATAGTAACAAAGTTTCTCAACCAATTGGTCTTCTTTGCTATTCTCTTTTCCATGACCGGAGTGCCAGTAGGCACACATCGATTAATTTTCCCTCGGTAACTACTCTCCATAATCACAAGAAAACAATAAGGATTATTGTTCTAGATGTTGAACAACAATTTTTTTAGAGTGACATAATTTCTCCGTCTAGAAATTTCTCAAGTAACTTCACTTATGATATAAACAATAGGAAAACATTTCCTATTTATAGTGGTCGAATTAGGACTTATTCTTTTTAGATTAGGCTTCAAAATTCGAGTTTGGATAAACTTCCTATAGGTAAACCACATTAGACATAGATTGGTGATGTGGCAAGGGCAGTCGATCGCCCTACACTAGGGGTGGTTGATAGGACTAACGTGGCAGCCAACTGTCATGCGTTTCAGCTCTTAGAGAACTATTCGATTCTCTTGTTTAAACCGATTGGAAAATTCCAATTTTATTTGACTTAGGTATTTTTCATAAAGCCTTAGTTTTAATTCAAATAACTCAATATGAAAGTTATCTGATTAAAATAATCATTTACAGATAATCCCATATTCAAATAAAATATATTTTAAATAATTCAACATGTTTATCTTGAATTAATTCAACTAATAAACTAAACATGAGTTACTAAATCCAATTAATCGAATTAAAGCCAATCTTAAAATTTAACATAAGTTACCAATATGTAGGAAAATCACGTCGTATCGTTACAGGAAAACATGTGAGCTAGCATAGGGCACCCGATGGACATATATAGATCAAGCTCTTATAATTATAAGATGACATACCCCTGACAAGTATATTTTATAATTATCAACTCTAAAACTTAAAGCTGCACTCTCAAACTATATATAGATTATGAAATTCCAATAAGTTAAACATCTATGACATATCATAACATATAACATTCCTATAAGATATTCATAATCGGCTTAAGGATAAATTCTATTTTATCTTTCTAACTATATTTATCTTATGTTCCATTATCTCACCATTGAAAAACTTACTATTCATAGTAATACAAATAGTAAACCATTTGGTTAGACATATGTATCCAAATGATTGAACGCTTTAGCTTTTAATTGTAGAATAACGCTTATAAGAGAATATCATTAACTCTACAAAAGAGCTATAGATTCCATATCTATGAACAACGAGTCTATATTAATCAAGAATCATGTCTACAACGTACCAGCATGCATACCTTCATATAATTTAGGAAGTCATCCCTTTGGTACATCAAAAGACACAAGTCAAATTTATAGACCCACTGATTCATTTCAGGATTAATATGCAATACATATGATTGTCTAAAGTGAATTGATTTATACAAATAGAATTTTTAATAAAACCATTTCTTCTTTAGTCCTAATGACAATATATTAATATTTTTACTCGTGGAGTCCCACTTTGATGACCAAGACATGCCATCTCCCATTAAAGATGTAGACAACATAACAATCTTAACATGAATAAAGTGTCGAACTTTATTCCCTCGATTATGGACCTTTTATATTTAGACCGTCACCTTTATGATCTTGTTTTCTATATAATCTGTCTATTATATGTATGATTTTAATGCTTTAGATTGACAGTTTTAGACTTTTTGTGTGCTTATCATACATTCAACATAAATGAATATATAAAAGACATAGTTGATATATGAAATAAATATTAAATTCTTTATTGATTAAATACGTAGGGCACATAGTTTAACAATTTCTCACTTGCTCTAAGTGAGTAAATATAACATGTTACACATCCCTATAGCCTCTACATGCTTCTAGAAAGCCCTCATTGGTAGTGTCTTTGTGAAAGGATCATCTATGTTGTCCTCAGATGAGATCTTACATAGTGCGACATGCCTATTTTCTACAAAGTCCTTTATCCCATGATATTTCTAATGTATGTGCTTACTTTTCTTATGAAATTCTGGTTCCTTGGCATTAGCTATTGTTACAACGTTATCACAGTGCAATGTTGTCGACTTATCCATGTTAGAAACTACCTCAAGATTTCCTAGGAACTTGTAGAGCTATACAGCTTCCTTCAAAGCTTTACTAGCAGCCATATACAATATCTCCATCATTGAATTAGAAGTGCAATCTTGTATAATACTTCTCTATACAATGGCGCCTCCTCCTAGAGTAAACACAGATCTTGAAGTCGATCTCCTTGAATCCAAGTAGGATTGAAAATCCAAATTAGTGTATCCAAGAGGTATTAGATTCTCACTGGAATACACTAGCATATAATCTCGTCTTTCTCAAATACCTGAAAATATGCTTAGCCACAACTCGATGGTTTAGTCCTGGATCTGACTGGAATCAACTTACTATCTTAACCGTATAGCACATGTCAAGTCGTGTGCAAAGCATAACATACATGTGACTACCTACTACCGAAGCATAAGGCACCTTCTTCATGTATTCTTTTTCTTCATCAGACCTTCGACAATCTTTCTTAAAAAAAATAATTCCAGACCTAGATGGTTGCCCACCTTTATTAGAATTCTACATTGTATACTTCTCAAGAATTTTATCTATGTAAGAAGCTTAGGATACATATATTATTTTATTCTTTCTATCTCGAAAGATTTGAATACCTAGAATATAACTAGCTTCATCTAAGTCTTTTATGCCAAATTGCTTAGTCAACCAAACTTTGATCGATGAAAATACCCTGACATCATTGACAACAAGTAAAATATCATCTGTATAGAGTAGTAGAAAAACAATCTTCTCACCCTTAATGTGTTTGTAAACACATGGTTTGTCCATGTTTTGTTCGAACTTATAAGTCTTGATCACTTGATCAAATCTTATGTTCCAAGAACGAGAGATATGCTTAAGTCCATAAATAGACTTTACTAACTTGTAAACTTTATTCTGTTGACCCTTAGCTTTAAAGCCATCTGGCTACACTACATAAATGGTCTCATCAAAATGGTCATTTAAGAAAGTCATCTTGACATCCATTTTCCATATCTCGTAATCAAGAGAGGCTGCAATAGACAAGAGAATATGGATGGACTTAAGCATGGCTATAGGCAAAAATGTTTCCTCGTAATCAATTCCTTCCTTCTACGTGTATACCTTTGCTACCAGTCTAGCCTTATAAGATTTGACTTTCCCATCTGTACTCCTCTTTCTCTTGTAGGCCTACTTATACCCTATAGGTTTTACCCCTTTAGGAAGGTCCATAAGTTCCCAAACTTGATTAGTCTTTATACACTTTGTCTTAGCATTTATAGTTTTTGTCTAAAGGTTTGAATCTACATCCTCCATAGCCTCTTTGTAGGTGTAAGGATTTCTATCATGTTTAAGTAGTTCAGCCAAGTAGGCTTCACCATCAAACATATACCTTTCAGGTTAACACCCGATCCTCCCACTATGTTGAAGCTTCATAGGTTGATGTTCAATAAGTTTTTCCACATTTATTTGATTGGTTTTCGCTGGAACCCCTGGAGCGATCGTATCACTTGCCATTTTCTCGAGTATCACTGTACGCTTAAAGTCGTTCATGTTAAGGAAAGTCACAGTTGTAGAAACCATAACTTTACTTTATTTCGAGTTATAGAAATAACCCCCTTTTGTCCCTGTTAGATATCCTACAAACATGCACACTTCTAAATGTGCTTCTAACTTATTTACTTCCTTAACCAAGACGTAAGCATGACATCCCACATGCAAATATGGTTCAAGGATGTCTTCCTGCCTATCCACAATTCACGAGAAGTTTTAGGAACCAATTTTGAGGGCACATTATTCAAAAGATAATATGTGCTTTGTAGTGCATATCCCCAAAAGACAGTGGCAATATAGAATAACTCATTACGGATTTAACCATGTCCAACAAGGTTATATTTCTTCCTTTAGCTATGCCAGTCCGTTGTAGAATGCCAGACATAGTCAATTGGGATAAAATTCTATTCTCTATTAAGTCTCCTAAGAACTCGTCGAAGCTCTCCACCTCAATTGGATCGAAGTGACTTAATGAGTTTACCTAATTATTCCTCCAATTTTGCTTGAAACTACTTGAACTTGTCAAAAGTTTTGCTATTATGATGCATATGATAAACGTACATATATCTTGAGTAGTCATTAATAAAAGTGATGAAATACTCATACCCTTCTTCCCGTTGATGTTCATAAAACCATAAACATTAGTATGCATAAGTTCTAGAACACCTTGGCTCGATTGTCCTTAAATCTGAATGGTGTTTTGGTCATTTTGCCCTCTAAATAAAATTCACACTGTGGTATAGATTCTACCTCTAAATTGCTCAAAGGTCTATCTTTTACTAACCTTTGAATCCTATTAAGACTTATGTGATCTACTCGCAAGCGCCAAAGATAAGTTCTATTAGAGTGAGAAGTTTTAAGTCTTTTAAAGTTATCATCAATCTCAGTGTTTAGCATTGAGTCCATCTTAGGTTTGATAAAATATATGTTGTTTTGCATCCATCCATTACAAATAAAAGATTTGTTTTTACGAATCACAACATTATTATTAAAAGAAACTGAATAAGAATCCTTAAATACACAAGCAACTAAACTTAAATTCCTTTTAAATTTAGAAGCATAAAAACAATCTCTTAAAACTAAACTCTTATAATTATCAAAATAAAGATAGATTTCTCTCACTACTTCGGCTAGCACTATAGCCTCATCGTCCATCCTTAATGTAAAACACTCAATTAGTAGACTTCTTGTTTCCTTAAATGCTTACAGAGAAACACAAACATGGTTAGTCACTCTAAAATCTATGACCTAAGTATCACTTGATTCTTGAACTAAACAAGTTTCAATAACTAGAAGTTTACACTTGTATTCTTTAGCTATGAAGTCCTTGCAATTTCTCTTTATATGCCTAACCTTCCCATAAAAAAAAAAACACTTTAGTTTCTTTGGGATCCTCTTCTTTTTCTTCTTTTACCAGAATAGAAACTTCCCGTTGTTGGCCTTTTGCTTTTTCGCATTCCCATAGTTGGTGTTGGAACCATATGCAACTGCCAAGTTTGTCTCGCCACCAGCCAAAGCTTCCACGATTTGGTTTTCGAACTCTTGCAATTGCATCATTAACTCAATTAAGGTCACATCCTGTCTATTACTCAAATTGTTTGAAGCTCTAAACAGGATGAACTCCTTAGATATAGTCTCAAAAACTATAGTCATTTGTGACAGCATCGATGTTGGTTCCATGGGTTTGAGCCTCGATAAGGTAACCCATGACTAACATCATATGCTTATTTATAGGCATCCCTAGTTTTTGCTTACATTTGAGAAGCTTCCAAAGAGCCTTTTCCCGCTTTGTCAAGGCTTGGCCTTCAAATATGTCCTTAAGATTATCCATGATCTGCCTAGTAGTTTTATGATCTTCATGTTGAGTGTGTAACACGTTACTCATGTTAGTCATGATATAGCAGTGAGCTTAATCGTTAGTATCCATCCAGTGATGATACGCTTATATTTGTTCATTAGTTAGATTCGTCGATAAGGGCGGGAGTACATGATGTGGTTATGACGAATTTCATTTCAAAGGATAGGACAATGTTCAGGTTCTGTTTCTAATCATTATAATTCTTGTCAGTTAAAGTATTTTTTTATCAAGTATCGATGATAATGCATTTTTAGACATTTTTGTTCTATAATAGAGATC
The DNA here is from genome assembly GCA_025403435.1 of Artocarpus heterophyllus. Lineage (NCBI taxonomy): Eukaryota > Viridiplantae > Streptophyta > Magnoliopsida > Rosales > Moraceae > Artocarpus > Artocarpus heterophyllus. The sequence continues at coordinate 35,694,674 of CM046333.1, read as the reverse complement.
AATATATTAAACATAAACAACATGCAATAATAATTTAGTAAGATAACACAAACATATAAGCAAACAAATTATGTGTTTATGTGTTAAAATCTTGAAAAAATCACAACCTTACGACGATAATTCCTAACTTAGAATTCAATAAGCCCCCTAAGGGAGACTTGCTAAATTCAATTAGAAACATAGATCCTATCCAATTAGTACGCACCATCTAAGATTCGTCTTGATCTAGTATATACTAATAATCGTTTTCTTTGACTATTAATTCTATTAACATGGCTCCTAGGGGAGGTTAATAATAAAATTAATTTTGAGTGTTTAACCATTATTTCAATTGCTTTATCCATGGTTTATAATTGTCATTTAGGGGTGATCAACTATAATACATGCTAAAGCAAATTATCCTTTCTGAGATCCAACCTAGTATATGATGCATTCCTTTCTAGGAGTTGGAACCATCATGTGTTACTTATGGAGCAGTGATATAGGCTTTAGGTCCTCTCTTTAAAAACCTTCTCCCATTCAATTTTTTAGAAAACAAGGTTTTATGTTAACATGCGTAAACAATTCTTATGAGCGACACTCTCTGTTCTACATGGCATGCTATCAATATACATAGCAAAACAAATTATAAAGCAAACAAGTGATGCAAAAAGCAAAGCTACAAGCAATATAATAAATAACCGTAATATTATAGTTCCATCCTAAAGAAAAGAAAATAAAGATTACAAAATTTTAATCAAAACATATTATCGATTTTTTATCTTGTATCTTCTCATTGTCTCCTTCTTCATGTGGAGTCCATCTTCATTATTTTTCTGGTTATCATAAAAATTTTTATCATAAAAACTTTTGAAAAAAATCCTCTGATGCCTGGCAATTGACCGCCCATAACAGGAGCCAATCGGTCGGTTCTATCTGATAGACTAGTTGTCAAGCCGAGCTCGGTCGAGCCTAGAGGGCGGTAAATTGGCCTGTCGTAGATCCAAACCTGAGAATGATTTTTCTCAATTATTTTTAAGTTTTATTTTTAATAACAATTCAAGAAACTTACAAAAAATTTTATAAACATAGAAAATAAACAAACAAACAATCATTTCCATCTTGTAGATCCATCTTCAAAATTTTAATAGAAAATTTATAATTAAACCTATACCGTTTCTAGCTTTCATAATTTCTAGAAAAATAAAATAACAAAACCTAGATGTTAATAATAAATCACCATCTAATTACATAAAAACCTAGATATATATTTTAACCTTTAAAGAACCACAATCAACCAAAATTAATTAATAAAAAATAATAATTAAAAAAAAAATTTAATTAACAATATCACCATATAATCTCATGACAACATATAAATATATAAAAACTTTAGAGTGCCAACTCTTTAAAAACTTTGCTTCTAGCATAGGAGAGATTAAGATCACATAATTCATGTACATAGTATGATTACAAACTTCGTAAACCTAGTTCTGATACCAATTGTTAGAAAAAGAGTATGCATTGGATTTTTCAAAAAATTTTAATAAATAAACTATTTTGCATAATTGAGTTAGACATGCTATATACAATAAATTAATAAAATATCTTTTTGTACCTTATAAAATTGGAACCATATTTTTGACAGGAAATTGGATGACAAAATTGCTACCAAAAATGGCAACTGAAAGAGCCTCAACTAACTAGTCTTCTTTGCTATTCTCTTTTTCATGATCGGAGTGCGAGCAGGCACAAGTTAATCAATTCTCCCTCTATAACTATTCCCTATAATCACAGGAGAAAAATAAGAATTATTGTTCTAGATGTTGAACAACAACAATTTTAGAGTGACAGGATTTCTCTCACTAAAAAATTCTCTTCAAACCTCTCAAGTGACTTCAATTATGATATAAAACCATAAGAAAATGTCCCCTATTTATAGTGGTCGGATTGGGACTCATTTTTATCAGCTTAGGCTTTAAAATTCGAGTTTGGATCAACTTCCTATAGCTAAACCATGTTAGACGTCGATCAGTGATGTGGTAGGGGGCGGTCAGCCGCCCTACACTAGGGGTTGCAATTGGAATGACATGGCAGCTAGCTGTCATGTGTTTCCAACTCCTAGAGAGCTATCCAATCCTCCCGTTTGAACTAATTGGATAATTTCTACTTTATTTGACCTGGGTTTCTTTCAGAGAGTCTCAATTTTGATTTAAATAACCCAATAGGAAAGTTATCTGATTAGAACAGTTACATACAAATAATCCTATATTCAAATGAAACACATTTAAAATAAATCAACATGTTTATCTTGAATTGATTCACAAAATTAATTCAACTAATAAACTAAATATGAATCATTAAGTCCAATTAATCAAATTAAAGTCAATCTTAAGAATTAACATAAGTTACCAATATGTCAGAAAAATCACTCCATATCATTACAAGTAAACATGTGAGCTAGCAAAGGGGATCCGATAAACATATATAAATCAAGCTTTTATAAGTATAAAATGATATATCCCTGACATGTACATTTTATAAATATCAACTTTAAAGCTATTAAAATAAAGGTTTAGAGTTGTTCTTTTAAACTATATATAAATTATGAAACTCTAATAAATTAAACGTCCATGACATATCATAATGTGTAACATCCCTATAGGATATTCATAATCAGCTAAAGGATAAATTTTGTTTTACTTTCCTGATTATATTTATCTTATATTCCATTATCTCACCATTAGAAAACTTACTATTCATAACCAATATAAATGGTATATCATTCTATTATACATGTGTATCTAAATGGTTGAGCGCTCTAGTTTCTGATTACAGGATAATGCCTATAAGAGAATATCGTTGACTCTATAAAAAAGCTATGGATTCTATATTTATGAACAACGAGTCTACATCAATTAAGAATCATATCTCAAACATGCTGTCATGCGTGCCTTCGTATAATTCATGAAGTCACCCTTTTGGTACATCATAAGACACAAGTCGAGATTACGGACCTATTGAGTCATTTCAGGATTAAGATGTAACACATACGATTGTCTAAAGTTAATTGATTTATACAAATGGACTTATTAATCAAATCAATTCATTTTTAGTCCTGATCCAATATAATATTACTAATGATAATATGTCGATGTTTTTACTCGTGGAGTTCTACTCCAATGACTAAGACAAGCCATCTCCTATTGAGGATGTACACAACATAATAATCTTAACATAACTAAAGTGCCAAACTTTATTCTCTCGATTGCGGGCCTTTTATATTTGGACCATCACCTTTAAGCTCATGTCTTCTGCATAATATATCCATCATTTGCATGATTTTAATCGTTCAGATTAACAGTCTTAGATTTTTATTTGCTTATTATACATTTAACATAAATGAACATATAAATGACATATTTGATATATGCAATAAATACTAAATTCTTTATTAATTAAATGTCTTAAAAATAATTACATAATTTAATTCTTAGGGCACTTAGTCTAATAACATCCAGCCTGATTTCACGCCTCGTGAAAATTTGAGGGAGACTAGTGTTTTGTCTCTACTAGTTCACTCCCTGTACCTGAGCTTGGGCTACTCTATGCCTTCTCTCTCAGCTACCTATTGAATTAGCCCTTTGATTCTGGCTACTAACAGTCTCGCCGATTCCCTCAAGGTTTATTTGCTAGCCACCATTGTCTTGGTTACTAGCGTTATCCTTTAGGTCTATCGGGTCATCACCTGCTGCATCACCATTCTTGCCTTGGATGTCATCTAGGGCTGCTGAGATATTCTCAACTAGTCTGTTCATTCTCTCCACCCTCTGCTCCATAATGGTTGTTCGAGAGGGCATTCGTCTTCTTCTTAAGCCCTCGGTGCCTCCAGCGCCACCTCCAACAGATTGATTGTTGCCTTGAGTGGTGGAGTTATTGTTGTTCCTAGTGCGGTTAGTACAAGTGGTCACCATTGTAATTGTGAGTGTTTTCGAATAAAAGGTCCTATTTCAGATGAATCTAGCCCTCATTCTTGCGCCAATTGTTAACAGTAGAAATTCATCAACAAGAATTCTCACAATCCACTCATGAAATTTGTACGAAACAAATGTATAAGAATACAAAAACAGTAAAGAACGTCAAGAGTTATAGTAGTTCACTCGCGTGAGCTACTCTACTTTGAGAGAGAATTTTCACTATTCTTTGTGACTACAAGTAATGTGGAGCCAGAAGTCCATTTTCTGGGGTTTTCTTCTCCTTTTTATAGATTCAATTTTATGCGTGAAATAATATGTAAAATCTTAATAAAATTAGAATTATTCTGGTTCTTGATTTTATTCTATGTATTTCCCTTTTTTGTATTTGACTGCCCTTTAAATCTTGCATGAAGGGTATTGTTTCTTGATATTATGGAGATTTGGTTGCCTTCTTCATAATTCGGAAACATATCTGTATTCAATGAACATGATTGTTTGGTTGTCTTGACTTTCTATCCTTTGAGATCTATCTCGACTCCTTGGAATATTCTCATCAGTTCGCCTTCCAGCCGAGTTAATCTTTTGGACTTGGGCTAATATGAGGTTCCATCTTTAATCCCGATTTTGGGCCTTGAGCCGTCAAGATCACTCATAATAAAGACTTTTTTAAAAATTAAAGAATTGAAGTAAATAATATACCAAAAATCAATAATAGCATGCTTGTTCCAAAAGATAGGAATATTGTTGCTTCGAGTTTTTGAAAAAATTGATATGATATTTTAAGAGAAAAAAGTTATCCTACTGTCATAGAACTCATAGTAGGAACTGGAAAGGGTTTTTAAATAGAAAAAAATCTTACAATTTTTATTTCAATGGTTTTTTTTCCTTAAACTTTTTATGTTATAGTTTCGTAAGACCTTTTTTTTCAATAATTTAATTTGCTTAAAAAAGCTTGTAATTAAAATAAAAGAAAAAATAGTAATTCACGGAATGCAGGACATGTTCTTATATATTATGAGAATTCTATGATAGCATATCAGATTCTGAATTATTAATAGGGTGTTTGAAAGCGTAGTTCAAACCAATGATTTGAATTATAAACAGTGTAAAACTCTTATATAGTATAGGAAAAAGCTATAGTACAAAATTTTTATATGCTATAGTTTTCAATTCTAAATGGATAGTTTAAACTACTCTTTCAAACACCCAATAAATGTCTATTAAATTTAAGTAAAAATTTATATATATTTTAATCATGATATAATTTCATGTTCAAAAAGGAAAAGTACGAATAGGGAATCTTTACTATATTCCCAGCCCTTACAACAACCTGGAAAGTAGAAACTGATGGAAAAGTCCCAAGAGATGAAGGCTGCAACTGCAAAATAAATTAAATCCACACGTACACCTCACTTGACTGTGTTTTTACATATCGAGCGAGGAAGTGGCAAATTATTGTAGCATTGTAGCAGTGTTTGTGTCTTTAGGCTCGCAAATCGATCATATTTGGAGCACTTTGTTAGAAACCAAATTATTAATCGGTAGAATATGTTGAGGTCATGATGTACTAAATGACAAATTGGGTTCTCAGCAGCAAAAAAAAAAGAGGCCAAAACTAAAGGAAAGAAAAAGACAAATTGAGTCACGGCCAGCAATACCATATGTTCTTTGGGTTCAATAATGGATGACAGATAGCATCTACTATATGCATGTAGCTTTCCAAATGAAATTTCATAATGCAAAATAGGATACATCCAAAAGAGTTCAAACCAACACCCACATGATATAATCTAGTGGACTTTGAATTTTTCAAGTACATTTTGTCAAACTGTCCAAAATGTTTCCTGGGATTTATTTTTATTTTCCCTCCTAGCAACTCATTGAAGAAAAAAAATAAAATTAAAACAAAAAAAATTATTCCACATTATGGAGGTAGTCTTTTTCCCTTTAATTTTGGGTCACATCCTTTCGCTTTGGATCCTAGTTGGTGTGGCATATATAATGTTTTTACAAATTTACAGTATATATGTATTTCATACTGCCAAGAGTTTCGTTTGGAAGTCCGGATTATGCTCTCAAAATCTTTTGAACAAACACTTGCGAAAGTGAGCTGAATAATCATTTCTTTTCTCTCTTAAATTATATATCCTGGGCTTAAAAAGTAAAATTAGTTTTTAATTAAGAAACAACAAAATTCAATTAATCCTCGTACCCCCTTGCTTCGATGTTGATATCATGATAGAGATGTCGTTAGATTAATGTGTTTGCATATATATAAGATTTTATTTGCAACTGTGTCAAAGTGAAGAGGTTTGGTTTTCTGATGCATTGTATTATATAGCTAGTACAATTTTTTTTGATATATATATATAGTTGAGAAGTTCCTATTTGAATGTCAACTAGATAAAAAGAAATAATAATGTCCGGATCATGATGAGAAAATGACATTTCATTAATCAATATGATACAAAGTAGCATGTTCATCACATTAAAAAAAACAAAAAAGTAGCACGTTCGTTTGGCTTTAACATTAGCGGTCGTAAACATTTTAAAGTGCTGGTGTGGTTAATTACGCAGTACTGTTTGCAAAAATAATTGAGACAAAGAACACCCTAGGCACTTTGAATCCAATATTTTATTGCTATAGCTAATTTATAGAGTCGTGGAATTAATTGTAATTTACAAAAATGCCATTTTGATATTAGCATCGAAATTAAAAAGATAAAGAGAAGAAACGAGACAGAAGGGAAGAAAGATTTTTATCTTCCCTCTGTATCCTTAAATCAATGAGCAATATATATATATAAATATATATATTTATATGTGTGTGTGTGTGTTTGTGAGACTTTATATCTGCGAGTTCAAATTTGTTATTTTATTTTTCAGTCTTTTTAGTTGTTTTCAATTAAATTTTAACACATCATTTAACATAAACTACCTAAACACATAAATAGAATCTAAATATTAAAACTTATATATCAAAGTTTAATTGTTGATACAGCTAAGAACATGAAAATACAACAGCGGATCTCAATTCATCTACATTCTTTTCCACCAAGTGCAAATAATCCCCTTTTAAATGGAATACTTAAAAATAATTAAAATGGAAGTCAATGGGCCAATTTGTAATTTCACGTAAAGAGAATTCATGATAACGTGCAGCGCAGCTGGTTATGGTATATTAAAAAGAAAAATAATGATCAGAAACATTTATATAACGCTTATATATTGGCATTCTCATAGTACAAACTGCAAGGCAAAGTTCACTGGCCAAATTATCTCTAAGCTCGTAACAACTTGAGCCCAAAAAAAAAAAAAAGAAATAAATAAAATAATGGCCAAGATAGCCTTGGGCAGCAGCCGGGAGGTTACTCAGCCCGACTGCATTAGAGCACTCATCGTCGAGTTCATTGTCACCTTCCTCTTCGTCTTTGTCGGTGTTGGAACCGCCATCACCGCCGGTAATTATAAAAAATGCCTTTAATTTGTTAAATCTATATATTTTGTGACCTTTTGTACTTGGAAAATCTTATTCATTATTAATATTTGGTGGATGTATATATCTACGTACAGATAAGCTAGGAGGTGGCGCACTTGTGGGACTATTTGCTGTGGCCGTGGCACACGCGCTGGTGGTGGCGGTGACGATATCGGCCGGTCACATTTCTGGCGGTCATCTCAACCCTGCCGTCACCATCGGCCTCCTTGCCGGTGGACACATCACCGTCGTCCGATCTCTGCTCTATTGGATCGACCAATTGTTGGCATCTTCATTAGCTTGTTTTCTTTTGCAGTACCTTACTGGAGGATTAGTAAGTCATATTATTCCCAATTTTAAATATGATATACTCAATATTAACACTAATAGAAAGTGGCATTACTCAAGTAAGATCTGCAAATCCTAAATGGTATTTTAGACATTTTGTAAGTAAAATTTATAGTTAAGGATTTAAATCATCCTTCTAATTTTGATGTCCAAATAATCATGTTTTAATTAATTATATTATGACCCGTTAATTTAAAAATTTGAATTATTATGACAAAATATAATTTATTATAAATAATTTAGAACACTAAACATTAAATAGGTGATGATAATATATTTGTGACTCTAGTATAAATCTCGCTCAATTGTAACGCTTCATATTCAATGACCTTGGTGATTTTTTTTTTTAAGCCAAATAATTGTCGAATTATTCTTTTTTAAACTAAAACATAACGAATAATCAGTAATATTTCAGTTCACTTTTGTTTGTTTGTTTTTTTTTTTTTTATTCGACAACAGAGTACTCCAATTCATTCGCTGGCAAGTGGTGTGGGCTACTTCCAAGGAGTAATATGGGAGATCATCCTCACATTCTCCTTGCTATTCACCGTCTACGCAACTATGGTGGACCCCAAGAGGGGAGCTCTTGATGGGCTGGGCGCCACTCTCACTGGATTTGTCGTCGGAGCCAACATTCTTGCCGGTGGTTCCTTCTCCGGGGCATCCATGAACCCGGCAAGGTCGTTTGGGCCGGCTTTGGCGAGCGGGGACTGGACTGACCACTGGGTTTACTGGGTTGGGCCCCTGATCGGTGGTGCGCTCGCTGGGTTCATCTACGAGAATTTCTTCATCATCAGATCTCATGTTCGTATTCCCACCACTGATCAGGATGCTCCTTAATTTACCTGTCCCGGCGTTAAAGACTTGATAAGCACCCTCTATTATTCTATCTGTTTTATTCTCTTTTCTTTCTTTTCTTTTCTTTTTGTTTTTCATTTTTTTCCGTACGTACGTATGTATAATGTGCATGTGTCCAGCTAGACCTTGTCCTCGTTTCAAGACAGTTTTCAATAGAATACTAAGCAATCAACTTGTTTCTTAACCGCTGATTGATGGTCCCCAGCTCCCATGTGATCATGCACAAGGCTATTATGTACGTTTGTATATATGTAATAAATCTAATTATGTTTTGGAGTTCATATATAAATGAATAATTGTGCTTTGAAGTTGTGGTTCACGTATAATCAAGTGGTGAGTCGATACGTATAATCTAACGGTGATTTCACCCCCATTCGCGAAAACCTAGTTACGAGAGCAGAAGTCCTTACTCAAATTTTTTATATTTAAAAATCCTATATACATAAATATGTTTTATACCAATATATGCATAACCCTCACTAAAAACTTGAACAGTTCTCTATTAAATTTTTGTTTAATTAGTTGATAGTCCTTATTGACGAAAATTTCTGACTTTGTTGTCGTCCATTCTTAACTCCATTAAAAAGAAAAAAGAGGTGTTTTGAACTTTAGAAAACTTATTAAATGAGCTCAAAGCATGCATGTTGGGTGTCGTATGCCATTTTCTTTAATTATATATAGCTTTGTGTGGGTTGATCGGTTGTAATGTGCGTTGAAAAAAGGACAAGCATTTTTGGGTGGGGTTTTCAATCTGCATAAAAGTCTAGCAGATATTTAATTAGGAAACAAAAACTAGTCATCAGACAGGCCAACGAACGACATATACTGGGTGGCTAGGCCTATGATCGTAGCTATTTCTCTGCCGTAGAAATGCGACAGAAGACGAACATAAAAAAGATTGAGCGAAGCGTGAAAAATAAGTCGATGTCTGTAATGTCAAGGACATGATAAAATTACCCTGGGGATTTTGAATACGCGTGAACTATCATATATTTTTTTTATAATGTACATACATACATACATACATATATATATATATATATATATATATATATGGCACTACTACAGCCCGCCCGGGTGGATGATTCGCCCAATTGTCCTAGCCTTTCAGATGAGAATTGACGGTTGTGATTAGCTCAAAGCGCATTCACAACACATGTGACCTCCATTTCCTCTTAACCGGTTAATCTCAACCAAATGATGGCGAGATATTTGTTTTTAAAATATCCATTGAAATGACATAACTTCTTAGGGCCAGATATCATAGATTATTTAGACCTCCTCCGTGCAGGCCAACCACACCATAGACTTTCACGCCAGCCAGCTCTTCATCTTGGGTTCTTCCACCATTATCTTCCAGATGGGTGAGCTTGTCGCTTCGCACTCCTTCGCAGTCATCAGCCAGCTCGTCACTTTGCCTAGATCAACCACCTTGGGTCTCGCCACCATCTTGGACAAGATCTCCTCTACTCCTCGCAAGTGATTCAATGAGATGAGTGATCTCCTTCGACCTAGATCTACCATTGTTCCTCACGAACGGCCAGTCTTCTTCGACAAGCGTTAAACAACAAACATGGTCTTTCATCATGTCAAAACACGAGAAAGCTCTGGCAAGGACTGAAGTTCATGGACATTCATGAAGCTTTTTTTTTCTTCTCTCTCTCTCTCTCTCTTTTTTTTCCTGCCACTTTCAAAAGCATTTTTTTTTTTGTGTTTATTTTTGTGACCTATTAATAGATTGTTAATGATATTTTGAGTTTTTTTTTGCTTTATTGAATTAATAATTTAATCATTAAAAAGATAATATTATTTCATTTATATTTTTGACAACAATTTAATCATGGGTATGATATTCATTCCATGTCACAAAGGTTTGCCCTTTCTCCCTTTCTACAATCAACAATTCAAAAAGGCCTTTAATTTTCTGTCCCAACCCAAATTTTTTCTTCTTTTGGGTAACTAATCTAAAAGAGTGTTTTAAAAAAGAAAAAAAAACCGTCTTAGTTTGAAAAAAGGAAAATGTCAGAATAAAAAAAACATATGTATCATGGTAGTATAAATATCATGCAATGCATTTAAATTTTTATCTTCAGCAACATTAATGACTTATCTTATTTTATATTAACAGAAAAATAGTTAAATTTAATAGTTAAATGGTTATATCTCTCAAATCAATGTGTGTTACGTTTACCTCTTTAAAGATACATCGTCATTTATCCATCTATATTTGTGCAAAATCTAAAATGAAAAAGCCCATAATTTTACAACATAATTACACATTTTTCCCAGTTAAAACAACAAGTTCACAACTAACATCCAAAATACTTACAATCAATACTCTATTTATATTCTAACAAGCTACCACATGGGTCCATTAGCTAATAAGAAAGACATTGTTAACTTACTATTCCACTGCCATACAGGGGTGAATCGTCAGCCCGGGCGCATCGAAGCAATTTCCTATATGTGTGTGTATATATATATATGTATATATTACTTAGCGTTAAGAAATGCATATACCTTGGCTATTGAGGGCATTTCGAACTCATAATATCAAAATGATATAATTTTTTTTACTCAAATGGTATAAATGTTATATCAAATAGTAACTTTATTTTTAACCAATTATACTATCTTTAACACTAAAAAAGAATATTCTCTGTGTATTCTACTTTATCTTATTTTTATATTATTTTTTTTCTAATTCCCTGCCATTTATCTATTTCGCCAATTATGCACAAGTTCAAATTTATTTTTTTTACATTTTGATTCACTAATATTTTTTATTATCTAAAGAAGTCATAGAAAATAGTAGACAAAAAAACTAATTAACGTTGGATTAATTATTTAAAGTTTTTAAACTTATGTAATTGACATTTCAATGGTTTACATATTAATTTCACATCATATATATTAACCATGAGATAATACAAAAAATTTAGGACATAAAAGATCTTTTTGCAGTAAAAAGTACTTAATTTGTTGAAAACTATGAAATTGGGGTAAAAAATAGAAAACTATGAATTTAAGTTGCAGGGTTTTTTTTTATGAATAAAGAAACTAAAAAAACCAAATGGTGTAGATGAATAGTAACACGTTAAATTTAGTGTGTAACTATTCAATTCTTATTTTCACGCTATTTTTAGGGGAGTATTTGGCGTTAGGTTCGAAAAAAATCCAACGTTAAAATGGTAAAATCTTCCAAAAAAATAAAACGTTGGTTGGAGATGGTTTGAGAAGTTTATGAATACTTGAATAAATTTTCTTCTAGAGAATTACGCAGTCGAGTATTCCTTAATGGTAAGATGACATAATATGTCAGATAGTTTTTAAAAAAGCATCTATGCTAAATAATACATGGTCAAAATCTAACAGCTAAATACCGTGTTCTATTAGTATTATATATTTTTATATCTTAACAAAAAGTTCTTAAAATAATTAGCATTTTTTAGTAGAAAATTATATCATTTCAGATGACATATCACGCGTTGATATGACAATCTCGAGATGTATATAGGTTGTGGTCGTGTTTTCACCTTTACATTTTCCTCTTTGACGAAAATAGAAAGAATTAAATATAGAAAAAGGGCACTATAACAAATAGGGCTATTAGTAACGACTAAAAGTTGTTACAAAAAAGAGAAAGTCGTCGCAAATGTCTTTTGTGATGACAAATAGCTCACAAATACATCGTTGTAAATTGTTAGCTGCAAAAATTTATTTGCGATGATAGTGTGTTGTCGCAATTACATTAGCGGCAGCAATCGTGATAAAAACGTCGCTACAATTATGTCTCTAACAGATTTATTGGGGCCCTTAATTTTTAGTGACAATATTTTCAAAACATGTCGTCGCAAACACTTATCCAGGTGCTGTCATGGTATCTTTTGTGCAATGACTTTTTTCAAAATGTGATTGCTAATATTTTTTATTTTTGTATTGTCGTCGCAAATACATTCTTTTTTGTTTTACTTTAATTTTTATGATATTATAATTAATATAAATATTATAATAAATTTATTTTCAATATATTTTATTAAAATTTTAATTTATTTAAATAAATTTTATTATGAAAAATTTAAATTTAAAATTTAATTGAACTAATTGAATTATAATAATGAAAATGAATTAATATTAAAAAAGATAAATGATAATAAATTGTTTCATTCATAAAATAAAACCAAACATAATATGTAAAAAATATTAAACAGTCTAGATAAATAACAACAAAACATAATCTAATCCCCTAAATTTACAGTATCATCAGTGGTGTCATCATCATCATCATCATCAGTAGCGTCTTAAGGAGGCGGAGGACCTAGAGGGACATAAGGTTGAGGACAAGTAAGAGGCAGGAATTGGATGTTAGGGTGCAACTGTGCCATCAACTCCATCAGCTTCTTCTAGTTCTTGTACATCTATAGGTTTTGCTCATATGATCTTCACAAAGATGTTCCGTCCGACCGGGAGTTAAAGGGCAAAGCAACGCTAGAGTAAATCCTCCGTGGGAGTATGGGGCCTACTCCAGTCTTGTGCCCTCTATGTGTACCTATGGCCTGCTCCAAAATTCCATCATCGTTAATAGTAGGTGCAGATGAATTGGAAGCAGACTATGTCCTTTGGGTTTCTTTATCTCCCTCCATCATACTTTAAGTAAATAAAAGTAAACACATGATATAAATATATAGACTAATTTGAATAAGAAAGGATAATATTAAAAAAAAATACTTATAAAGGTCTGTTGTGCTTGGGGGTTAACCTAAGTATCCTATAATGATGCATGTCGGCCTAGTTGTCACCTTTTTGGCTTGTCCAACAATTTGCATGTGTTAGAATAGTATATTATATTATCAAAGTTACTTTTACAGTGAACATTAATTAAAAACAAACTTAATAACCTTTTTGTTGCCAAGCTAAGAGTATGATATCTGACCATGTAAGTTGACTACTTCTAGTTGCCACAATTAGTTTAAGTTGTGTTGGACTTTTTCTGTTTATAATTTGATTTAGCATTAGCAAAATTGAAATTATTAATATATTAGATCACCAACTTAGCAGATTTATAATTATCGAAATCTTGACAGACATGAACCTATCGCAGCAACAACCACAATGATCTTAGTTCCTAAGGTTCTTTGGGGGGTTGGCTCTAACTATGTGCTCGTTTGTTGCCCCACCAAGCTTTGAAGTATTCGTGGATGTCACTCTTCTAGTCCTTGTAACATTTAGTTGCCTCCCTATCAACCGCAAAACAGAGGATACCGTCCTAATTGGATGACAACGACTTTGAAGTATATGTTCCACTTAGCTTTACTTTGGACATAGTTATCTAATGTGATCAGCTTCATCTTTCTAATTGGGCGATAATGAGTGTCGAAGATAGAAATCTTCTGTACGTTACCATCTTCATCCTCTACCCAATTTCTCCTAAGTTTGTTAAATCTTATTTCAGTGCCACTTAGATACATTGGACAAAAAGTCAGAGCTTCATTGACAATATATGTCCTGACAATCGATCTAAGGAAGTGTTCAAGCAGATACATCCACATTAAATGAACATGTCCTCCTTGAATGGCAAGAGCACTACTAAATGAACCATAATATTAAAAAAGGCTGGGGGAAATAGTTTTTAACTTACATAAGACAAGAACAATATCCTACTGTGCTTTCTCTAAATCACTTATCCTCAATGTCCTCAAATATATGAATTGAAAGAAATTACTTAATTCTGTCGCATCGACAATCTCTTTCTTCATGAATAGTCAAATCCTAGTTTGCAATAATTGTTACATGACAATCATGTGATTTTAGTAATCTTATTGTTCCCCCTAATCATGTTTTTCCTCGAATTTGAAGCAAACCCATCAAGAAACCATACTAATCTTAAAAACTCACATAACATTTCACTATCATCTAGGGTCAATGTTTACGCTGCATGTGGTCTCATATAATGATCACCTTCCTTATACAAATGCAACTCCTTACGCACTCTCATTTTTTGCAGGTCAATCCTCGCCTTGTTTGTATCCTTTCTTTTTCCATCAATGTTTAGAATTATGCCTTACAAGCTGTCACACATAATCTTCTCGATACGCTTGACATCTAATTTATGATGTAATGACAATGAGGTCCAGTAACGTAATTCCCAAAAGATACTCTTCTTCATCTAGTTAAGCTCCATCTGATGCCTCTTTTGTTTCTTAACGCCATATTGTTCATGTTTACCAGGTATTCTAGGTCCAACTATTTCTAATTGAGCCAATATTTGCCAAATGGATTTGTGAGATAGGGTAGGTCATCAATCAATCTTACTATTAAATTTTTTGTTGTTTCTCATCCTATGAGTAATAGGAAGCCCTTGCTGATGCCCAACAAAACAAGTTTTACTCGTTATCCACTTTGAGGGACTTGTATCATTGTAGGGTGGGCATGCCAAATACCCTTGACCACTCTAGCCAGATAAGCTATTACAAGCAAAAAAGTCGTTAACTATCATGACCAACATAGCCCGCATCTAGAACAACGTATTCGAAGTAGTGTCACACACAATAACTCCTTCATCCCACAATTCTTTTAACTCATCTACAAGGGACCTTAAGAGCACATCCATATCCTTCCTAGGAGCATTTGGACCAAGAATCAACAAGGTCAACATCTTGGGATGATTCTAGAACAACCTTTTGCAACGACAATTTTTTAAAGTTGTTACAAATAGTTTTTGGAAACCGCCCAAATCACCTCAAAATTTTTTTACCAAAATATTAAAAATTCAATTATTTGTGATGACTCTTAGCAAAAATATCTCTGACTCATTAAAACACCAGTTGTATTATTGTAAATACTTGTGAATTGGCATATAAATTACTCGTGCTAGATTACTTTTTGGTGCCATTAGGTCATTACAATGATATATCATCGTTATTATTATTTGCGATGACATGTCTGAAGTAAATAAGTTTGTCATTACAAATATGAGATTATTAGCAACGACATATGTCATTAATAAGGCTATTGTTTGTAGTAGTGGGAGTTTGGAATAACAATAAGCTACACATGTATGTATAGGTGAAGAAATGATGTGAAGAAGCATGGGTGAATGAATCCATAAATATATAGTTGCATAATCTGTTACCCCATTTAGTGACCTACTCAGCAAGAGTTAATGATAGACGTGCCCTTTTTCACTTTTTCAAAAGGGTTTTTTATTAACTTAGTATGTTGTATTTTAGAAAATATCACATTTGTACATTATTCTATACTATATTAATACTTGATTGTCTCTATTTTCTAAAGGGAGAATGAGAAGTTTAGGCCATTTTAAAAGGGGAATTAAAATTAATAGGTCAAATTATACGAAACTTTAATTAATAGACTATTTAAAAGCAAACAACTATTTATCAGTTAATTGAAAGGCAAAAATATCTTTGATATTAAAATTAATTTTCCAAATTGAGAAACCCTAACTTCATTAGCAACCACCATAACCCAAGAAAGGAGGAACTCTTGATGGCCATAGCAAGCCACCATTGACGGTTGGACTCGCATTTGAAGCTGCCACCATTGAGCACGATTGAGATGTCCAAAAGCCCACCAGAGAGAGAAAGAGAGAAAGTCGTGGCGAAAGAAAGAGAGAAAGTTGCTAAGAGAGAGGGGAGAGCAGCCAGTGTTGATGCATTCACAAGCCCATACTGCCGTCGGAGTCACGTGGGGAGTAGGCGCGGGTCATGCGAGGAGCAGCTTCATCAATAGACATGCATGGGGAGCAAGCGCCAAAGTCGCATGAGGTCATTGAAGCCACGTAAGGAGAAGCGTCGTTGCTGGAGTTGCGAGGAGAGAGGTGGCTAAAGTCATACAGTGAGCAGCATTGTCATTGGAGCGAGGAGAGAGAAGAGGAGGAGAGAAGGGGAAAAGAAAGAGAAAGTGTACGCAAGCGTTTTTTAAAAGAGATGAAGAAGACAAGGTAATTTTGAAATTTTACTTAAAAAGTGATTTGAGTTTATAAAAGTTTGGTCTATTTTTTAAACTTATCAAAAGTTTGGGCTAATAATTTTTATTGTTATATTTTTTTGGCTTATTTATTGCAACTTAAATTACGTGGTGCTATATGTTTCTGAGATTTTCTCATAGTCTCTTCTGTTTCACCAAATTTTTATCATTTCATATCATTATTTTTATATTTTACATTTTTTATTTTTTCCACTTAAACTTTAATATTGTTCTTTCTTTTTCTATTTTCTTAAATTATATTATTCTTTAAATTTTGCTATTCATATATGTATCAAGTTAATATGACAATACAATCTTAATTAGATGGATATTCAAGATAATGACAATACAGATATTTCTGGAGTTCAGAGCTTTGAAGTGGACATTAATATTCTATCCGCCAACACATGTGCGAATTCTTAGAAAAAGATGGAGACTTTAGCATTGGAATTTAAGGCGAAAAATAAATTAAGAAATAAATATATTTTAAAGAGAAAAAATAGGGTCCATTTGGTAGACGAATTCAAATTGTGCTGATTTAAATTTTTTTAATTTGTTTTGTGTGATTTTAATTAGGTGATTTGAATTGCAATCTAAATTGACGTTTAAGTGTACATTTAAAGTGTTAATTTGAATAGAGAATTAAATTAGAATTTGTGTTTGGATAATAGTGAAAAATGTTTTTGATTTCTTAAAAAACTAACAAAATCTTAATGTTTATGATATTAAAAAATATGCAATATAGATCTTGATTTATTTGTCTTTTCGTTAGGAATATGATAAAAGAAGAGTCGTCGTAATTAGATATCAAATGAAGAAGTTATGACTTTTTTCCACAAATATAAGAGAAAGAATATTGAATTTTACTATAGTAAATGATTCGAGTTTTTTTTTTTTTTTTTTTTAGGGGAGGGGGAAGAACTCTCAAATTAGGGATTTTGTTGGATTCAAAGAATTTTGAATGATTTGGATTTCGAGGGATGCCAAACACTTATCTGGATGATTAGAATTTTGGTATCGGCTCTTAGAAACAAAACTAAGAAAGGATTCACAAAACAGAAAATAATCATGATTTCCTAACTCTTGTAACCTTATTGTTTGCCTTTTGTTTTTAGATCTTTTATGGCTTATATTTTTAAGAATTTTGTTTATTTTTAGAATTTGAAAGAACAATATTTTAGAATGCTGCCATGGACTATTTATATGTAAGTCTATTTTTTGTTTCTAAGATCATTTTTTTTGGATAATGGATGCAAAAATGGAATCCGCCATCATCTATTGATGTTTATGCTTATTTTTCTCTTGCAATTTGCACAAAGCACATTGTACTTTCTCCTTCTTATTAGTAAGAATGTTAAATTATAAACTTATGCATCCTACTTTAACTATTTTTTTTAATTCGTCTATTGTTTTCAAAAGCTATAAAAATACCCTTTAAATTTAATAATTTATTTCAATTTCATTCCTATTAATAGAAAAAATTAGACAAAACAACAGAATTAATCTTAAATAGCTTAGGGAAATATTTTATAGATTTAAAAACATAGAAGAACCTATAGCAAAACATTAAATTAAAAAAAATCCTGAGTTTTTTTAACTTTAAAATATTTTTAAAAAATTTTTCTCAAGAAAAAATATTTAGAAATAAATTCGTTCTAATTAAGAATATTTTTGTCTTTTCCTCAAAGTCTTTTGGCAACAAAATTTGTGAGGGTTTAATTGAAACAAGTTTTTGAATTTAAAAGATACATTTGTAGTTTCTAAAAATTAAAAAAAAATAAATTGAGAAATAGTTAAAACAAAAAAGTATAACTTCATAATCAACCCTTAGTAAGAATGAAATAAATTAATAAGAATTTTTAAGTATTCAGGAAATAAATATGATTATATGAAATATATATTGTCCTTAAAAAAGATTTTTAAAACGAATAGAATATTGAAAATAATTATTAATTAGGAGGTGATTATATTAGAGTTTTTAATTTTGTTCAATTAGTTTTTAATTATTAATTGTTGATGGTCATAGGATTTTGCCTAACGATTTCATAAATTCTTTTCCAAGAATATCTGATCATATCTTGCATGTGGTAATCTCTCCTAAGTAGCGAGATACTCTTATTTGGACTCTTTGCAATAAGGGCCTGCTCTCTACGAAGGAATTTTTTTGATAGGATTCGTCTAAGAGCCTCTGTTGTTTCATGGGATCGCATTTGGCATGATAGCATTCAACCAAGAGTATCCCTTCATGTTTGAAAACTTGTTCATGGGAAAATCGCCACTGAGGATGCTTTGAAAAAAGTCGGTTTGGCTTTCCTCTCGGTGTGTTGTCCCTGCAACAACGAAGAAGAAGCTTTTACTCATTTGTTCTTTCATTGTTTTTATTCTTATTTATGGGGTTATTTAAAGCAAGTTTTCAATTTCAGAGAATAGATCTACTCATTTTAATTCATTGTTGAAGTGGCTCTCAAAGTAAAATGCAGTAAACAAAATTTAGCAAATGTGGTTGGCGGCAATAATGTCTTATGATTTTGGATCATTTGGAAAGTCTGAAACAATAAATTTTTTCATAAGTCTAACATTCATTGGTAAGGTGCTTTGGCTATGATATATTGT
Organism: Artocarpus heterophyllus; assembly: GCA_025403435.1. Classification (NCBI taxonomy): domain Eukaryota; kingdom Viridiplantae; phylum Streptophyta; class Magnoliopsida; order Rosales; family Moraceae; genus Artocarpus; species Artocarpus heterophyllus. The sequence goes on along the minus strand of CM046333.1, from coordinate 35,675,435 downwards.
TGCATTTTAAAAGCCAATGCGTTAGACTCAGGTACCATGAATAATACTGTTGAAGAACTTCTTATCCTAAGTAATTCAGAATTTCTGGAAGGCCTCAAAAAGCGCCTAGCATTATTGAAGTTAACTGGCATCTGCATGTTCTAGGCTGGATTAAGGTTAAAACCGACGGGGCTGTAAATTGAAATCCAAGGCCTGTTGGTTGTGGTGGTGTTTTGGACATACAAAGGCTGATGCAAGGGATGTTTCTCCATTTCTCTCGGTGTTTTACATGCATTTGAAGTTGAATTATTTGGAATTATTCATACGGTCTATTATGTTAAACGGCAGCTGGAATTATTTATGGATTGAGACTTTTGGAGGTCCCATGGAAAATTATATCTAGATGGGAGAACTCTATTTTAAAATTTCTCATATTTTTCAGGAAGCAAATCAAGTAGCAGATAAGCTTGCTGGATATGCTGTTAGTCATCCTCCAACCTGGTGGTTTAATATCCTTGTTTTCTATAGTCAATTGTTAATAGGGACATGTCCTCTTTGTCCAATTTTACATTTGTTGATTGATGCTTTGTTAACTTTGTAAGAATAGTCACTCTTTTTCCTTACCAATTTTCCTTTTTGGGGTTTTACTAATAAGGATTTTAATGAGGCCTATCTTCAAAGGTGACTTTTAAAGGAAAAGTCACGACTTTGTCTTTTGGCACCAGTGCTAGCTTTTATAAGTTTTGGATTGTTTTTCATTGTCTAATTAACTGGATTTGTATATTTTTTTGAAATAAATTTAGGTTGAGGTTTTAGCTTGACATAGAAATTTTAAAGGTGTCAACTTAGTTGAGATGTTTTAAATTTTTTTGAGGTTTATCTCTACCCTCATTCATTCAAAGAAAATCCAGAAAACTTGTCTTCATTAAATCCCTTCAGTGATATAAATTCTAATTGAACGATATATATATTTTTTTTGCATGAAAATTTAATAGCACTGCTATAACAGAAAGCTAGATGAAACAAAAAAACATTTTTCACAGTTTCGCTCTAACATTACATGCCTTTAGTTGTGGCAACATATTCAATAAAAGCAATGGGCCTCTTATTTATTTCTTGGCCTAAAACCGTTAGTCACCCCAGCTGGCTTGAATATACATAAAAATTTATGAATATAGAAATGAAAAGAATCACCTATATTAAACGGATCAGAAGTAAACATCCTTTTGCATAATATAATTTTAGTACCTTTAATTTCCTCGAAGATGGAGATGATACGTACATTTTAATTTTAGGCTTGCATTTAGGAAGTTGCTGTTTCTGGTCTTCAAATTTTAGACTTTTATATATAAATAACATTATACGTTATCAATTATCATGCTCTACCGGAATCTGGAGATAAATGAACTATATGATTAACCAACCGAATGAAATACCATCATTTCCTCCTCCGACTTGCCTAACAAGAACATGCCCTAAAACCCTAAACCCCCCCAATCATATTAAGCCGCGGTCGATTATCTACTGAAAATAATGTAGTTGACCTTGACGCTTCTTAATCTCCACCCACGACGGCGACAAAACCGGGCTCGTCGCTGTCGTCACCTCATACTCCATCCCTGCCGTTTTCCTTGAATCACTTCTTTCAATGTCATAATCCGGGCAAACCATTATCCTCTCAGACGTAGTGATCTCCTCCTCAGGCAAAACCTTGACTCTCCAGACCTTAAAAGTCTGGTCCAAGCTCGCACTATAGACAAGAAACCCCATCGTCACCATTTTCTCCACCTCTAAACACGCCGCCAAACATCTCACGGGACCTCTGTGCCCCTCCAGCACCGCCAAACACTCGTGCAAACAGCTCCCTTCCTTTCTCCTCCATATCCTAATCGTCGTATCCTCCGAACCGCTGAACACCATCTTCTCCACCGCCACCAGGCAAAGAACAGAGAATCTATGTCCCTGTAAGAACCCTCCATGGTTGAACCTGTATGAAGTTCTCTCTCTTTCCCAGAAGTTTATCTTCCCGTCCGAAGAGCCAGAATAGAGAAACCCAGAACCGAAAGTAAACGAAGAAGATGATGATGATGGTGAAGATGAAGAAGCAGAATACGAGCTCAAAGCTATGGCGTTCACCGGGGAAGGTTGGAATCTGAGGATCATCGTTAAAGTGTGAGAGTTCTCTCTGTAGATCCTTCTCCAGATCTTCACCGAGCCGTCCGATGAGCAGGTGAAAACGCAGCCGTCGCCTTGATTGACCAGTATGTCGTTGACTTTGTCCTCGTGAGCCAAGAACGAGTCAACGCATTCCCTGCTCGAGACGCGCCAGGCCTTGACCGTCCTATCTTGCGACCCGGTGTAGAGAATCCCCTCCGCGTGGTAGTACGCCAGGCACGAAACGCACTCCTTGTGATGTCGTTTGGCTTGGTGCTTGATTCTTGAAAACAAAGAAAACGACAACGGGGTGGTTCTTGGAATGGAACAGACTTTTTTGAAGGCGGAGTTGTTGAACTTCCAGACTCGGATCTTGTTGTCTTTGTGGCATGTGAAAAGCGTGTCTCCGTGGGCTAAGATTACCCTGACTTCTCCGGACTTGGCCTTGAGAAGCCCACTCTCGGTGCAGTCGGGTTGGCGCCATCCGCGGATGCGGCGGCTGTCGGAGCCTGTGAAGACGACGCCGTTTGAGACGGCGATGGAGTAGATGGTGCCGTCGTGGCGGTGGAGGGAGGCGATGCAGTGGTAGAGCAGGGAAGGGGAAGGGGTCTGGACGGGAGAGCAAGTCCATGGTGATTCTGGGCTTGGCGGTGGAAGCATTCTTGGCTGGGCCAGGCTTGCAGGGACTGGTGGGCTGAAGTGGCCCAACTCCAGATACTCTTGGAACTCGTCGTCGTAGATTTCATCACGGTGGTTGTTGTTGCGGGTGGTTTCGATGGAGAGGTGAGTTGGGGTTTGATCCAGTGAAGCATAGCTACTTCTCTCTTCGTAGATGATGCTTAGGACAGAGTTTTGCTGGAGAGAGTTTTGATTGTAGAGTTCCATGACATGGTGAGAAAGAGAAAAGGACGAAGTTTTTAGGTAGTGGGTTACTACGTATAGTTAATGTAGTAAAGAGGCGTGTTGTGAAAATTATTTTAGATGTGGCTAGTGTGGATTAATGAAGCTAGTTGGATTGATAGGTGAGGTCACAGAGGTGCCATTGAAGTAGTGAGCCAAAGAAAATGGAGAGCTTGGTGTGATATAAATGCATGTCCCGCTAGCTGTGATACCAATCATGCACGGATGAGCTGGTACAAAGAAGTACTCTATGAAATCAACTTAGTTTGGAAAATGAGTAAATTGCAACATTGTTGCGTCTTAAACTATTTATCTTTTTTAATATGATGCAGTTTCAACTTTTAATTTTAACAAAATACACTAAGACTTTTGAGATCATTGGCAATTAAAGCCCAATATATAAAAAAGAGCGCTTAATAAAAATTAAAAATAGTTATTAGACTTCGATTTTAATAATTTCATAGTTCAAGATGTATTGTGCCAAGATTAAAACTTTAGATACAATATACAAAAAGTAAATAGTTTAGAGTGCAATAGTATATACTCTAGGAAAGTTTGTAAGGCATTTGGAAACATAGTTTAAAAAGTAAATTACACTGTTGCACCTCAAATTACTCATTTTTGCTTAACGTATCTCGAACTTACAATCTGAGCAAAATACATCATGAATTCTAAAATCATTAGCAATTAAGGTCCAAAAACTAACAAATGTTTAAAAGCATGGGCAATTTTGGTGACAAAATTCGCACGTTTTTTTTTTTTTTTTTTTTTTTTTTTTTTTTTTTTTTTTTTTTAAAGATAGAGCTCGTTATTTAAAAGAAAAATTGAAGCTCAACAAGAAAAAAAGAATACTTAACGAAAATTGAAAGTAGCTATTAGATTTCAATTACTAATAATTTCAAAGTTTAGCGTACATTGTGTCAAAATTGAAAGTTTAAGGTGTATAATGCAAAAAGTAAATAGTTCATGTGCAGCTGTACAATTTTCTCTAGTTCAAATTAAAAGCTTGAAATGAAAATATTGTAGCAATTTAAATTTTATGAAAGAAAATATTATACCAAAATTGATATGAAAAAAAAAAACTTTGCAGTTGATACAGGTGTTTCTAAACACACTCCTACTTTTTTGTGTTTGTGTAGAAATTATGGTTGCCTGAAATCAACCTAGCTAGAAAAATAAGTAAATTGCATTATTGCTCCCCAAACTCTTCGGTTTTTGCATAATATACTCCAAACTTTTAATCTTGACAAAATATACTTTTAATTTTGAAATCACTAGCAATTGAGATCCAATACCTAATAAGCGTTAAAAAACATAAACAATTTTATGACAAAATTCGCCCATAAGTTTTCTTATAAGTAGATCTCGTCATTTGAAAAAAAATTGAAGCTCAATACACCAAAAAAAAAGTATTTAATAAAAATTAAAAGTAGTTATTAAATCTCAATTGCAAATAGTGCATTGTGTTAAGATTAAAAGTTTAAGGTATATTATTTATTTTAAGAAAATTTTGGAAGGCGTTTAGAAACATAGTTCAAATTGAAAACTTAAAATGAAAACACTATAGCAATTTAAATTTTGTGAAAGAAAATATTAAAGTAAAACTAGTTTTAATAAAAAAAAAAAAAATAGGAGTAAAGTTTTAGTCACACGAGTGACGTGTGTAATGTGGAACCCCAAATGTAGTACTTCGTCACTGTGTTCAAGTGCAAAGCCCTAATAAAAGAAAGTTATTACAACCAGGGAAAAAAATTGACAGCAGAATAAAAAGAAAGCTAAAATCATCCCAAAAAAATTGATAATGATAATTAAGGCAAGCCTAATAAAAGGTAAACGTTTATATGCAATTAATCTACATTTGCATTTTGCTGCAGTACTAGAAATTTAAAACTGCCCTTTTCTTCCATGCATTAATATGGTGGTTCCTAGCATTCAAGCAAATGATCCGTACTTGGGTTTATTACTTCATCTTCTTTCTCCATTGGAGAAAATCCAAAAGACAACTGGGATGATTCTCTGGAAAACACACACGTATTGCGTGCCAGCCTGAGATGGCAGACCATTATTGTCATTAGGTTAATTTGTTTGTGATGAGTAAGTTTGTCGGTTCCCAAAAATAAGGATCTCAATATAGTTATAAAGCCAGCTACTATCTCTGTTAATAGTTGAGCGTTAAATTTGATGAAAATTACATTAAAAATGTATAAAACTGTTATCCAATATAAAAATTAATATAGATGAAATTCTTTCATATTTATTTAGAAATTTAAATAAGCTGTGATATATACTCTTTCAGAATCAAGAAATACAATTTTCTTATAGAATTGCTAAAAAATCACTACAAAAAATAGACTTTTAGTCACTATAATTTTTAATAAAACTTTTAGTCACAACAAAATATTGTAATTAATATACAATTAATCACAAACTTTAGTTTAATTTTTGTTGTGACTAAAACTTTTAGCCATGAAAATTTTAGTCATGAAATGTTCATGACTAAAAAGCCCGTGGTTAAAAGTTTTAGTCACAATAAAAATTGAGCTAAAATTTTTGACTAAATGTACATTACTCATAATAAATGTTGTGAATAGAAGTTTTACTAAAAACTATTATAATTAGAAGTTCAGTTTTTGTAGTAAATAATGCTTAGCAACATAGGAGATGAGTGTAGTTGTTGTTCTTATTTTTCTGTCCCATTGGTTGCCTCACAATAATATTTTTGTCACGTCATATATATTTAAAATTTGATTTTAAATTCCTTTGTAGCGAATAAAAATGCTAAAAACTAATAAGGAGTTAAAGAAATATTGTCAAAATAATATGGAAGAACGATCAGTGAGACAAAAAAAAGGGAGACCGAAGTGAACTGAAGAGCGGTAATAATATGATCATCAGCTAAATAATATGGCATTCAATACTATAGAGTATCATAATCAATATTTTTTTTCTGTTATTTGTTAACTGCCATGAATGCGTTATATGGCGGTATAAGAAATATAGCAATAACAGTTGGTGACAATTAGCAAGGGCTGGAGACTCATTAATCTTGACTACTTAATATGAAAGATATTCCGTACCGCATACTTTAGTCCACATTTAGCTAATATTACTCGCCGCTGATAGTATTTAGTTGCAACAATTCAAATTTTTAACCCACTTATAAATATAGGCTCAGTTTTACATCCGGTACCATTTCTTATTTGGACACATAATTCAGCCATTGGATGGAGATCGAACCATTGTGATTTGAAGAGGAGCAAGTTAAAGAGTGAACATGATACGTAGGCACATGTATAGGCCATAAAGAATCCTAAAAAATATGAACTAATATATTAAAAAATGTATACTACTAAACATAAAGTCATTAAAGTCGTAGAAAAGAGGCTTGATCAAGCCCACGTGATGTGAGCTCCAATGTCAGGACATGCTATAGCACGTGTATTGCAGGCGCTTGAACTAGCCTAATGAAGAGGCGACATCTAGCGGCGCATGGATTTCTTCTGTTCATGAATGGGTTACTGACATAGCATTGAGTAGCGAACTAGACTTAGCCACATTGCAATTGACTACTGATTGTGACATTGATTGAGCGTTGATGAAAATTTTTTAAAAATTATGATTTTTGACCCTAGATTCCAATTTTCTCTACAAACAAGCACAGGAAAATTAATTATTTCATAAAATAAAAAAAAACTAAAATAAGAATATTATTAATTGCTTACTTAACAGAAAACTAAAAATGCAAACTAAAATAAAAATACTACTAAGTAAACTTATGTTTTTAAATAAATACACTAAAACATGCATAAATGCTAAGTTAGAGGACAAAATTGTTAAATAAAAATGCAAAACCTATGAAATTTGACTCCTGAAGTGCCTCATGTTGCACACAGTCAAGAGCTCAACTCGCATGCCACCATGTGTCTCTGTAAGCCACATATGAGTCTTGATTTCACTTTTTTATTGCGTATGTGCATGTAGGCTAGTTTGGCACCATTATTAAATGTATTATACACGCATAAAGAATGAACTATAGAACTTTAGAATGATTATTGTTAACGGTGTAAATTCATCAAGAATACTCTCAATAAAATACTCACAATGGTGTTTGCTTCTTGATTAAAACGTAAAATTTTACATAATAATTTGATTTGACTCTCCTTATCTTACGGTTTATATCTACTTTAATCACAAGTGGGATGATATTCCGCGAATTTAAGGATATTTATTTATTTCCATGACTAATTGGCACTCTCCTTCAAATACCTAAAAAGACTGCAAGAAAAAGTACCTAACCTTCAAAGCAAGTCAAAATGAACCGATACATAAATATTTGGATATATGGGCTTTTATATTGACTGATTGGACATATTTCGTGAATATCCTAACCTCATACTTTGTTAATCCAAATTAAGTGAACGCAAATTAGATTAATAGTCATTGTTAGTGAACTACAGCCCTAACTTTCACGATACTTTTTGTCATCATAGCAATTAACCAAATATCAGTCTAAGTAGAAGTAGCTATGGGCATATGGTACAAAATGTAGAATTTAAATGGATTATTTGATATGAAGAAGGAAGTGCATGAGTTTTAGAGTAAGAAACACATGCATGAGGATATTATGCTAAGCAATTTCTAATTACGATTTAGTCAAATAGATTTGAAGACAATTCCAATTCAAGAATTTGTAGTCTTTAGGAGGGCATGGCCATCAGAAAATAAAACAATATATACATCCATTAGTAAAGAGGGACTCTTAAAGTGAATACTTATAATTGATGATTATAAATTAAGTTGTTCATAATTTGTTTAACATTTAGGTGTCACCACATGAACATGGGGTTTTATAACACAACCACAATAAAGAATCAACATAATTTAATATACTTGGCCACTTTCACATGGGCTTAAAACTTAATTTCATATTATTTAATTTTATAGTTTCATGTAAGTTCTATTACTAGTTCTTGGTTATTATTAACATAGTAATAGCTAAATTAGTTCTACTTCATTATAACTTGACACTTGGTGCAACTTTTACTAAGACTATACTAATTGTAAATTCTTAGCTTTATTGCTTCTTTCGGACAACTCATTCAAAACCATTCTCAACATGTTCTAACAATCTAAAAGAAGTTGTCTAAATAGATTACTTGGATAATTATTAGTTTGTTCTATTTTAAAAAAGAAACAAATGTTTACATTTTTCTTAATTACGTTTCTAGTTATTACTTGTCAATTACTAAATTAATCAAATAAAGTTACATATTGTTGCGCTTCCATCTATCGATTATTATAGCTTTACGTACTTTGTCATTTACGAGGGATTAAAAACATATTTTATTCTCTTTCTTTGTTATTTATTCAAGAAAAGTTATACTTTTACCAATGATCTATAATATAATAATACCCATCGGTCCCTACCCCTATCAATCTATTTTCAATAGTCTTTGCCTAATAGAAGCCAAACATGTGTCAAAAGCAGTGATGGAGATAGCTTATAGCCAAGGGATGCTTGGCATTTTTTTTTTTTTTTAACCTATGCATATACATATAAGAACCCCATTCAGGGGGAAAAAAACTTAAGGTCCCCGAAAAGCCCATTAGTAAGACCAAGACCAAAACTAAAGCCCATTTTTTGGCAGTTGTTATTAGTCCTTCTGAGATAAGTTCTTGCTTCCTCATTGGTCAAAGGCTCTGCGAAATCAACGCCTTCATAATCAAGTGCCAGATGAGAAATGATACTGGATTTCAGACTAGTCCTATATATATATATATATATATATATATATATATATATAAAACAAAATATTGACATGAAACTAAACGGACGGGAAAAAAAAGGAAAAGAAAGAATAAAGGAAGAAACAAGGTTCATGTATATATGGAAACAACCAACAACCGAGCGTTTTTATTCCTATTTCACTCCCAAACAAAAAATTAAAGCTAAGATGCCACACCTACTAATACTAGCTTTTAAATTGTTCATGACATTGGTATGAAAGCCCCATGAAATCCGTATGGAACTCTGCATGGCAATGTAATTTTGGCAATTGGCTCATAAGAAAACTTCTTCGCGTCAATCACAAAAACCTACAAGTTATTATTAGTTAAGAAGCTTGTTAGAAATATCCTGATTAAATATATCAACCTAGAATAGATAGATTAATATTAGTCTTAAAAAGCTAAAAAAAAAAATTCCACAAAAAAAGAATGAAAAAAAAATAGTGCTCGGTAATTAAAATTACTTGGGATGTATTTAAATCTTCATTGTGAACAAAAGTGATGATCCAACCATCATCTTCTTCAAGGCCTTCTTTATCAGGGACAAAAGCAGCTCCGGTGCAAAAGGTGTTCTTCTCAAACATATGATACTCCACTTTTATCGCCTCTTCAAGCTTCTTTTTACTCATCAATTTCACAAAATGCAATAATTGTAGTGGGAGAAAAGTAGAGGATCATGAATTACTCCTTGCTTGCAAATAAATAAATAACCAAAAAAAAAAAACAAAAAAAACAAAGTGACTAGACAATGTTGGTAGAGGCCTTATTTACCGTAGTAGATCTTGTGTCTAACGGTTCAAAGTGTAGCTTCGCTAGACCTCCATATTTATGTTTATGATCTGCAATATTAATTTAAATATCAATTATATGCATATATATGCGTCTAAATAAACAACTAATAGACATCAAAGGACATGTATAGATGTCAGTCATTACTTGCAATAGAGGTCGCCATAACATCAAGAACTTGGGTGTACCCAAATTTGTTCGTAAGACCAATTACAGTCTCATTGACCACAGGAAAATCCATGCAAATTTCAGTATCAGCCGTGAGGTTTCTCTCCCTAACCTCACCCGTTCGCATGTTTAATCGCCATTCGTAAGGACGATGGTACAATGGTCCATCCCCAAGTTTGGTGCCAATATTTTCTTTAGCGCTTGGATCCAAATCAGGTCCTGGTATGACTGATTCAAGAGTTCTACAACCCCAAACAACAACCTGAACATTTCCATACGTACAAATGTTGACAACATTAGTACGTACATCGTTATGTTCCTTTTCTATTACTAATTAAAGGAAATTAGTATTGTGATATGGTTAATATATAGTTAAGTCATATATGTGTACCTCGTCATTTCCATCTTCAAAACAATTAAAAAGGTGAAATGTACAATTTTGTTCAACTTTGAACCATTTGATTGAATTTGCATCACCATATCGTGGCATAACTCCGATCCTATCATATCCTTCTTTGCCATGCTTTATTAATCTACACATTACCACCGACACACACTACAAGAAAAACTACATTTAACGACATATTATTTACGACATGTAGTTTTTGAATGTCGTTGAAAAGTACATACAACGACATCTTCAACAACGAGTCATTAACGACATTTAAAACAATAATTAACGACATCTATATAGATATCGTATTAAAGGTCTCCTTTTAACGACAATAGTTTAGTATCGTTAAATTATTTAACGACAAGTATGAGATGTCGTCAAAGCCTTGGAGATTCTACAACACCCTTTATAGATGACATTGGTCAAGATGTCGTCTATAAGGGATGACGTGGAATCTCCAAGGCTTTGACGACATCTCTTACTTGTCGTTAAATAATTTAACAACACTAAATTATTGTCGTTAAAATAAGACCTTTAATACGGCATCTATATAGATGTCGTTAATTATTATTTCAAATGTTATTAACGACATGTTTGTTGGAGATGTCGTTGTATGTACTTTTTAACGACTTTCAAAAATTATATGTCGTAAAATGTAATTTTTCTTTTAGTAACATATATGTAAGCATGATTGGAGTTTTTTTTTTATTTTTTTTATTTTTAAGGAAAACAAGGGAACTCAATATCATGTTAAATACTCACGGGCCTCCAAGGAAAAGTCTCTTTATGTCTAATGTAAGTGGAAAATCCATGAATACATTGAACCTGCGTCAAACCCAAGAGCAAATTCAAAAATTTAATTTGCATGAGTTTAATTTGTTAATTTTTGTTGCCAAAAAAGGGCAAACGTAGGGAAGATGATAATTAATTTTAAAAATATTGAACACTGATAAAGCAAGGTACATGACCACTTTCCATGGAATTAAGGGCTAGTGCAGCTAGTTGTATGAAGTCATTTTGGAGTAGCTTCTTAATACGTAAAAATGAAATTCAGGGACCAAAGCAAAGTTCGGAGATTATTTGTGTAATTAACTCTAAAGCTAACCTTTTTTTTTTTTTTTTACCTCTGCGTAACCCCAAAGTCATGGACAAATGTACACCGATCAAGTTTGAGATCTGCTCTATGAATTATTTTCTTTCCATCAGCTGAAAAAATTATCCATATTTAACAAATTACATAAAAACTTTTAAAATATTTAATATATTCATATATATATACACACACACATATACATATGCGCAATATGTATTATACCAGAATTTACTCCTATTTCAACGTAAGGTTTAACTATGTCCATCCCAATAATAACCAGCTCCCCCGTTCCTGGAGCTCTCTGTACGTAATGTGTACATAATAAATTTGAAGGAAAAAACAAAAAGAAAACTTTAATTCTAAGGAACATATATATATATATATATATATATATATATATATATATATATATTCGAACTATTTGTGCTAGGGAAATAATAAATAATAATGTACCTTTGGGTGGCTAGAAAAAGGTCTATTCCAAGCACGAGAAAGAGTCCAATTACCCAAAGTTTTTAATGTAGAAATGTCAATCTCTTGAGGCGAGTCATTTTCTGCGATGGAATATAACTTCCCTGAATGCTCAAACACGTTGGTGTTACTATAGTCTTTGTTTACTCTGCCAAATCTCGCCTGAGACACATAATAAGTAAAGGATGTAAATTTCTTTTTTTTTTTTTCTTCCATTGTAGATAAAACGCTTATTTGTTTTTCCGTCGAGCTTGTAAGAACAAATATGTTTTGGGCGCTTATTGAACTTGATGGACAAACACCCAAAACAAATATATACCTATACATACATACATACATGTACTTTTATATATGTATGTGTATATATATATATGTATGCATGTGTGTATTGCTTGAGGTGAAAACAATATAACTAATATGCCCACCACATTAAGCAGATAAGCGGATATAACAGCTAACGAATCTCCTCCAACAGCTGGAAGAAAAGATGGTTTGCTTCTTTGTTTGTCTAGCTTAAACGTTTCGGTTTCAACATATCTATTATTATAGCAAAGACTCCAATTGGAGTCCTTATCTTTGCTAAAATACAGAGCATGAAGCATTCCTTCTCCTTCTACCCAGATTTGAAATGAATTTCCAAACACAGAGTTTGTTGATTTTAGCCCTCCAAATAGAGGATTTGATCCTGCATTATATCAACAACAGAAAATGCCCAATCATTATTAGCAAACATTCTTACTTTTTCTCTTTATTTTCAGCAAAAAAAAAAAAAAAAATCACACACTAATCTTTTTGTTTTCTTATTCTTATAGTTTTTCCCTCATGGACATGGTATGATTGGAAAGGGTGTATGATTATTGATGATTTGGAGTAGCCTCTCTCTCTTCATTCTCTCTATCTCAAGTGCATTTATTCTTTAGGCCTCCAATTTTCAGGATGTCCTCATCGAAAAAAAAGAAATGTCATGTGATACAAATCGTGTGGTCCCAAATCCATAGGAAGTTGAACAAGGTTTTTTGTCCTAAAAGGTGGCCTTTTTCTTCAAAACTATGAGCAGAACATGGTTAGGATTTATATTGCTCGTCTTGTTTAACAAAAATAGAACTGACTTAAATTCCAACACATATTGATATTTACAAAGTCGCAAATCATGTTTATGATATGCATTTTTTTTTTAAAATAATAGTAAGCTACTGGTGAATATAAATATGGAACTGACCGTTTCTTATGTAAGCACCCTCCGGAAAATTATTGGGAATATTCCCTTCGATGCTGTCGATAACCGCAGGCCCTCCTAATTCTTCAACTGGTGCAAAGTTTCTCTAGAAGTAAATTATGTTATAGGTATATAAGACCCGTATACACACACACACACAATTTACACGTAGATATATAAATTTAAATGGCTACTATATGTGGAAACATTTGGGACCGGCTAGACAGTACTAGAGGTGAAAAATGATTAATATATGTATATATTTGTATACCTGAGAAGGGAGCAATGGTTGATCAACAAACTCAAAGACATGATCAACAAAGGCGTCCAAAATTTTGGCAGAAGTGTTCTTTATGTTTTTGGAGTGTACTACTCGGATATTTGGAACTTGTTGCAATGCTCTTAACAATGGCTTAGCTCATTATTTGTCCATGTTGTACAAGTCAGATACCATATAAGCAAGAACATACATAACGAAATAAAAATATACTGTCAAAATATGTTTTATGGCCTCTCCTTGACGTAACAACTCACTTTGAAGGCCATACGAGATGATATTAATGCCATTTCTCTTCCTCTCTCTGTCAAAATATGCAATTGTGGAATTATTAATGGGAAAGATTTTGGATAAGTAATAATGTACCATGCATAAAGCACATAAAACTTGTTTAATGCGTGCAAGATTATGCTCTCTATATATATATACATGGACCTTTTTATCGGCCACCTATATATATATAGCAGCCTTCAAATGGTCTCCTCGTTCTCTCTCTCTCTCTCTCTCTCTATATATATATGTATATATATATCTTTTTAGCACTTTATCCACTCCTTTTATTTTAACAAAATTAATTGTTAGGTCCAAGTTAATAGTTAGTATATGAGCAACATAATGCCATGCACCTATTTATCGCTATTGCTTCTTCTTCTTAATTTTTTAACGAATCATGGATTTAATATGGCCATTAATTTCTTGCTGATGTTTTAATTAGTAGAAACAAATGTCAACTAGTTATCACATGCACGCAATATTAACAAGCGAATTTTTTTTTATACAAGAGAAGGGGGAATACCAGCACTTTCAAGTGGGCCTGGTAGAGGGACTTACAACCAACTAACACGTCCTCACTTGTCTTAAAAAGCGAATTCTGAATATTACAAATAAGTACAGAGCATGCAAATTAGGCCTGATGAAGTGAGTCCCTAGAAGAAAGAGAATAAAAAATTTGCTTATATATCTACACACACACTTTCTTCTTTCTTTTATTATTTAAATCCAACAAGGTTGAACCTAATGATCAGGATAAATGAATGTTCAAAAGATTCTCTTTTTCGAACCATTATTTATTCCTTGCAAATACCTCCAAATTAAAATGCTTTGGAGCAATATGACACAAAATCGGGTTGTTTAACCGTCCAATTAATTTATTTATGAAATTAATTTATGAGTCATTTTGGGTGTCAATGACTTTAAGAAAAAATCATTTTAGGCAAATGACTCTTTTTTTTTTTTGCAGTTTTTTGACGTAAAAAAAAAAACATGCTTTTTGGGCGTGAAAATTGCTTCAGTTTTTTTTCTTTTCACGCTATTGAGGTTTCTCTCCTCGTTACAGTTATTTTCGTCTTTTTTTTGAAAAAATTTGGGACAGTTTACTTACCTAAAAAAGTGTGTTTTTTTGTGAAAAAAAAAGAGGTCATTTCCTTGATTAATAATTTTTTTTTTGCCCTTTTTTAAAATTCTTCCCGAAGAAATATAGGAATCAGCATGTTAGGAGGCCTCAGGGGCACGTGCGTCCGTGCAGGCGTGTGGTCTTCTCAGCTTGAGTTGCCTCCGCACACATCAGCAATGCATGAGCAAGAAAAAATACAAATCCATGGTTCATCGTTGGGGTCCACAGCGAGAAAAAATGCAGATCAATGTCGTTACAGTTTGCGATTGTTGCCAATTGGACCTCGGCCTCGATTAATCTTCAACAACTTTGAACAACGACATTCTTGCTGCCCTAATTGTGACAAATTGTCTTCAACGGCTCTGAACAACGATGAAATCACTAGATGCGAATTGGACGTGCGCTTCAACGGCTCTACACGACGATGAAATCGTTGGAGGCAAACTAGACGTGGGTAGAGCTTCTTATCAAGTGTAGAATTGTGATAGGAATTGGGACGATCACCTAATTGGTAGCTTTTGGTGACGCTGAAGTGGGGGTAGGTTGGAGATATCCGCGGTGGTGGGAGGCTAGTGGTGGCCGGTGGGAAGGCCACACTTAAATTTGAGGGCTTAAAGCTTTTCTAATGTTAGGGTTGTTAGGGCTAGTAATTAAGGGTTAAAATTTAAAGCTAATTAGATGTGTGATTTAATTGGATAAAAATAATATTTTATTAAATATGGATAGTATTATAATTATAAAATTTAAAAGGCTAAAAGTAATCAAATGTGCTAGTGCACATCTTTGTTTCTACGGTGAAGATCATTATGGACCACAGAGTTTTAATCCAAAGGACCATACGTTGCAATCCACCAGAGGAGAATAATAGCATTCTCCACGGTTGGTCCAAAAAAATTACAATACATGACTAAATTAATATGAAGTTGAAATTCAACATAATATTTAAAATATCTTTAAAATGTCATTAATTACGTAGTAGTTATTTTAGTAATATGTACAATATAATAACATAGAAATCATTTTAATAATATCATTATGAGATATATGTAGAATATTTACAAACCAAAATTATTTTTTAATTTAATAAACATAATTAGATTATTTGTCTTATTAACCTTTAAAAAAACTGTCAAACATGCTTTTTCAAAAAGGAAAGGTCTATGGTGGAGAATAAAATTATTCTCTACCGGTGGAGAATAAATTATAAACCGTTAGATTTTAGTCAAATGCTAAAAAGAAATAAAGAAGCAATACACAAAAATAAGGCTTCCCACATATATATCATTCTATTCTAACTGCAATCCTTATTCTTTGAAAAAAAAAAAGGGAAAGGAAAAGAAAGCAAATTTTCTTCCTCCATAGCCGCCATTTTCTCTGCTATTGGATCCAAAGGCAAAATACTTCCTCCATAGCCGCCATTTTCTCGCTGATAGTGCCGATGCCATATCGCGGCATTTCGAATTATCACGGGGCTTAGGCGGCAAACCAGTAACGATCGAGATCCACAGCTTGCCGCTAAGGAAATTCGAAAACTCTAGGCTCAAATTGAGCCAATGTTACATGCCCCATATGATTATTATATGACATTTCTTCTGAAACAGTACCAGAGAAAAAACGCACCGGCCAGCCTACCCACCGCGCTCCATCACTACCGTCGGATATTGTCCCCCGCATGCTCACCCTCGTCAAATCTTGCCCCTCTTGATCATGTCCAAAGTCGGGGACACATGTTCTATAAGGTCAGATCCGAGTTCAAAATAGCTCGTTCGTTCCGACGATTTCGGCCTTCCTTAGACCACCTCTTTTCTCTCGGCTCTCTTCATGATGTCTCTTTTATTATTATTATTATTTTTTTGGTAGTCGTGAATGTTAGGAGTGATTTCGACTTTTGGATTGTGTTCTATTTCATTTTCCTTAAAGTTGGTGTGCATGGAGTTTAGAGAAATCAATCACAAAGTTTGTTGTTGAGTTGAATATGTTCAGCAGTTACAACTCCTATGTTAACAAATTTTCGAATACGAAAGGAAAATCCTCTTGGTTAGCTAAAATTGATATGTGGGATTAATGTGGTACAAAGTCAAGTGCATTCAAGGCGAGGATTTCGGGGCTCAAGAAAAGCGAAATTCAAGAGTTCAAAAGTAAATTTGAAGAGTTGCTTCAAGGGGACAGATGTCAATAAATGTGATTGTTCCTTTTCTCTTTAAACTTATTTTTTTGTGGGATTTGGAGAGGAATAATCTTGATTGCTATTTGGTCATGGAATTTCAAGGCTAGCTACTTCTTTTGCTCTCTTTGAGTTTTCCTTCCGCCACAGGCGGTTCATTTCGGCTAATGGCAGCATCTGTT